>JAYGXS010000004.1:27678729-27699551 GCA_036362985.1 Ligula intestinalis
AATGTGTAAAAGATGCGAACTAAGACAATCCTTTACTTGGTGGCCAAACATAGTCACGACTTATCCTTTGCTAATGATAATATCTGGCGCATTTATACATACGATTCTCAATTTTTTGGACAATTGTACACCTAATTCAGGGTTTAATTCCCGGTTTAGCAACAAATGAGCCCCTTTCTGCTCATTTTCTGAAGTAGCCTCCGTAATGCCCTGGTTAGGCAATATACTCATTGTCTCACCTCCTACTCCGAACCAGCTCGCCATGTGCCCAATTCTTAGAACATAGTTGGGAACCACTGGGTCTGGGTTTTGTTTTTGCAGCTTTTACTATTTAGGAAACATATTGTGAAAGTACGCTCGTGAGCAGTTTGAAAGTCTACACGACCAAGACCATCGGAAAATTTATAACCTGTAAAAGGAGCATTTTACTGCATGTCACTTTTTTATTACTTTCAAAGGAAACTCTGGAGGGCAAAATAGACGGACTGGAAAGTCACACGTTTCGCCTGAAGGCTGGAAACGAGGACCTAGTGAAGCAACTTGCAGAAATGAAGGCCCGGAACCATAGCCTCACAGTGGGTGAAGCGGAGAATGTGAAGAACTTGGACAAAACCAGCAATGCGCTGTCAATCGCTCAAAGACAAGTGGTCTCATTACAAAAGGAGGTTGATGATCTGAAAGGTCAACTTCATGATGAAACATCGGTTAGTTTCCCTAGGGTTCCCTTTCTACATTACTGTAGACAGATTATATATATTATGCCTTTAGCGACACACTGTAGAAAAGCCAAATTGCAGACAAGAGTACAGTTGTGCCAGCTTAGTCCGTGTTTCATAAGCTGTGGATAAGTCACTAAAAGACGCTGAACAGCAGTAAGCCCCAACTCCGCGGACTCTGACTAAGAACACACATGGGCTATCGGAGAGAAAAGTCCCCTTGCAAAAAGGATTGATTTTTGCCTGGAAGCTTCGGAAGTGAAAACGTTTCTGAGTCGAGAATAATGCTACAGGGACCGCCATATGAACTTAGCCTGGTAGAGGGCCGTAGTAGATGACAATGAAAGAAAATAAACGACGTTGTGTAGTAACAGCCTCACTGCTTTCGCAGGAATTCTACTGAACCTTATATACATCAGAATACTAACACTTGTGGCACTTCCAATAACCCTAATTTCGACATGTCTCAAAAGTATACGCTTTTTTCTGATTCTTTTCCTTTTTCATCATAAACTTGCATCCGGTTCCAGTTTCAGAGGACTCTGACTTAGCTGCAGGTCACTTCCGAAGAGAGACACAATAACAGGCTTAAAGTAGTAATAGGGAAAAAGTGATTCCCAGCCAGTAAGCCAGAAGAAGCAAAAGCGGTCGCCGGAGGCGTTTTATTTGATGTCTGGTGATTGGAGTGGTTGTGTTCTCCGCCCATTCTCAGAAACCAAACCTTCCCGGTGCACGGTTGTTCTTTATCGTTTGCATAGCCCGTCAATAGCGACTGCTTTATGGTTACAGTGATTGTCATACATGATCCATGAACCATGGTCCGTAAGGTCCGTAACTTTAAACATTGTCAGTCGCGTTGGGGCGCAGTTTTACGCAGCTGGGCCACTGACCCATGCTTTGTGAGCTATGGATCAAAAATAATTCATCAGAGGGACGTGGCACTCATACGCATTCTCGAATGTTGTTATAATAAGCTCATACAACTATATCCAGATATTTATTTCCAAACTTGCAGCGCAAATGTGCGAAACAAATGAAGGTGCATATGTGTGTTATTTGTGACCGCATTTGGCTTGTAGTGTGGATGTTGAATGAGAACACCTCAGGATTGGCCACCCGCAAAAACCCTGGAGAATTGAGTGACCTCCATTGGCTTATTTACACGTATCCTTCAGGCTTGGACCCTTTAGGATCCGGTTGATAACGGCAAATAAGCTAAAAGTAGCCAGTACGGTGTCGCTTCCCTCGTTAACGGCTTTTCCGTGCCTGCCTGAGACGGTTGCACACTCTTCTGAAAACTTGCACCATCGATTGACCTGACTGCCTCTTCATACAGGTACTAGACGGGTTTACTCATGTTGACGTCATCTATCTCTAGAATAGCAATCTACGTCCATTTGGCATTTGTCTCGGATAAGGAGTATTCGAAGAGTTCCGAAATAGCATGCGAATATGGTAGCCGCCCGGTCACTGGTGCAACAGGGACCCGGGACTTGCACCCGCATGCGCCAATATTTGAATGAAATCTCATAAACCGAACCTAACCGAGTGTTTGCTTTCGGACACCGTCATCTGATTTTCCCCATCAAAACTTTTGGCAGCAAATGAGTATGGATGACTTTTATGGCTACCCACACAAAACACAGGCATTGAAACAGCTTACAACACGTGTAGATTTGCGTCAACTTCTGGTGAAATTATGTTTAGGGTTAAGGTGAGGTTTGGGGTTAAGAGGTCAAGTTTGGCGAACGTATGTTATCGACTACTCATCATCAGGCAATTACAATAATTGAGAAGAAGACGAATCGATCGCTGGGACAATACTTTTATTCGCCTGATGTTCTGAGATCCGTTGCGGATTCGTCATCAGATACATAATCAGAGAGCAGTAGCAGAAACGGATAATACATGAACAGGGGTTTGCAGTATTTATACGACATAGTCATTGCTGCAAACATACAGCGACAATTAACGTTAATTGCCTTCTTGTGTGTGGATAGCTTGTTAGAGGGGGCATGTGGGCTCTGACCTGTTGAACTTCCATCAGGCGTGGTGGACTGGGGCGTGATGATTGCCCGGCCATCTGACCCTGTGGTGTTTGCATAGGCTTGTCCGTACCCCAAGCGGCGACTTGCCTTGGCCAAATTGAGTCTCAGCACCGAATAAGGATCGGGCAAATCGCTGCACTTGTTTATGGATTGGGGGCCCGCGAACCATGACTCAAGTGATTCTCGGCTCACCCGATTGTCACCTCTTGTGAGAATTGCGGCCTCATCAAATTTGAGTGTGTGGCCGGGTCTCATCCGTCTCTCGTCCCGTTTCTGCTACTGCTCTTTAATTACAATAACATAGGAGAGATCAGAATGACAGTAGTTTGAGCATCCAACCAACCATAAGGGGGAGAGCTGTTCGGGATCACGAGGTCGGCCAGAGAGGGGAAGGCTGCAGGGAGTCCAACGATTAGTTCAGGTCGCTGTATGGCTGTTGGCGCGGCTTAAGGATGAGACCCAAATCGGAACGGGAAGAGTGAGTTTCGCTAGCCATCAGTTAACCTTCATCAACGAATGTCATGTCGCCCCGCTGTCGCTATCACGTGTCGGACCCCTTCCCTCTCCCCCCCCTTCCCCCCCCCTCTGGCCCCTAATGTGACTACAATCTGACCCCTTGATTTCTGAACGCCTCTCCGCCTTACTTACTGCTGAGTGGATGCTTGCACTTTCGTCACTCCACTCCCGTTATGTTATTGTTTTGAGCATATTTTAGTGTTGGATTTAAGAGTGGGGCTAGCGTCCAGATTATGGTAAGGAGTAAAGGTTGAATTCGTGTTAACTGTAGGGTTTAGATTAGGGTTAAGACACGGAAGGATTTACCCTTTCTGAAATTTGTCTCAAAGACACCTATTTTAAGTAGGCGACGCGGTTCATATTCCCATATTATGTTTACAAGGTCACAAAAGATATCCTTACCGTAAAATATATTCCGAGCGGTCAAATTACAACAATGGACCTGTCCTTGACGCTAGACCATAGCATTTTTGATGCCTTGGGCGAAATAAACAGAGAGAAGGACGCTTATTTTCGTTAATAGGAGATGGTCATATCGGCTGACCTATAAGTGTTATGCTTTGTGAAGACAGGGATTAAAAGTATTTATTGTATTACTGTCTTTACAGATCTTAGTAAGGCGACCTCCCTCTTCCTTCTCCGGTTATACAAATGCTTTTTAACTGCATGAGCCGTCGTAAACATTTCTCAACTTCATTACCTCAGTGTGGTTAAAATAAAGACTGCTTCGGTGCATTCGTCTTCCAATCGAAGAAGAAAACACCCCTTTAGTGCTGGCTGGCATGTCCTCCGAGCATTTTAGCACCGACCTGAATTTAGACACGCACCTTCGAAACGCATTCTTGTCTCCCTACCGCTAACAGAAGAAAGATAAAAGGCTAATCCCGCTACTGAAAAAGCATGCTGAGGCGCCGAGCCATTTGGCCAGGCTCTGACACAAAAAACCGAAGAAGAGAGGCGGAGCATCAGAAGTGTGTTTGTTTAGCCGTGTTGACGGCTAGACCGTGTGCGCCAAATTTGTGTGTGCGTGATCTCGGCTCCGGGTGTCTGCGTGCCCCTACTAAAGAAGGGGGGACAGGGTAAACGTTTGGTCAGCTACAATGCACACATCCGGCGTTGCTGTCTGCCTTCGACCACTAAACGTACCAGCCGATATGACGGTCGGGCAAACGGACGCGCATTCGCAGCAATAGAGCGGTCACGGATGGAGAACAATTGACATCTAATTGTAAAGAAGAAAAAGAGGCGATCACTGGGACGGCAGTTGTATTAGTCTGAGCTCGCGGCTTCACACAAGAGGCCATCGTCAGCGAAGATGAGAAAACAACAATCGCTGGCATGCTTTTGTAGTTCAGCTATGAGTAAATGGGGGTGGAGAGGAAACCAACATTCGCGATTGATCCAAGCTCACGCCGTCTCATTGTATCGCCTCTGCGCACGTCCTTGGCACGGCAGCGTGCCTGCCTGGACAGGAACTGGGCCGTGCTTCTTGGTCGCGCGTACGAAGGGCAAATTATCAGGGTGGTATATCCGCATGCCCGTCGATGGAGTTGGAGTTGGACACTCAGGCCTCCAGTAGTTCTCTCCCGCGGCCTCGAAAACTGCTAACTACTGTGTAGCGTTCGCGTGTTCACACACAACAGTTAAACCATCTTCTCCAATGGGGTCCACCGCACGCTCCACAGCATCGTCATGCGGTTAGGGTGACCTGCACGAGTATTGGATTTATATGATAGCAGCAGGCGTGGGCCGCATCTACTGGACTCTCTCACTCGCCTCCCTCACCCTCTGGTAAGACGTACTTAATCAAACCAGAGGCTTGATCGGGTACAGATGATTGGCGCTACGGAAGCCCGCACCTACGCGTGACACCACTCCCCGTCCGTGTTCGGCATTTGTTTTGGGAGTGCAAATCGAATGCCGTCTGTCGAACCTTGATCTACTCCCCCCCCCCGATGTTGGTCCAGCACACCTACCACGCGGCCCGTTTAGCCGACAAATATGTTCATATACTTTGTAAGTGGAAGCTTGTCTTCCTTGAAAACGTCAGTAGAATTTAGATGTCGTTCTGGAAATGCTCTCTTCTTCATTTATCTGCGGGAACTTATATGGTTTCTTATATCGGGAACATCCGGCAAAATTGCAAAACCAGTACGTATTTTCCTTATATGAGTACTTCGCATAAGATGGACTCGTAAACTAGTCGTAGGAGTCATGAAGGATACCGACAGTTGGAACTTATTCAGGGTACTAGCACTTAGTAATCCGCTATACCGTAGGAATCCTGAAGGTATGCAGATTCTTTCAGGGACCAGGACGCGGAAGAAAAGAGAGTACATTAACCGCCACTCTAGACAACGGCATTAGGCCCAGCCTGATGCTTTCTGTCAACAAGCCATATGCAGGGACAAGAGAGAGAGAGAAGAAAAGAATTTTGTTTAGAGCATGAAATTGCCAATATTCCGGACATCCGCTTAACTTTCAGTGCAGTGTCAATATTTGTGGGCCGTCTGTTCCCTCATTAATCATGGGTAACCTTGGGTCCATTTCTGCATGCTTCTGTTTACCTTAACACATTTCTTTAGCTCACCTATATGTTTTAAGAACAGAAGTGGTAGGTGTTTATTCAATAACCAGAAGAAAAGCTAAATTATCTGTTACTCAGCTTTGTCAAAACTATATTGGTGCATTATGTAGGAGTAAAAGGTGCTCATATCTGAGTACGTAAACATTCTCGGATATAGATTTCGACTGAAATATAAACCAGCAGAGAAATTCAAGGTTATCCTCTCAGGGACCGGACAAGTTCGCCGAAATAGTTCTTGATCTTATGTATCGGTAGAACATGTTCCTTTGGTGATAACAACAATATTTTTCATATTGGACAGGTAGGATATTGTTTATCTTATTAAATCTAGACTGCGACAAATATTACATCTCCCTTACACCTCACACTCTTTAGGTAGCACACTGTTTATTTACAGCTTACATTATAAGCTGGTGCAATTCAGAGGTTTTAGCACATGTGCCCTGATTGAAAGACGCCATATAGGCAATTCCTCACGGTTATATTGTGATGGACAACCTGTGTGAAGTGTTTTTCGCTGCAAGTCTCCCAGCTGGGCAGTTTTGTATTTACTGAAGCTTCTTCTTTTGAAAGGACAAAAGTTGACAGTATAGCACGGGAGCTGACAGCTCCGCAGCAAAACACTTCCAAGTCTGTTGTGAACAGAGACTGGCGCTGCAAGGGCGATAAAGACAATCCTTGCAAACTGTTACTTAGGATGTGGTACCGGGATTACTAGAGTGCCTAACGGAAGGGAGCTCAGTAAAAGGAATGCTGTCGACCCTTAAAATTCCTCACTTTGGACTCTTTTCAATTTTAGTGGCGATTCCTGCTCTTCACCTATTAAAATGACTTCTCCCACATTGCATGAAAGTTTACTCCTGAGGGATGGTCGCTTTCACTTCAAAGCCGGTTTATTCAAAAGTCCTGCTTACAGTGCGGTTCATTTCTATTAACCATATGCGTTTACAACACAATCCACCATTAATTCTTTCTCTGCTGTTGGGGATCCGTTCCTCGCCTGCATTTAAAGTAGATTTGATATCTCAGGAAAAATCAAGCAAAATTGTAAAATGTGCTTTCGCTTTGCATAACTGAACCCAAATATACTTCAGCCTCGGCAGGATGCCAGCCCTGGAAGAGACTGCTTTCCAGCCATCTGCATAAAATATACTCCGTGAAAATGAACACTTGATCAATATGGGCTTCTTTTTTTCTTATTTAATACCTTTTTGGGTTCAACATGCATGCATTAAACATAGAACAAAATGTTATTTTTCCTTTTACGTATTTGGTAGAAAGGTATGGTTTCCTTAAAGTGTTATACTTGAAAAAGGCATATCATTTGGTTATAAAACGTTTCTAACTAGGAGGTTTTTAAAACAGCAAAATTCCATTTGTAAAGCATCATATCCGTTCATTTATTGATGCTGCCTATGAGGTATATTACATGCTCCAAATCCAGTACAAAATTCTATAAACACTATATTGAGTCTTTCTACAGTCTCAAAGATATTACGATAGTAATTGGACGGAATACATGAAGCATGTGGTTTTGAAACCCTAAACGCCAGTAAAAGGAGTAGTTCGGTTTAAGCGCTATCCGGAAATTGGAAATTTTCCTTAAAAATCAAAGAGGCACCCCTTTCTAAGTACAACCCTTTTAATAAAACGTTATCTGATACCAAATGAGTACAAGAAAGAGTATTTTTGTACATTTTTTCCCACAAACCATGTTAGACTACATAATAGTATTGAAAATTAATTTAAAAAATTCGCACTACGTAAGAAGCCACTTTTTTCAGTTTTGTTATTCTTAGCGGCCGTACAGAAATATCTTGAGATTATACTGTACAATAATCAATCACAGAACCCTACCTAGGCAAACTTTTTAAAACGAAAACACTTTTCAATATCTCCGTTAATCTTTCGTGAGATAGCTCACCTTCTGTACGTGGACTGAGTTTCCATTGTGTTTGGGCGGCGCCTCAATAACTGAGGGGCCGGCAGATGGGAGTATAGATCATATGCAGGCAAAATATTACTGTCAACATCAGAACCGAGTGTAGTGTTTGGATTTTGAGGAGTTTTGGTACTTTCCAATTTTAATCTCACAAACCGGCCTCTTCACTGTTCTCTCTTTTCCGCACCTGTATTTTAGTCGAGAGAACACCTGCAGAATCGGCAGAATCTGCTGCAGACTGAGCTGGAGTCTGCAGAGGCCAGGGCAGAAGACGAAGCGGAGATCGCTGCCCAGGCGCACCAACAGCTCTCCAAAACCAATGCCGAACTGGGCGCCCTGCGCACACGACACGAACGTGAACTGGGGGAGCTGCAGGCGGAGCTGGATGAAATCAAGTGAGTACCCCAACCCCCCCCCCCCCTGCTCCCGCTCTGCTCCGCATATCATACTGTAGCCGATGCTAACAATTTCGGTGATCGGAAGGGATTCATATTTGGGTCATTGATCTATGAGGGTGCCTCGGTAAGGATAGGTATTACCAAAGCTGACGAGAGCAGTGCAGTTCTTTTTTACTCAACTGATGGTAAAATAAAAGTCATTCCTTTTGCCTGTAGAAGTAAAATATCCTATCAACCAAAGAGACGCTACGATTAATGAGAATCTTCTTTATTATTTCTACATTTGTGTTGGGCCTCAGAATCTACATACATATTCTATTTATAAAGAAACATGTCAATTGCATTTTAATAGTTGTGATGACTGGTTTCTTTAAGCCTTAATAGACATCTTATTTCATATTTCTGCGAAAATTACCAGTTCGCGGTTGAAAAGTCGTTTTTGGCAAACAATTGTTTTCAGTCATTCATCATCAGGCCATTACACGACATGGAGGATAAAACTGGTCATTAAATTGCAGCGTTTATATAATCATCAGGTTGGGGGGAAAGGGGGGAAAAGGGTTAGTGGGTGAGGGTAATTAAGCAGCTGGGTTTTCCCTTGTCTCCTACATGCGGGCACCTGCGTGGGTAGGCCGTTGGTTGCGATGCGAAACGAAGACAGGGGGGATGTTCTGACGGTCAGCGGGTTGAGGTTTGTATGTCAGCCGCGCAGCTTGCGCTTGGTTATTCTCTGTTGCTTCGTTTTGTGTGTTTTCAGAAGACGTGGCTTCAGTAGGCGTGTGGTTTCCGCTTGCAGTTGGCCAAGGGAGACATGTTGCTTGTACCAGCGCCTTTTGACAGCATAGACTGGGTTTTGCTAACCTGATTGCCACTGCCTCTGCTGTGGCTAACACCCGCTTGCGCAGGCCTTTCAGTAGTGCGTCGGCGTGTGGTATATAACCCGAAAGGCTTCACTCGCGTCCACTTGGTGGGCGAGGATTGAGCTTGAGGTCGGTCTATTCTCTCCTTAACTGAGCCATGCCGGTATGTGCTCGCGTATTCTCTTCTCCAGACGTCGCGTTGTTCGGCCAATATATCCCGCTCCACAGGAACAGGTGAAAGAATAGATGCACATCGATGTGGCCTAAAACGGTAGTCTGTTTTTAGCTCCCATTCGTAGAAGGGGACAGTTAGTGAAGAGAACCCGGAAGTTTTGCAGCCGGGAAGGCATTAATTACCGCTGTTCTCAGGCGCCTTCTTACCAGTTCATACATACATACAAAATAAGTTATTTCTGCGCTAATATTATTCCCGTATTACGGATTTCTGGAGTTATATGATACTATGGTAATACGTATAACCTATTCCTACTGGTTTCTCAGTAAAACCAATGCCTAGCATCCTTACGAGTCATTGTAAGCTAAGCGTTTGGACGTCCGACGCATCTTTTGAGAATTTACGGGCAGGTGCCGCGTCTACGAAACCCTGTAGACAGCACTGCCAACCGTTTACTTTCCGCTTTCACAGCTCGATAGTATTGCCTTGCGGTGGAAATTCTTACTCCTCCTTCCCTTAATGTGGAGTCCTTCGCCAAGTAACGGAATACAAAGGGCGATCATAATTTATGGCGAAAGCTGCCTTTCGGTTTCCATGACCAACAATTTGGGCGAAGCAAGAAGTAATTACAACCTGCTTACTGTCTGAGAAATCCCCGAACCGTGCATGTTCCCTTCAGCCTGGTTGAGCAAAATACACGCGATAACTCCACCCACACAGTGCGAGCATGTTTCCAGCAGGTATGCTTGGCACTTCGCCTCTTATACTGCCGCTGTCGCTGCCAGCGCGATCATCAATTTGCCTACGAGGATGCTCGTAAATTTACAACAATAAAAACCTCCGTTACAATGGGGAATTAATTAATCACTGTGGACAGCCGAACAAACAGGCAGACAGATGGTCAGCAAGGCCTTGCTGTGCGCAAACATTCTCAGCCAGAAAAGAATGTCAACCTGGCTGGATCATGTAGGTCCAGTGAGAATGGTTCCTCTTTTTGTTGCTACGAGGGCCAACCAACACGTCCTCCACATTCTCGTGGACAAAAACAGTGGATCAATGTTCACCTTAAGTGTTTTGTTTTATTTCGCTCTTCATTGTATACTTTTTCTGAGGTGGTTACGAATGTGAGTAAATTGCAACAGTAACGTCGCAAGGGCGCTGCAATTACATTGGACTGAAATTCTAAACGTGAAGAGTATATTATTGAGCCAGGTGTCGGAACTCAATTGCACGCAAACTCTTTTTCAAATCTGCGAATTGCTCAGGCCACAAACAAACCTGATTTCGGCATCAACAACAAGAAGTCCTTCCCCAAAGGTGATTTTTAGCAGGGCGTGATTAGTTCAAAAATTACAAAAACTGCACATTCCGCGTTATTCGTGCTACATCTGGCAAATCGTAAAGCGTCAAATGCTTGATCATTTAACTTCTACCCAATATATGGCGGGTTCGAGCTTTGCGGATTTCTACGGCTAGTTGATGACGGCTAACAACTCAGAAGGAGATATTTCAATCTCATTTGCCTTTGCCGGTAATTTTCTTCCATCTATAATAAGAGTTCCTGTGTGGCTGGTGAAAGGACTCGAGAGTACGCCCAAAGGCACAACGACAGGAGCGAGTCCTATGACAGATCGAAGTGCGCCTATCCAACGATATTAATATTTCTGATTGAAACGGACGATACAAGAGGCACGCGGCTCAATGTTTAGATCATTTGACTTCTAAAATGTAGGTCGTGGGTTCGAGCTTCAGGTCTTGCAAAACCTGGAGTTTGGCATATCTCGTCGATGACAGCTAATAAGTCAGAAATGGCTATTCCAGTCTCCCTTGTGTTTTCTGTTGATGCAGTTTTACGTATGCATATACATTGCGCAAAAGACCGTTCACTCATCGGATTTTGGGATATGCTCGTCAACCTTGGTCGCATAGCGAACAGTTATGCTCCCAAAGGAGTATTTACAAAAGCGATGAGACTGCGGTTTCGAGTTCTGAGCTATTAGCCATCGCCAGCCTGTCATTAACTAGGATTCGAACCCGAAATTTTGAGTCTCTATTCGATCTTTAGATGAACCGATATAGTCAGTGCCAAACAACCAACTGTTGGCTTGAGTCAGAATCCAAAATTATAGGCCATGAACATTCTTGCTCCAACAAACGCATCTCCTTCTGTCTAGCTGCCTGGTACCCTCTGTCTTCACTCTGAACTGATGGCCAATAAAAAGCGAAATTTTTGCAGTTGTTGCAATAATCGACAATCAAGTTGCGAGGCGTCATCTTAATGTGGAAAACATCCATTCCCAATTTCGTGAGCATCGAAACCCCTCATATATCTGGCTCATAGTGGGTGGCACGCAGGCGTATTGTACCATGTAAAACTTCCCGTGCAAGTTTTCACAGCGTTTTCTTTATGACACCGGTGGTCTGCGGCCTGTCAGAAATTCATCCTGTTTTTTTTCAGATGAAAGTGCGACAGTGTTACTTTTTTACTCTAAAGGTGAGTTGGAAGACGGCCAGCAAATAAGACCACGGACGTTTTCCTTATTATGCATCAAACAAATAGACGGATAACGAAGTTTAAGCGTATCAATAAATTTTGTGGAACTAGACTCAATTCAAAATCTCTAGGTAAAATTCAGTCAGATGTTTGTTTTAGATCGAAACTATTGAATGAACAACAACGGCAAATTTACCAGAGAGTGAAACCAAGGAATGCTCATGCTTTACTGTTTTTTTTAAAAAATTTTGTCTATGAATTACGAAAATTAATTCTACAAAGTCAGATCCAACGCTAGTCTAGCTGATTGATTCTGCTTCTTTGTTTGTAGACGTCGTTTGACCGGCCGTGTGAACGAACTTACCGAGCAGTATGAAAGTGAACACTCAAGAGTGCTGAGCCTGGAGAGAACGAAAACCCAATTGACGGGACAGTTGCATGAACTACAAATGCAGTTAGACTCGGTAAGTACGACGGTTCAACCGTCGGTTTTGAGGAGGTCCACCATTTGCCCCAGAACGGCGTGTGAACTAGTTTCTATAGTGATAGCAGACTTGTGATGCATCTACAGCACTCGTCCCCTCCCCACCGGGATCCGGTGTGTCATGACCAAGCCAAGAAGACGGAAAATCCGTGACGGTGCAGGTTGCTGGTACGGCCAGAGCTGTCTCTAAGCTGGCCACCACCGTTAGTTCAGATTCCATGGACTGGAAGTGTCATAGAGGCCACACTAAGATGGACCTGTGGAAGCCTGACTCTTGGCTTTCGAGTCAACCACTACAGAAACACACGAGGTGTACCGCACGGTTTAGGTTCTCGCGTCCGTTGACAACCTTCCAAACCACAGCATTTGACGCACCTTCAAACGCGTCAGATTGTTTATAATAAGGAAGGTACATTGAGATGCTGACCCCATTTTCTATCCCTTACCTTAGGCACCAAGTACTGTCCGGGTCAGTCAGGCGACTGGTGCGGGGAATGGACCGATTAAAATACGACGAGTAGTTAACTAGGACCGCCCGCTTTTCAAATGCTTGCTCCTCCAGCCCTCCCCCCAATTAATTACCTAAACAACAGTTTGGCCCATCCGGCCCAATAGCATAATCGTCCTAATCAAATGAGGCCTTGCAGCTGATGAGATCACGGATACACGATGGATGAATGCCAGGTACGAGGGGTGTGCATATAAAAATAAATTATAAGTTCAACCGCAGCCAAGTCAAGCAGAACACTGCACGCCATTCTTTGTTCTCTGTCCCGCCGTAGGCTTCTCATACCTAGCTTCCAGATTTAAAAAAATAAAATAATACAAATAATAATAAATAAATAAATAATAAATAATAATAATAAATGATAAATAATAACAATAATGATAATAAATAAATAAATAATAATAATAAATGATAATAATAAAATAATAAAAATAAATTATAAGTTCAACCGCAGCCAAGTCAGGCAGAACACTGCACGCCATTCTTTGTTCTCCGTCCCGCCGTAGGCTTCTCATACCTAGCTTCCAGATTTTGCAAAAAACATTTTTCAGTATCTTCAAAAGGCTGTTCGACTACGAGTCGCCGGTTGGCAGCTGTCTGTCTTCAGGCTTAAAGAAAGTCCATTTAGGGATTATTTAATTTTAAAAAAGTGACTGAAAAGTTACTGGCAACTATGGTCACGGTGAGTACATGTTCTGTGCATAGATGACCCGGGAGTGAAGCCAAACTGTTCTTGCCCCGATCTCCGCTATTGCATGCTCTTGCGGTGATTTTAACTTACCCAAACCTTGTTTTTCGACTTCTTCGGGTAAACGAGTGACAATTTTTAGAAGTGTACAGTCGGCATTCGTCTTCACCTTTTAGTTTGTCAGCGTCCTTATTTCAGCCCATGCAATACCTGTTCTGTGTGCAAAGATGCTGAAAATTCATTATATTGGCGTTTGTGATAAAAAAATGGACCCTTTAGATTTTTGTTACTCACTTGGTCGCAGAAGAAGACCATTTTAAACGTCCTCTTTGCACTGCAGTAAGTTGGATGGACAGTATTCCTGTAATTAAAAAAATAGTTGACTATTTTTTCCCATGTTCGTCTACAATGTTTGGGACGTTTCCGTCACTGGGCCTCAAACAACTGTTTCACACGAAGCAGACTGGGAAGCAGATTGCCTGACAGATTTATTTACTACAGCAGCTTCCTGAGACCTGGATGCTCCTTCAGAGCAGTACAGGTACCTAGGAGTTCTGGTGTATATTAAATAAGAAAGATGTTTCTGACACTGTGTGTTGTCGTCCAATAGTCCTGGTCGCAAAGGCTGGGAACAGCATTATACTTTCCGTAAACAAGGTTATGAGGAGGTGAATTTGTGTATATTGGACCCACTCTCCTTCCGGAAAAAAGATTTTAATTGTGAGTGAAAAGTTAAAAATAAGCCAATTAAGCATCCGACTCTGTCAGAACATAAGCTGCCTCTTTTTTAAACCAAATCGGTTAATCCTTGCTGCAAGAGCTTACAAAGAAGTTGCTGTAAGAGAAAGGAGCTGCCACAGTACCACTGTTAATAAATACATGAAATACATGAAATTGTCCTGTTAGCTGTGAATCTTCTGAAGCGTGCCCTTCGAGTTTTCGCCATTGTTTAACCGCATCTCAATAGAAGATGTGTGGAATCATACTCTACCTCTTGCTGGCTGCCCGGACTGTGAAATGACCTGGTACAAACTATTCACAGCCAGATTGCAGTGACCTCTATTTAACATGGTCGTATTAAAATTTTAACCGGTATTCTACTCATGGGAAGGTTTCAGCTGTTTCGCGTCGATAGAGCGGTCAGTTATTGTGTGATTTTCGACAGATTCCGGAACGAAACGCTGACACTATCCCCAGCCAATTTGATGCCTTCCTGCTCGAGGAGAGCAGATCTTCAGTACTGTGATTGGAAACGCGCGCTTGAACCGTTAGAACGCCGGTGGATTTCTGTGGACCTCTTCACTTATACTTACAAATATTATTTGTTTCGAAAGTATTAGTGAACTTTGATAGTGTGTCCACGACCTATTTGATGCATTCTCGTGCATGTTGCACGTGTGTGCGCATACCTATGTGGTTGTGAAAATTAAAAAGGATTTGACGAGAAGAGCATATTCCCGACACAGCGTCGCTTTAATCTGCTCGTTGTTTACTGATACCCCTTCCCGCATGCACTACAGTTACTATCTCATTAAATGTCAACCAAGATTCTAAAATGTTTCCTTTTCGATTCCAAAAAGCTTGTTAAGTGGAAGTGAAATAGTTAATGTCATGCAAAACAATTCCAAGGTGCCAGTGGGATGCTAGTTTTTGAACAAACCTAGTTTCTACGCTCTGTAAAAAATTATTACTTAATTAGCATGTATTTTTCCTCGATTTTTTATTTCCTTATAAATTTGAATATGCTTGATAAAAATGCACAGAAATATTTAGTGCACTCAGTTGGTGGCAAATTACGTTTCGCCTAGACGTTATAAGCAGAAGGGTTTTAAAAAATCGCTGAGTTACGGAAATTTACTGACCCTGACATGCCGTTTCACTTGAATTTAGGGTTTCCGAATCACATGTTGGATACTTTGTATGTAAGGAAAGCAAGCATTTCTCTAGGATATTACCAAGGCGTCGCAGCGATCTCGTACATACTTTATAAGCAAGATTAGTCAATAGAAATATACAATGCCTTCTGACTGATCATTTCATGGTCTCCAGAGAAGTCATAATTAGAAACATCTTTAAAACCGAAAGGTATCATTTCTTTAGATATAACGTTGGAAGAAGGCGTAATTTTCTATCAATTGACAAGAAAGATGGAATGCTTTTGTGCATTTTTTCAATAAAATGTACTTGCGATTATAAGAGTATCGAAGGTAAACATGGAAAATGCTTAGTAATTATGTTCTTTCTTGGAGTGTATTTTATGTAAACAATAGGATGGAACGTCGTATAGAAGTTGGCATTCTTTCGTGAATTAAATGAACTTGGACTGTGTTATATGGTAGTTAATATTGAAACCCTACTTAAGTAACATTTTCGAAACTAAAACGCTTTTACAAATATCGCTTGATAGTTCATGAGATAACAAATCAACTATACAGTGGCTGTTTTTTTAAGTACATCGCAACACCCATGATAGTATCAGGCTTGATTGCTTTGCTCTATTTTATTCCTATCTTTTCACGAAACCCTTGTTTTTTTCTATACAGTGTCAGGTGGAAAACATGGAAATGAAGCAGGATCTGAAATCAGCGAAAACACAAGTGGCCGAGATAGAAGCCATCCTAGAAGAGAGCCAAACAGAAGAGGCGGCAACACGCTCAAAGAATGCCGTACTGCAGAAGGAGCTGACGAGCGCTAAGGCCTGGAAAGCAGAAAACGAACCGAAAATCCTCGCCTTAGAAAAGGACTATAGGCAGGCCTCAGGTAACTTTGACCTGTCGGCAGCAAACAAGTATTGCTTTTAAAAAGTAACAAATCTAGGAGTCCAAGAAAGCCCATGTCCCACTGGTCGTCACTTAAAAACTGCTTATCAGCACCGGTGGTCTCAGTGAGGATTATAGTGTGGACTTTTTGGCTTTTTCTCCTTCTTAAGATCCATACTCACATCATCTATTGTCATCTTCGGTTGTGAGTTTGGTAAAAATCGTTAATATTGGAGTAAACATTCTCCCCAATACTGATAGTGGTCATCGGTGGTAAAGGCACAGAACAGGAAAAATTTCTTTTTAATGCCTCAACTAGTCGTCAATCGAGCAGCTACCATCCACACAGTCTAATCTGCGCAAGTAAAGCTCAAAGCCCACGTCACTAGGTATCGATCTGTTTCGCCTAAGTCCAGCAGTGCCGTCAGGGCAAATGACTATATTAGGGGGAGGAAAGAACGGAGTCTAGATTTAAAGCAGGGGGATTGGGTAGATGTACATCCCGCTGCTGAAACGGGTACGCCCTGACACTTTTAGCTGAGTGACTGTCAACTGTGACATGCGGTCGCAGTTAGGGGTGCTTATGCGCCATTTCCAACAGCGGAGGAGAGGTGGAGCGCTGGAGAGGTATGGATTCGCTCCCTGGATTAATCTGAATCTAAGCAGATTTGGTCAAAGAGCAGGGCTGAGCAGTGCGTGTTTCAGCTCGCATTGTCCTGTCCGTCACATATGTCGGTTGATTGATACGCTGTTTATAAACTACTTTCCCTTGTTTGTACTTTTCCTTCTACAGTCCACCACAAGAGTTTTTTTAGTCCAAAGCTATCTTAGTTGCCAGTTGTAGTGATTGATAGCGTGAAAATGTAGGACAAAGGCGTTAAGGAGACAAGACCCTATGTGGCAGTAGCGTCGACCAAACAGTCGCATATCCTCTAGCACAACGACTGCCCTATGTAATTGCTTCTCGAATTGTCCTCTTTGAATAGATAGCGCTCAGAAACAGAGTAGCCGCAGTTTGACTGGCACCTACCGCCGCATTTCGTCCTCGTTGGTCTAAATAATAGTCTGATTGGGCTGCACAGTAGTTTTGTGTCTGTAGAGGTTCGCATGCCTGTTGGCTGATAGAAGTCCCCTGCAGACTAAACATAACTCAACCACGTGCGAAGAAGACGATCACAGAGCTGAACAGTCCTACACTTCCTCGGTAAGGAAAGAACAATGGCTCTGGCAAGTTTCAGCACTTCGTGATGATAAACTAGAGCAGGCATACGAAGAGAAGAGTAAATAAAGGTACGCTCCACAGGTTAAAAAGCATACATGGTAGTTAACTCAAAACCGATATTTACCTACCACTTTTGGATGGGAAACTAACAATAAATAAGGAAAGGCGGGAGATATGATTCCGCTTATGGTCCCTGTCTCAGCTGAATGGTTTCGCTTAAAGTAATTTTTTTGCTAAATATATATTTTTTAGGGAAACTTATATGGTCCCCGAAACGGAACATGAGAACATGAACTGCCTTAATATTGGTTTCTGTTCGCCAAATCCCAGGGAAAATGGGCTTGGGTTTACTTTTTTCTGGTTAGCGTTAAGATTATGGTTAGGTTTAAGGGGATAGGTCAAGTTAAAGTTAGGGTTAGGGTTATTTTAAGTGTTCATGTTAGTGTTAGTGTTAACTGTGCGGTTAGAGTTTCGAGTATGTTTAGGGTTGAGCGCACAGCTATGGTTTAGCCTTAAGATAGGGGTAATTTAAGAGCTACGACATGAGAATATCAAACCTTTCTGGAATTATGTGCAGATAGGGCGTTCCTATTCCCGTTTTCTGTTTAAGGAGCCATATGTATGGTCCGTACCTAGATCTTTTAGCTGGAAGTAGATTGCAGAAGTTGCATAGAGCTAATTTCTGTATCTGTGGGTTTGGTCAGCATCCTTTCGGTGTGTCCAATTTTTGTTGGCCCCCTGGAGCTGTGGATAGGATTAAGTGTAACTGAACTGCTTTAAAGTAAGATACTGTCGCCCCCAGCACATCACTTCAAACCGGGGGTATCTATCAGGCACAGCCAAGTCCTGTAGGGAAAAAGAAGCGCAGTTAAGAGTGGAATGCGGTCCCACTGACGCAGTCAAAGGCTACTCTCACTCGCTGATGAACATGCACTGACCTCCCGATATAAACCGGAAAGACAACGAGCTCGTAGCTCAATGATGAAAGCAGTAGACTTCGATTCAAAAGGACATGAGTTTGAACCTCTGATGGTGAACCACTTGGGAGATATTGACCCTCGTTGATGAACGTTCACCGTTCGCTAACGGAACTCACTTGTCCCGGGTTCGTTGAACATTCGTCAACGAGTGTCAATATCTTCCGATCTAAACCAACAAGATAAAGAAATCGTGGCCCAATGATTAGAGCGTGAGACTCTGATCAGAAGATCGTGAGTTCGAACCCCGAATGGTGCACCACTTGGGGTTGGGCTACTAAGCCAGAAATGACCATTTCAGTCTCCCGTGTCTTTGCCGGCAATGGTATCTGCATTACTTTCCTTCTCCCCGTCCGCCCTCAGTTAACCTAGCATCATTTATCACTGCAAATAGGGTCTACCCTGTCCTACTTTACCATCTCCCCAGTTCAATGATGCAGCAAACGCCGTTCCCATTCGGTGCTCTGCCCTAGTCATTGTATCTTCTCCTCTACCCACGTTCAGCACCATGGACAGCCTGTCAAAATAGTCACCCCAGCACGTTCGCAGGGAAGCTGGTGATGATTCGGCTGCGAGTGTGTGTTGGCCACCTTTTTGCTGCCACCTGCACCCACGGCCACGCACGCACGCACACGGGCGGATGACGCGGGCACAACTGGTTCTACGATGACTCATGGGTTGCAACTGTCGTTAATATCCGGACGCGAGCATCCGCGAAAGTGGAAATAACGGCCACTAGTCGGATTCATCACGCAAGCACGCACCCACTACGTCCGCTGCTTGCTTGCACCGAAATGACGGGGTTTGTGTGCGTGCGTGTGCACGCATGCGTGCGTGCACAGGCGAAAGAGGTCTGCGCCCGCCAGTCGCAATTCTGCGTAGGTGACCGAAGCTACAGATTTTGCTGTCGAGCCCCAGCGTCAGAAGGTTTGTGTATATGATCCCTGCTTTCGAGCCCGACAGCCGTACTGACAAGGACAGTACTGCGTATTACCCAACGCCCTCTAAACGCGGAAGCGTTTAATAACTGGGAGGTTAAATATGACGGGGTGTCTTGACAGTTTAGTCATCCGAGATGATTTTGCGTTAAGGTGCAGCCACCGGATTTGCTGGCCTGTTTTTCGCTTAAACAAGCAAGATCTGGCGAAGGGAAGAAGTTGACAACCGAGGAAGCAAGCGTATTCAAGGGGTTTTTCGGACTCAGGCTTGCGTCCATCATCAGTAGGGCATTATTTGTCAAATTGAATATCATGATATGCCCTGTCTGTCCATGTCTGTAGTTCGTTTAACCGGCATTTGCTGGATTATCTGTCTGAACCTCCATATGATGATCCACATATAAGGCCCAATTGTTAAGGTTATTTTCGATAATTGCATTTCAAGTAGGGATGTTGTTTAACTGCACAACAGGACTGTAGGAGGATGCTTCGTTGTTTTACTTCCGAAATTGTTTTTCAGACTGACACAGCAGTAGAACCTCGTTATGCGAGTTTAATTCGTCCCGGCACCGAGTTCGTCATCTAAAACGCTCGTCTTGCCAACCAAACTGTATCCATTCACTGATTGGCTGCGGATGACCGAGGACCCACGCCCTGGCCGCAAGACTCAACGGCAGACATAGGCACACACGCGAACTGACAACTCGTTATCTAAGTGGAAACAAGATGTCTGCTAGTAGCTCGCTCATCACCTGAACTGCTCGTAGATAGAGCTCCTATTCATCCGAGGCTCCACTGTATATGCGATATTTTTACAACGCCTATTTTCCAGCATGCTCTTATCTGGTTATTCGGTGTGGCAACTAGGAAGCTAGGAACTAATCATTGGTTCACTTATTGGTGCTGCAAGACTTTCGCAACTGGACCTGTATGCTATGAGGTGAAGTACAGTTGTACCACAATGGGACTTTAACAGTTATTAAACGTTATTTTATCTTCCCATGCTCCTTACATCTTACAGATAACAAAATATTATTCCCACCTTAAATTACTACGCAGCCCTATAAATCTATTTTGCAGAGAAAGTTCAGGCACTGACGGAAGCGAACGCTAGTCTTTCAAAGGAGGCAGACAGCCTAGAAGATGCCAAGGTCCGACTCGAACGCGAGAGAGAGGACCTTCAACTGCAAATTTCTGATCTCGAGGAGTCCGTACAGGACTTGGAGGTAACTGATGACACTTTGCTATTTTAATGAAAGCCTGGAAAACTTTCCAGCATAGGCCAGTCGTCACGTAGCCTGACTGATACTAGCCTGACACAAGTTTTCTCAGGATTCCATTCAATTTACGACGAATTGTACATACACAAAGATAATTATGCACAAATCATTGTTTCACAATTCGTTACTAATTATGTTAGCAAAGATTGGTGACCAAGTGAACCAAATGAGAGGGTTGCAATTTATTCCAATCAACTTGTATTCTGATCAGATATATTCTTTGTGTGTGC
>JAYGXS010000004.1:27706599-27730590 GCA_036362985.1 Ligula intestinalis
AAAAAGTCCTTCTCAACATCCATAAGCATCGAAGCCCAGCCGCACGAATTTTGGCTGTGTAACAGTTTGTTTTCAAATTGTCTTGTATCATGACTCCGAGGTCGCGGAATCCCGTGGCTTGTCGGAGTGCGACACCATTGAGTGAGTCGATAAAGACGACCTCAGTAGATTCAATTGTCATTAACGCCGATTTCGCAGCATTGACCGGCAATTGGTTACTTGAAGCCCAAGAGGCTAACTGGATAAGGTCCTGTTGCAGGGCGATTATGTCGTTGGAACCTGTGACATCACGCCATATTTTCAGGTCATCGCCGTACAATACGAACGGAGAGGAAAGGCATTGTTTCAGATCCTGAACGTAGATGGAAAACAAGGTGGGGCCAAGAATGGAGCCTTAAGGAACCCCAGATGATGCGACCTCGGCAGGAGACAATACACCTCCGACACTGACGCTCCAAGTCCTATCACTCAAATATGACCGGATCCAGTTCAGAACGTTGCCACCAATACCAAGGGTTGCTCAGTTGTTTATGATCAGTTGGTGAGAAACCCGGTCAAACGCTTTACTGAACTTGATCAATACCACATGCGTTCGGCAACCCCTACCTTTCGATTCGGCCCAAGACTCACGGGCAAATAACAGGTTTGTGGCACAAGATTTTCCGCGCGTAAAACCATGTTGCTCTTGAATCCAGCCGTTGGTTTGGTCCAGGAAATTGTCGACCTCTTGTTTTATGAGAGTTTCAAGAACCTTCACTTAAACCGAGGTGAGTTACTGGCCTATAATTGTAGGGAAGCGATTTATCACCCGATTTATATTACGGCTTCACGACACCAAACTTCCAATCTTGAGGAAGAGTGCTCGTACTGATGGACGTTTGAAATATATCCATAACAAGTGGAGCAATGATATCTGCCAGATGCTTCAGTATAAGTGGGTGCAAATTTTCGGAACAGATGAGGTCGAGGATTTAAGTGCAGTTAAAATACGTATAACTTTTTCTACCGAGAACTCGATGTCCGTTAAAATCTCAGGGCTCTGAGGTGGGAGGTACACTGGTGTTATTGTTTGCTGCTGGTTAGCATATACACCCCGGTATTGTGATGCCAAGGCTTGCGTATTCTCCCCGGCCGATAGCATGCGCTGACCATCCGCTGCAATTAGCTCTGGGATTCCAGGTTGCGCTCTGCGACGACGGTTGATATAGGCGTGGAACCGCTTTGGCTGAGAGTCGAAGACTTCCAGTATGGTATCTTCGTAATCCCTTTTACCTTGCCTTATATCGGCATGGCATTAATTACGCACTCGTTTATTGCGGTCAAATGCAGATTGCGTACCGATTAAACGAAACGCTTTCCACGCTCGGTCGCGCCTTCGCAATAAGCCTTGAGCTGTTCGGCCGATCCAGGGTAGACATAGCCGGGACGAGCCAGGGACAGGCATTGGAGTAAACTCCACGACAAGTGCAGTAACGTTAGATTTCAACAGTGCCTATTTTTCCTCTACAGAGGCAGCGGTAGGCACCTCCCATAGTAAAAGTGGAGCAGCTTGACGCATGCCGTTAAAGTCCGTACGCCAAACATTTGGCCGTGGTGGTCTCCGGGGTCTAACTGTTGGTCGTGAAAGCAGATAGTGCGCGAAAACGATGCAATGATCACCAGTGGCCAGTGGGTTCGAGATGGTGACATTCGAAATTTCATCATGATGGTTAGTTAAGATTAAATCCAAACACGACGACGAAGAAGCTGATATCCGCGTAGGCGACAGGACATATTGCACAAGACCAGTGACCGAAACAACATCAAGAAAGGCGTTGTTTAGACAGTTTGGAGATGTGGATACTGGGGGCGCTATAGACCAATTAACCGAAGTAAGGTTAAAGTCACCCAAAATAAAAACATTAAAAGATGATGCGTGTTCAGCGAACGTGTGGAGCCAGGCCAGAGACGTAGTGCTAGGACTCCTGTTCACAACACCCACCATTACAAGTGATTCGCGGGAGCTGGAGACTGACACCCAGAGTTGTTCAACGAGGCCTTCACCTCCAAGGCTTCGGAAAACCTTGCTTTGGAGGTCCTGTCTCACGTATAATGCGACGCCACCATACGCAGGACCGGCTCTATCAGTTCGGTAAACGTTGTAGCCGGGAATGTGAACTTCATCGTCACCAATATCAGGATGGAGCCAAATTTCTGTTATTCCAAAGAAGAACGGCCTTTGGTTGTTAACCCAACGGGAGAGCTCGGCGAGGTTGGGGAGGTTGTTCGACTGAGTTGTCTAACAACCTCACGATCAATGGTGCAGTGAGGAGACGGCGTCTCCTCATAACCCGAAAATTTCGGATTATCAGGTCCGTTTCGCCGGAGAGTGTCCGACACTTAAGCTCTTGGGCGGCCGTGCGGCGTTTTTCCCGTTCTTCGGGTGAGAGGTCGGGTTTTACTGATACTGGTAGGCCCTTAAGCTTATAAGATCTTGACAGCCATTTTTTAGCAATCACAGATGACTCGAATATGAGCTTTAGCGGACGTGGGTGGCTTTCTGATTTGGCACCGAGTTAAATCATTTGGTTAACCACGATTTCCTCACCAGCATTCTCCAACAGCCTTTGCAAAATGTGATCGATCGCAACTTTGTCAAAGTTTAATCGAGAGGTGGCATCACCTTCTGTCGCTTCAGGAACGTTGAACATGATCAGACACCTGTCACGTTGTCTCACTTCGGCAGTTGGTCATTTCACTGACATAGATGTGGGAGCTGCAGCAAAACCCGGGGATTCGTGCGCTTCGGCACACTAGTTGATGGGGTCTGCTCTGGAATCGAGTCGGGGGCGGGAGCAGGCACGGGCGGGTTGGCTGCTCTCTGTCGTCTAGACCTCGTGGACTTTTTGGTTGCAGGAACAAAAGGCGAAGAGGAACATGTCATGTCACCCTGACCAACAGAATCTGGAGATGCAGAATCTGCAGCTGAAGGGGCTATAATAAGTAGAAATGTCTCCTCGTCCACAACTGCTTGAACTGTGCCAGCATGGATAGTGGAAAGATGGAGTGCAGATTGGGTTCTACATGGCTCACAATAGATGACGAAGCATTGAACATCGAATTCTTTGAGAACTTCGTACTGTTTGGCGGTGACAGCTAAACAAGCAATGTGGAACCAGCTGGAACAGCCCTGGCACTGGACTGCTTTCGTCCGACGTGTGACAGTGCAGTTGCATTGAGAAAATTTAGTAGAATTCGCCATTTTGAGATATTAGTGGTTTCTAAATAAAAAGATCTAATAAAGAAGATTTGTATAATAAATACAAAGGCTAAAAGCTTTCTTCTTGTAAATAGATCGATTTATAGAAATCTTCCACGTTGTCTCAAAATTTGAACCAACCGCGATCAAGGTCAAGGTCTGCAAAGCTTAATGATTGGTGGAAAAAGTGTGCAGTTTTAGTTTAAGCACATCTTGAACATTATCACGTGAGCTGTCATGGCGTTCACTTCTGCTGTTTATGCTAAGTTGCAAGAGGTTCTCTGTGGTAGACACTTTCAGTCGTTTATGGAGTTGCAAGAAGCCATAAAAGAGTTAAGCATCACGCCCATATTCTTACAACCACCAAGACCGACAGTAGGAGGTTGACCAAAAAAAGTAAAACAAATGCACTTTAAAATAAAATAGCGTAAGCGACATCAGAAGAATATAAACCATGCGGACGATAACAAATTCAGTTAAAACCTAGGCCCATAACATGTCTAGAACTGCTTCGTCCGTATTTAATATGTTTTATTCAAATACCTGTCCACCCGCAGATGATCAGTCCGAGCCAATTTGACGAAATCATCAAATTCTAGTGCGTTCTCATGGCCTCTAATGATTCGGTAGGCTTGGATGAGGTCACCGTGGAGTGGCCTATAATTTGAGGAACTAGGTCAAGTTTGATCAGTCTGTCTTCATAAGGCAGATGACCAAGATTCTTGACCATCTTTGTTGCCCTCGCCTGCACTCGTTCTAGGTGTAGATAATCCTTCTTGAACCACTGACGCCGGGCCTGGACGGCATACTCCAAGTGGGACCGAATAAAGGCTCGGTAGGTCTTTCTGAAGAGCTCCTTGTCGATGTTGACGAATCCCTGCCTAATCGCAAACAACATCTGTGTCGCGTTATTAGCTACCTTATTACACTGCTAAGAATTTAGAATTTATATTTGTTTAAGCGAGGATTTATTAGAACACAAAGGTTCTTTTGTTCGTCCACATTTGATAGGGATGCCCGTAGAGGAGGTTGTAGCGACCCCTTATTCCTAGTCATGCCTTCCTTGGACCGGCCATGTTTGGCGTGACCACCACGCGGACGCAAGACACGACAGTTAAAGCCTCCACTCAAGGTCGAGACTTGTTTGGCCTCACTAGCCAATCACTTCTCAAGACGAGACCAGTGCGCAAGATGCGGGAGCGTTGTTTACGCTCAGTCCCTCCCAGATCCGACGACCTACTGTTCGGTTGCAGACGTCTGGACCTGGTGATCTACTTGCCGGACTGCGCCTCTGGACTCCGACCCATTCATGAATGGACTGAACTTTTCTGGGAGTCACTTGCATGTTACTCATATTTTACTCCTTCTTACCTTATTCAATCATTCATTACACTCAGGCTTTCCATGCCTTATCCTATCTACTAGCTTATAAATGTTGGGATACGTTCAATCGCCTATTATCTGGCCGGACCACATCGTATCCCATAAGGTATTGGAAGGAATCGTCCTCCTAATTAGTCCTTCTAGTTCGGAGTCTAAAGACCGCACACTTACTAACGTTGAAGTTTAAGAGCCAACGAGCGGACCGGCTGCTAAGTCGATTGAGACTCTCTTGAAGTGCTTATCTATCGGCGTCAGACCTGATGGCTCTCCAGAGTTTGGCATCGTCAGCAAACATGATGGCGCTGCAACCCAGGTCGTTGGCAGAGTCGTTGATATAGATAAGGAAGAGCAGTGGACCAAAGATATAGCCTTTGGGGACGCCATTCAGAACAGACATAGGGGTTGACTTTGAGTAAGCGATGCACACATTTTGCGATCGCCCTGTGAGAAAATCTGTGATCCATGCCAGCAGGCTTCCTCTTATTCCAATTTCCGATAGTTTATACATTAGACGTTTATGTGAGACGCTATCAAATGCCTTCTTGAAATCCGTATAGATGACGTGAACCTTACCATCTTCATCCAGTGCATGAGTCCACTGCTCAGTGGAGAGTAGTGGGCTGGAAAGACCACAATGGTTCTTCTTGAAGCCGTGTTGAAGCCCTGATAGTAAGTTGTTCTCCTCATGAAACTTCATTGTCGTCTTCTTAATTATCGTTTTCATCACCTTACAGCAAATGCAAGTAAGGCTAACGAGTCGATAATTGTTCACCTTCGTTCGAGCCCCTCCCTTGTATATCGGGTAAATATTTGCTGTTTTCCATTTGTATGGCAGTCTTCCTAATTCAAATGAGGAACGAAAGATATGTTCTAGGGGCTTTGAGAGCTTGCCAATTCTTTCAAGAACATGGCTGGCATATTGTCTGGACCCGATGAATTTGCTTCCTTGTGGCTTCACAGCTCTCCTTACTACAGATGTAAGGAATAATAGAGATTGAAATGTCGGACCAGCGTTTACAACAGCACTGTTGAAGATGTAGTTGGCCCATACGGGCCTTTGACGGAACGCCTTATAGCAGAAGGCAATTGGAGCGTGAAACGAACTACTTCACGAAGTGGTCCCTTCGAAAACTGTTGCAACATTTAAATGCAAACTCGATTCTCGATTGTTGAGAAGCTCTTCTAAATATAATGAAAATTGTCTCATAAGCGGCAGTTTTCGACTGCCTCACATCTATCGTTGATGCTAACGGTATGCTTGTCATATGTGATGTTGTTGCGATTTTTGGATATGAATGGTGAAGTCAAGAGTGAAATCCTTCCTTCCTCAATAACGTGGCTAAGACTAAGTTATCTGTTTGAACTTTTAAACATTTGTAACTTTAATCCGCTGACTTCTCTGAGGCAGCTCGATAACTCTTGGTGCGCCAGTCATCGAAACCTTTTTTTTATTACTTCTTCTGTTGTACACAGTTTGATATCGCCAGTCGTTTTAACGAAGCACCACAACAGTCTGGAATAACTCACCCCGCAATGTCAAAATTGATCAAAGCTATCCTTTGCTTGAGAAGGATATCAGTAGCTTTCTGCATTCACGATACCTTTTACTAATTTTGGCCCCGGACTTGGTGGAATATCTCATCCGCTCTGATGACGTTCGTGGACGCTGAACTCTGTGTCACGCTTCATGCCGAGGGCAATGGAGTTGAGTCTGCAGCCCGCAATCGGATAATTCTTCTGCTGACAGCGAACAGTCGTTCTCTAAAAATGTTTATATTGTGCGGAATATCGGATTCGTAGCACCAAATGCAGGCCGACAACACCACGCACCTGTGCTAACACTTCTCTGCCCCGAACGTCAAAAATTCAGCCAACTTCAGATTTTCTCTTGAATAACACTAGAGAGAATGATCTGGAGTTTCTTTCATTCCTAGGTCGATTCTCTACGGTGAATCACTTTTGACATGTTAAATTTGGAATTCGGAATTTATACTTTTCAGCGCCGGTACGGCACTATCTGTACAAAGTTAATTTCGAAAACATAAAAATTAAAAAAAGAATTTGACAATATGTGCAAAAAGACGTAGAAAGTCGTAATGATGTCAGCAGATATTATCCTTTTGGGGCAACATTTAGCAATGTTTTGCAGATAATTGTGAACTTAAAATATAAAACTTATGGCAGTTATAAAAGCTCTTACAATGTATAGAGGCAGAGCTTAACGGGTCTCCATGTTCAAAAACTGTGTTAGAGAAAAAATCTGCTTAGAAAGATAGCAGTAGGAACATAGTAGTAGAGCAGAAATTGGTGTTGGAGGTCTGATGAAGGTTAGAAGTCAACGAAACCACAGCATTTTAGACTGAATACTTCCGCGTGGCTTAGTTTGATTCAGAGATGGTTCTCGGGGGACACGATGCAGAGAGAAACCTTTCCTTCGTTGTGGAAGGAATCGCGCATAATGCCTATTCGCAAGCATGGCCGATCGACATCATTCGACAACTTTAGGCCAATAAATACACTTCCCGCAGCCTCGAAGATCTTGGAGACCTTAATCAAAGAAAAGATGATGCGTTACTTGACAGAGAACAACCTGCTCAATACAGCTCAACATGGCTTTCTCGAGAAACGATCTTGTGACACCTGTCAGCTCTCTTTCTTTGATTATGTGCTGCAATCTAGAGACAGCGGTTTTGCCACTTATAGCGTCTATTTTGATTTTACTAAGGCCTTTGATCGGGTCGATCATAACCTCCTCCTTCTGAAACTGGCCTCCTTCGGCATAGGTAGCAAGCCTCTGAACTTCATATCTTCCTATTTGGATGCTCGCACACAACGAGTAAAAATTTCCAATGTTATCTCCAACCCCACGCATGTGAGGAGTGGAGTTATACAGGGTAGTGTACTGGGTCCGCTCCTATTTTGCCTTTTTGTCAACGACGTTTCAGATTGTTTTCAGTATGGCAGACCCTTCATGTACGCTGATGATTTAAAAGTCGCTTATCGATATAAACCGGCAGATCGCAACATCGTGCTCGAGCTGATAAAAAAGGATCTTCAGGCCTTCGCCCAGTGGTGTTGCACATGGCGCCTCACCCTTTCATGGCACAAATGTTCCGTTATGGTTGTTGGCGACGATCATCAACCGGAATTAAGCATTGACGGCCACGAACTAAATGTCCCAGGAGTTATCAAGGATTTGGGCATATCCTACTCTAATAGTCTCAATTTGTCAGAGCACTGTGCCCTGATAGTCTCGAAAGCACGCCGAACCACCGGATTTATCCTTAGAAATTTTAAGACTATCAAGGTTAGAACTAGCCTTTATAATATGTACGTGAGACCTAGTCTTGAATACTGCTCGCCCTTATTAAGTCTTCTGCGCACTAGTGAACGGAAGAAAATAGAATCGGTGCAGCACTTCTTCACTAGAAGAGTTTTCACTACAGAACACCGTAACTTAACCTACCAACAAAGGTGCGAACTTATAAAGCTGGATCCCCTATGGCTTCGTCGATTGCAGAAGGGTCTATTTTTACTGTTTAAACTTTTGAATGGTCAAACCTTTAATCCTCTTAGTACAATAAGGCAGCTTGAGCACTCTCGACGCGCCAGTCATCGAGACGTATTTTTATTTCTTCCTATGGCACGCACAGTTAAGTACCGGCAATTCTTTTCAGTAAATGCCATATCAATCTGGAATAAGCTGCCCAAAAGTATTAAAACCCAGCAAAACTACCCTATGTTTAAGAGAGCTATAACTAGTTTTCTACATTCAGGACAACTTTCACGAATTTTGGGTGCTGACTCGGTGGAATCTCTCTTTCACTCTGATGGCGTTCGTGGACTTTGAACCCCGCCAGGCTTCACTGCTGAAGATAATGCGGCTGAAGCAGCAGCCCGCAGTCTGCTAACCTTTCAGCCGATAGCGCGCAACTTTTGCCGACAACCATTGAAGGAAGACTGAGAACACTGTGTTCTTGTGCCAACCCTCTCCGTCTGGAACTAATGTTTTTAAACGATATGAAACAGTTCTCCTGCTGATGAGTCAACTCAGCTTACAACTGTACATTTATTCCGTTTGTATCATACCTTTGAAGGCAGGTTTTTTTCACTTGAAACAAACTCATAATCTCGCCCAGTATTGACGAAACAAAAAACCTGAAACAAAACCAATACTGGCTGCAACATAAGGAGTTTGTTTTAGGTTTTTTCCGGTCTTCGAGGTGTTGGAAGGCGCCCAAGAGGTGCATTACCAACTCTTTACAATTGCCTGTAAACTGGCATAATAAACATATATTATATTATATATATTAGAAATGGCAACCAATGAATAAAGGGAAAGCCATAAATATTCTGGGAAACCAAAAAACGTTCAAGATCGCTAATTATTCTGCGAGACCTGCAGCTACTCAGGACCTTCCAAGAACTATAAATGGCTTAGAAACTCCTGAATATTTTGCCTACAGTCTATACATTTTAAAAGTACCTTCAAGCATAAGGCTTGTTGTTTGATCATTTTATTTTGAATAGTGGCTAAACTTCACAAACGTTCTGATTTCAGTGGCCATAAGTCATAGTTACTCTAGCTTAAAAAAGGCCATTCTCGAACGTACGGCACAATCTGCCGGCAGCAAGCTTCGCCAACTCCTCAACAACGTCGAGCTTGGCGACCAAACCACCTCTGCTCTAATGCGCCACATGCGTCAGCTGCTTGCTGGTCGCACCTTCGATGATTCTATTTTCCATCGCATCTAGATGGATAAATTACCCCATCCAATGCAACAGGTACTCGCCCTGCGTGACGACGATGTTCCGCTGACCAAATTTGCGGATCATGCAGACCGCATCCAACAATTTTATCCTGGTACTAGTTCGAAGGCTTTAAACCAAGCCTCAACCTCAGTTCCTCAGCATGCCGTCTCTTAGGTTTCGGCCTCACGATCCGACCGTAAACCTGACAGCCGTACACAGCGAAAGTCAACTCAATCACTTGGTACCTCATCCCCGTGGTCTACTTCACCCTCTTTACCGATTTGAGATGTAACAGACAACAGAGATGACGACTTGCAGGATCTTAAAGATACAATCAGGTTATTGTGCTCCCAAGTGAGCACGATGTGTTCCACACTCAACCGGCTTCAAACCGGTCGTCCCTCTGCAAGCCGCAACCGCTCTAACTCAAAAGAGCGTGCAGACGACAAAGTTTGCTGGTACCACCGAACATTTGGCCCGGATGCTATTAAATGCATCCTACCTTGTTCTTACGCTCGACGTTCACGTTCGGGAAACGGCGCCGCCAGCCAGTAATGGCGACGACTGGTGCTGGCCATTCGCGACACAGTCGCCTCTTTGACGTGACCAACAAGTCCACAGGGTTCCGTTTCTTGATCGAAACAGGTGCTGACGTGAGCGTTTTACCACCCCCTCGTCGTCATCATCTCCAGCCATCGTAGTTTACACTGCATGCTGCGAACAACACTTCTATCGCCACGTTTGGTCAACGGTCCCTAACTTTAGACCTTGGGCTTCGTCGCCACTTCCAACGGATTTTCATTCAGGCCGACGTCCAGTCACCTATCATTGGAGCAGATTTCCTGTCACACTTCGGCCTCACAGTTGACCTTAAACATCAGAAGTTGCTAGATCCTTCCAATCAGCTGTTTACTGTCGGGGTAGTTTTACGATAGCCTTCCGCTGGCATCCACTTGGCCGTGCCAAGCCCACAATTTTCTGACATCTTCAGGGATTATCCTTATCTCTCTAAGCCCTGTCAGTTCACGGAGCAGGTTCAACACGCCGTTCGCCACCATATCACTACCACCGGCAGACTGGTCCATGCGCATCCGCGTAGGCTTCATCCCGAGAAGCTGCAGATAGCGAAAATGAGTTCGAGCACATGTTAAATTTGGGGATTATCCGTCCTTCGTCCAGTCCATGGGCGTCACCACTGCCCATGGTTTCCAAAATTTCATCCAATGATTGGCGGCCATGTGGTGATTATCGCGCTCTCAATCGAGCTACAGTCCCGTCCGGTACCCGATTCCCCATATTCATGACTTTTCCCACATGCTGGCTGGAAAGACGATTTTTTCTAAGATTGACCTCGTGCGAGCATATCACCAAATACCGATCGCGGAGGAGGACATCCTTTAAACCGCCGTCGTGACCACATTCGACCTGTTTGAATTCCTTCGCATGCCTTTCGGTTTGCGGAACGCGGCCCAAACGTTTCAGCGTTTTGTTGATGACATTTTGCGCGATCTCTCCTTCACATTCGTGTACATCGACGACATCCTTGTCGCAAGCTCGTCACCCGAAGAACAGGTTGAACACTTACGCCAAGTTTTCGATCGTTTTCAACAAATTTGTCTACAGATAAAAGTCAATAAGTGTCTTTTTGGCGCCACTTCTCTGGATTTTCTTGGCCATCATCTTGACCAACATGGGATCACACCCCTCCCAGAGAAGGTGAAAAGCGTGTTGTCTTTTCCAGCCCCGAAGTCCATAACTCAGCTCCGCCGTTTCATCGGTCTAATCAACTACTATCGGCGTTTCATACCGAATTGCGCCGCCACCCTGGTACCTTTGACGGATCTTTTGAATTCAAAGGCCAAGTCGCTTCAACTTTCACCCAGTGCTCTTGAAGCATTCGAGGCAGCCAAAAAAGCACTCGCCGATGTCACCTTGCTTCATCATCTGAGCACCGATGCTGCTACACAGCTTATTCTGACCACCGATGCCTCAAACATTGCCATCGGCGCAGTTCTGCAGCAACAGGTCCAGTGACAGTTGCAGCCGCTAGCCTTCTTCGCTTAGAAGCTTCAGCCGGCGCAGACTCGCTATAGTACTTTCTCACGTGAACCTCCCGCCATTAACCTGGCCATTCGATATTTTCGCCGCCTGCTCGAGGGGAGAGATTTTCAGGTCCACACGGATCACAAACCCCTCATTACGCCCTCAAAGCTATGCCAGTTCGATATTCGCCGCGTGAAGTACGTCACCTTGACTACATCTCTCAATTCAACCCAGAGATACGCTATGCCCGCGGTGATGAGAATGTCGTTGCTGATGCCTGGTCCCGTCCAGAGGTCAACACTCTTATCACCACGTTAGACCTGGCGAAGCTTGCGGAAGCGCAGGCGCTTGATGACTCCATCATTGAAATGCTTGCGTCTTCTGTGCTTCAGCTGCATGAGGTTCCCATCTCCGCGGCACCAGGCTCTATCGTGTGTGGTTTTTTTACAGGTACCCCTCGTCCTGTAGTACCCCAATCCTACAGGAAGGTTGTTTTCGACCACTTCCATTCGATATCCCACCCCGGTGTTCGTGCCGGCCGCAAACTCATCGCAGCCCGTTTCGTCTGGCCAAAGATGAACACCAACATTGCTACCCGGACCAGGCAATGCTTAGCCTGCCAAAATAATTAGGTCCAGCAACACACCATATCACCTCCCAGCACGTTCGCAGTTCCCGAAGCCCGTTTTCAACACTTCCACATGGACTTAGTCAGACCTTTACCCCCATCTCGTGGTTTCACGCACATTCTGACCGCTGTTGATCGTTTCACACGATGGCCCATCGCCGTTCCCATCTCGGATACCTCGGCAGCGAATATTGCCATGGTTTTCCTTACGCACTGGATATCCAACTTCGGTGTTTCAGCGTCCCTCACCATTGACGGCGGAAGTCAGTTTACATCTGCACTCTTCCATGAGTTCACCAAACTGCTAGGGTGCTCGCATATCACCACCACTGCCTATCACTCAGCATCAAACGGCCTCGTGGAACGCCTTCATTGTCAGTTGAAGTCCGTGTTGATGTCTCAACCTGCCCCGCACAACTGGTGCGACAATCTGCCGTTCGTCCTCCTGGGCATTCGCTCGGCTGTTAAGGAAGACATTCAATGCACTGCCGCCGATCTCGTTTACGGCACATCCCTCCGTTTAGCTGGTGAGCTCGTGCAGTCTTCCTTCGTCACCCCTGACGCCACGAACAACTTTGTGCAACAGCTGCAGCAACGCATGGCCACACTGCGCCCATCCCCCACACGCGCGACACCTCGACGCGTTTTCGTGCACGACGACTTGCACACAACCCCATTCATGTTTGTCCGGTACGACGAGTTCGCAGACACCTTTGCCCACCATAAGATGGTCCCTTCAAATTGATTGATCAATAAGACAAATATTTCGTCATTCAAAAGGCTGATGCTACTGATACGGTCTCCATCGACAGACTGAAGCCGGCCTACGTTGAATGCTCTCCACCATCACCTGGTCCATTCATTTCCACGGCACCTCACCCTGCACTCCACCTGATGCTCCTAGCCCACCGCCACCCTCCTCATCCGAACCTACCCCCATCCCTCTCACCCCCACCCACTCCTTCCCCCCTTCCACTCGTTCCGGTAGACATTTTCGTTTTCCTACCAACTTGCGAGACTTTGTTGTTTAACCTTTTGTACATCCTCTTTGTCGAGCGTTTGTAACCCACCAACGCTCTGGTAGGGGAGTTATGTGGGCTCTTAGCTCAACTTGTGCGTTGTTTAAATTTATCAATTTTCGAATTTTGTCCGAACTCGAAATACATCACATTCTGGTCTGACCACGTGCTCTTTGCTAGCAACTTTCTTGCAAACAATTCTCCACAGCTCAATTTCTCTCCTCACTTGCCGCTGTTTTCGTCACCCTTCAACGACATCTTTCTCTGGTGATCATTCCCCGGCTCAGGAGAATCCAACAGCAATTTACAAACAAGATTTCTCTCAAATCTCACAATCGCAACTTTCATCCCAGTCTTCGCCATTTCATCCTTTGGCAAGTCGATTTCTTGACTATTGCTGGCAAGGATCGTGAAGGATGTAAGTGAGTTGTATCATTTCTTAACCTTCATTGCTATCCTCTTATACAGTTTCTACGCCTTTTCTACAAAGAAAACCTGGTTAATTACTCTCTAGTGGTTAGCTTACACCAGAAGGTTTGTTGGTTGCGTTTCTGCTGAGACGTTTTGTATATTTGTAGTGATAAATCCTCTAGACATGACTAGAAAAGGCACATTGTGAGAAGAAACGCGTGCCCCACTCTCTAACCAGACAGAAAAACCTAGACATATGAAGAGGAACGTCGTGGGCTGTTAATATCCACTGAAAAAATTCAAAAACCTGGATGATTAGGTTAAATACATTAAGTCGAGTCGCCCATGCAATTTCCAAAAGAACGAGGAAAACTGAAGTTGAAGAAAAAGACGGACGCGCGAAAGCAGCGTGGAGAGGATGCTTTGGTAAGATGGTTCAGCACTGAGTATGGAACAGTATATTCAGAACATAGGAATGTCTGAAGAGGCCATATTTGCGCGAGCAGTATACCTTTTCTCAATTTGATGAAACGAATTTTCTGTCGAATATTTGCGCTGCTGTTCTGATTTTTTTAAATATTGCTTTCAGTATGTGTGACCTGGTTAGAAACAAGATAAAACTCTTGTTAAATGACAAATATATGCTAGTGATTAGATAGCCCGTTCTGGTAAAAAGATCCTCATGATTCGGATAGAATGCATAAGAGACGTAATGCTTCAGCCTATGGCACCACAACTACAAGGCAGTTCGTCAAATCAAGCAAAGGAAGTGTTTTTGGTATAATTTTGACTATTAACTTGCAACCTTCTAACACAAAATGAACAAGATTTATTTCGACCTTTGATTATGGATAAAACATACTATTTTACTTATCTGAGTTACCTTGATTTGTCCTGTCAACATTTACACCGCCCTTTTTGGTTTAGTCTGTAGCTTTCCCTCTGAGTAACTTCAGAGTGACGTATTTAGACCAAGCCATATTTGCAAGCAGTTAGGGGTACGTACACGCTCAATTTCCCTATAAACGTTTACCAGCAAATAAAGCCCGCTGATCTATCACCATTTTTAAACAGAGGATTCTTGGCTGTTAAATATAAGACATCTCAAGAGTTAGGATATCACGTACGTGTCGCACTCTGGTAGATTAGTCTTTGACGTTTTTTGAATCCTTTTGCTAGCAGACATCCCTGTTAAATTATTATGCGGTTTACTGTCGTTTCAAGTGTCTAGTGAACTCATATAACTTGCCGTGATTCTTCTGTTCACACGCATGCATGTCCACACATGCGTGGACAGTAGACTTACATTATATATATGGTTATGGCCATATGGCCACGTAGACCTTTGAAACTTAGTATTCCTAATTTCTTACATGTAATGTTTCATCCCCATTTGTATTTTATCTTTTTTCTTTCCTTTATGTATCCTAGCGTTTTAGGTTAACCTTCACTTTCAATAATTTGGTTTCGTATCCTGCGTCAATAATACAGTGATGAGTTCTAAAAAGCAATCGAAAAAGTCAACAGCAAGCAGACAATTTGAAAGTGATATGAAGGAAAGAAAGAATTTAAAGATCTTGCATTCTCCTCTGAAAACCTCTTTATTTTTCTTCCGAGAGTGCCTGTATCAGTTGTCATGTCTGGCATCCAATCTTTCTCGGCACAAAATATCTGGGTTTCTCATAACCCTCATTATTTTAGGCCTGTTTGTGCTGAGAAACATCGATGGCTCCCATAAAGTGGTAGGTGGCATTATTCAGCATACATTTGGAAGTTTCTTATGTTCGCGGAAAAGAAGTTGCTCTGGTGGTCGTGGTGGGTTTTGCTTGGATTCCTTTCCTCCTGCGGCTTCGGATCGGGACTGCATACATTTGTTTTATATTTGGTTGGTTTTTTTCTGGTATGCTCTTTATGACTAGGGTCCCTTTATCGCCCAAGTCACATTGAGCGCCTACATCTGCAAAAGCCTTAATTTTCCTGAACCGCCTTACCCTGAGAAAATTGTCTGTCCAGAACAAGGAAGTTCAGATGAAGTTGTTACCTTTTTCAATATTGTACGGAAAGTACAGGTGGAATCCATTCTTTGGGTAAGTATGTGTTAATTCGTCTTATCTACCAGTATATACTTTTCCTCAATACATGGAATATCGGTTATGTTCTTGATAGACATTTTTCCACCCTTTTTGCTGCCGGCCCAATCTAGTCCATAGCTTATGTTCTATCCTAGTTGCCAGAAGTAACTTGGGCAGTTTAAAATATATTTATTGCTTTTTCCAAAGATATTGCTGCGGGCTGTGTAACTGAGGTTATAAGGGTGTCGGTCGTAGTCCATCCTTTCCCTTCATGTGTTTTCGAATTCTACCGGGGCCGCAGAATCTTGCATGATTGCTTTGGGTGAATTATTCATACCTGCCAAAAAAACAATTAAGCAAACCTGTTAGTTGTGGGAAGAGTTTTAGATTGATTATTTAGGGAATCTTACTTGAGCAGTCAGTATAGTGTATAAAACTTGTGCATTCCATACGTTGCAGTGGGTTGGTCGCATAACTAAATATGGTTCAAGTCTGCGCTCTCGAGTGGGACCTCGTAACTTAGATGGTTATAATCTTGGCTGTACTAAAGCTTTGCCCTTGTTTCCATGCCTTCGAATCTCGCTGCCGATTTTTTTCTCAGTTAGGTCCGAATAATTGACGTTTTTTGTGAAGCAAACAATGCTTTAAAATTTCTGCACTACCTTATCATACTTTTGGCTTCAACACTTTTTGATTCTTCCTGTTAGAGTTTGACGATAGTTTTAATTGCGGACCTGAAAAATCCTTTACATATTTTTTCAGGCTGCTAAGTGTCATATAGAGACCTTGATTCACATTTCCGCTCCGACAGAGCATATAGATTTGCGGCCGCCACTAAAATGCACCAGAACAGTATGGCAACCAAATCGAAATCTTTCCTTTGTCACCTTTCAGAATTTGTTTCCGCCCCAAGTACTCTTTTTTGCTTGTCTCTTAACAATTCTTGTTTTTGGGGATCTTAAACAATTCAGTTACTTGATATATGCCCTTCAACTTCTAATGTAGTTCATACTCGTCTAGGGTTTTGGCACTGCTATGGGAGAACTGCCTCCTTACTTTATGGCCAGGGGTGCCAGGCTCGCCAGTAACGTTCAGACCGAGGAGTTTGAACTGACCGGGAAGCCCTCCTCTTCATCCTCGGAGGCAGAAGCCGACCCGCTAGCAAACGGCAATACACAAGCCTCAACATCTGCTACGAAGCCTATTTCTAGATATCAGCGCCTAGAAATGCTTTTGCAAAAAATAGTCCTACGAGCTGGTTTTTTCGGAATAGTTCTTTGTGCTTCCGTGAGTGTTCTCTGCTGAATTATGGTTTATATTTGTAGTGTCGTTTAGTTTTGCTTGCGTGTTTTTGCACATTTTATTGGCTGATATTTTTTAAGTATGATGCATGACTTTCGTAATATTTTCGATCTTAGTATATTTCTTAAATAATTCGTTTTCTTTTTAATGTGTGTGTCACATCACATAAGTTGTGCTCAATCGTTAACTGACAATCTCGTCTGGCGCACAAAGCTTTTTTCCTGATTCTCCTTATAATTAGCTTTATACTGCTTAATTTTTTTCTGTTTTGTGAAAAGAATAACCCCTAAAACACGAAACTCCGTTTGCCAACTTAGATGCAACAGGCCACGTCAACCAGTCATAAATAATGTAACGTTATCCGACCGTCTAACTTGCCGCGTTAGAAAATTATTCCCTTAGTTCTTGAAACCCTTGCATCGGTCATTGAATGGGCAAGGACTCCGGGAGTTTGCGTTGTTGTTTGGAGGTCCTGACGCCTGAATAGACGCTATCTTTTCTTATATTTAAATCATAGCCACCTCACAGGTCAAGTACATGATTCAACGTCAATGCTGAGTGAGTGCTACTCAATTCTAGGAGATAGGAAATGAAAAATACAAAGGGTTGAATTGCACTCATCTCAAAGCCATACGGGAAAGCTCGACATTCACACGTTCCGATTTTAGCTAAATAATTAAACTCCGTCGCTGATGGCTTTGCTTAGGCATGAAATTACGACAAAGTGCTCTCATAGCGAGGAACAGTCAATATTTGTGAACTTCGTTGCTGACTCTCTTGTTAACCTAGGTCACATTGAATGCGGATCCGAAATATCAGATATCAACTACAACCAGCTTCGGCGTGCTGGAACCGTTACAGGTCATTGGTAAAGATCTGAACCTCCACGCCATGTGATCACTGTGATTCCACAGAAACCAGCACTAACCAATCATGATTTCGCATTTTGAATTTTTTCCGCCGTTGGTCATTCAAGAAAGTTATGTTACAAGTGATATTTATTTGAGCCAAATTTGCGCTTGGTTGGTGTTATGGAGACGCGAACGGTGACGCACTAAGGGCCCAAAGCTGGCAGTGCACCCCAGATAAGCCATGCCGGCAGACCGGCCGCGCGCGGCGTGAGCACACGTGATGCCCGCCCCCGCGTGCCCTGCGATGTTCCAGAGCGTGTCGCGGCGTGGGAACCACGCCAGAACTACCCGCTCGTCCGATAGGCCAGGAACAGTCTAGAAGGACCAGCGCCTTATAAAGGGCTGTACTAGACGCGCCGATTCATCCCTCTGCTGTCTCTTTGTTAGCCTGAATAAGGACCCTCACGATCAGACCGACTTTGCCTTCTTCCACCTACTAGTCCTGGGGACATAACAACTGTTGACCCGGCCGAACGAACAGCATGATCAGCCAAGAACAGATGAAAGGAACGCTAAAAGAAGTACTGGATGCCCAGCGGGAAAGCATTATAGCACTTATCAAGGAAATGCAAGGAAAATGGGGGCCAGTCTCCACAGACAGCAAACGAAAGCAGATTGAGGACCGGATAACTGAATTCACATATGACCCGGACAGTGGTGTGAATTTCGAGGTCTGGTTCCGGATATATGAAGGACTGTTTGCAGAAGGAGCACAACTAGAGGATAAGACAAAGGTGGAGATTCTACTGCTCAAGCTTGGTCAAAGAGAACACGAACGGTACGTAAAGTTTGTCTTACCTGAGAAGATGGTTGACCTATCATTTTCGGACACAGTTAAGAAATTGAAGTCTTTATTCAGTTTCTCTAAGTTGCTGTTTCACAGACGTTACGAATGTTTAAAGCTAGAGAGACAGCCAGAGGAAGACTACTTTGACCTAGCCGGACGACTGAATGATGTATACCATCAAGCGGAGTTAGAAACTGCCACTACCCAGCAGATAAAAGCACTCCTGTTTATTAAAGCTTTGGCGCTGCCTGAGGACGCTGACATCCGTACACGCCTTCTTGCTCAATTAGATCAGAGAACAGAAATGACGGCCCAAGAGTTAGCAGAGGAGTGCGTTCGCATTATGAATATCAAAACCGACAGTCGGCTGATCTGTGACACAATCAACTTACCAGTGTGTGTGTATGAAACAAAATTCAGCAAATCTAGGGAGAATTATATTTCCCCAAGGAAACCGAAAAGAGCCTGTTGGAAGTGTGGAGGATGGCATTTTGTATTTGGTTGCCCTTATCGCAGTAGAAAGTGTTAAAAGTGCTTTCAACTTGGTCATAAGGCAACCTATTGTCGCGCCAAATCTCTCAGTCCAAGGAAGAGCTGTAATGCGATAACCCAAAGTGAATCACAGGTCCTCAGTTGCAAAGCCGGAAAATATTTGACAGTAAGTCTAGACGGAGAACCTATTACGTTGCAGGTTGACACATCGTCAGACCTTACGATAATTAGTAAAGGCATGTGGCAGGCTCTGGGAGCGTCAGAACTGAAGCCAACGACTGTCCGTGCCTGGGCATCAAATAATACGCAAATGCTTTTTGAGGGTGTTTTCCAGGCCACTATCGCTTTCGAGGAAAAGGCTTGTTTGTCTGAAATTTATGTATCGAAGTCGAACACTGTTCTCCTTGAAAATAAGACTATATCCCAACTGGGTCTCTGGAATCGGCCATTCCAACAGATATGCTAACCGTTACAGAAGAGGACCTGAAGCAGAGGTATGCCGAGCAGATGGAGATATCAGCCGGGAGCGTGTACAAAGACTACAGTAAGCTTGAGGGTAAAGCCTGGGAAAAAGCCACTCTTAAGTCAGAGTAGACGCGTCCCATTTGCCGTACAAACAGCGGTCGAGGAAGAACTGGAACGCTTGCAGCAGAAAGGCATAATCTGTCCCACAAATTATTCAGCATGGGCTGCTCCCGTTGTCGCCATAAAGAAGCTTAATGGTAGGATAAGACTGTGTGCAGACTATTTGACCGGATTGAATGACGCATGGGAAGACTATCACTACCCCTTGCCGACTGTAGAACACATTTTTGCCACCCTAAATAGAGGGAAAGTTTTCGCGAGGATTGACCTTTCAGAGGCATACCTACAGTTTCCAGTTGATGAAGCAGCGCAGGAAATGCTGACGATTAACACACATAAAGGGTTGTTCAAATCTACCCGTCTCAATTATGGCGTCAAGACGGCACCTAGTATTTTTCAGCAGTTAATGGACACCATGCTTACAAATGTCCCTGGAACTGTGGCATATCTGGATGACATTTTGTTTGTCGGTCGTACGGACGAGGAGTTGCTCGAGAGACTTGACAAGGTCGTAGAAAATCTCATTGACTATGGCCTTAAAATCAACATGGAAAAGAACAAGTTCCTGCGAAAAGAAATTCACTACTTGGGTTTTGTGGTAAGCGAGGCAGAACGATCACCCGATCCAGAGAGAGTTGCCGCATTTAAGAATGTGAAGGTGCCTAAAAATGTTCGAGAGCTACAAGCATTTATGGGCCTGGTCAGCTACTACTCACCATTCATTGCGGGACTACATAGTCTAAAGCCACCGTTAAACCGGCTACTTTGTAGAGACTTGAAATTTAAATGGTCCCCTGACTGTCAAGACGCCTTTGACAAAATAAAGGCGAAGATTAGTGAGTCGACTGTGCTCTCACATTTCGAAGCCGACAAAGAAACGATAGTACAGGCGGATGCATCTGAGTATGGGCTAGGTGGCGTCCTTCTTCAGAAAGGTACCGATGGAAATATCCTGCCCTTGATGCATGTCGCACGGTCACTCACAAAAGCAGAAAGAAACTATAGTCAAATCGAGAAAGAGGCCCTGGCACTTATCTTCGCAGTGCAGAAGTTTCATCAATTCATTTACAGAAAACACTTAACGCTTCACGCCGATTACCAACCACTTAAATTTGTTTTGGCACGAATTGTGGTGTGCCGCAGTTTGTGGCCAAGAGGATACAACGGTGAAGTACTATTCTCCTGAGTTATGACTTCACAATCCAGTATGTGCCCACTCAGAAATTTGGAGCCCCAGACGCTTTATGACGACTGAGTGGGGGTGACAAACACCAGGAAGACATTGTGGTCGCAGGCACTTTGATAGAAGATGACGACGAGTTTAGAGGTGTTATCCGACAGCTACCTCTCACGGCTGAACACATCAGGGCAACCACTGCAGCAGATCCTTTATTATGTCAGGTAAAGGACTTTATACGAACGTGTGGGCCCAGGGAAGACAAGATACACCCAGCCATAAAGCCCTTCAGAAGCCGAAAGGATCAGTTGTATATAACCGAAAAGTGCATCATGTATGACGGCAGAGTGGTGATCCCAGCTAGACATAAACAACAGGTTTTACGAGAACTTCATGCCGGACATCAAGGCATGACCCGTATTAGACAACTGGCCCGGAGGTACGTATATTGGCCAGGAATTGATGACTATGTAGAATCCTTCGTGCGAATTTGCGGCCCATGCGCACGTGAGGCTAAAAATTCCCCGAAAGTACAACCTGTGCCATGGCCAGAGGTGATAAGACCGTAGAGTCGAGTTCACATGGACTTACCTGGCCCATTCTTCAACCGAATGTTTCTAGTAGTAGTAGATGCGTGGTCGAAGTGGCTGGAAGTTTTCGATGTTGCAGCAGCTACCGCAGAGCTCACAACAAAAACGTGGATGAGCTTATCTCTAGATATGGCATCCCTAAGGAGATTGTGACCGATAATGGCACCCAGTTTACATCATCGCTATTCTAACAATTATGCCAGAAATGGAGAGTTCAAAATGTAACGTCACCGCCCTTTCATCCCCAATCGAACGAGCAGGCAGAACGGTTTGTGGACACATTCAAGAGAGCGATGAGGAAAATGTGGGCCGCTGGGGTGAAAATGGACTGCTTGAACACGTTTCCCCTAGCGTACAGAACTACTCCGAGAGGAGATCTGGGTGGTCAAACACCAGCAGAGCGGTTTTTGGGTCGACAACCCGATGTACGGCTGCAGTACTTAAAACCCGAAGATCGGCCACCCAGCCCGCCAAAACAGTACTTTCGCGAGGGAGAAGAGGCGTTTGCCCGAAATTACAAGCCCGGCGAGAAACCATGGATGGAGGGCATTGTCAGAAAAGCGAGAGGCGTCGTTTTTGAGGTCGAAACGGCAGCTGGAAGAATCAAACGGCACGCAAATCAACTGAGAGGCAGAATCTCCTCGGGTGGCCAAATAGCACTCGATGTGCTATGTGATACTTTCGAGGTCCCGACACCCAGGGTAGAGACAAAGCCGTTGCCACTGCCTATCCGAAAAAGTCATCGAAAAGTTCAACGGCCTAAGCACCTCGTCGTGGATCCAAGCAGGAAGAAGTATGAGGTCCATCTTTCAAAAGAGGGAGGTGTTATGGAGACGCGAACGGTGACGCACTCAGGGCCCAGAGCTGGCAGTGCGCCCTAGATAAGCCATGCCGGCAGACCGGCCGCGCGCGGCGTGAGGGTTGTTCAAATATACCCGTCTCAATTATGGTGTCAAGACGGCACCTAGTATTTTTCAGCAGTTAATGGGCACTATGCTGTTTAATGTCGCGTGCCACATGTTTGCATTTTCGGTCGGTTAAAAGTGTCTTTTCGCACTCATCAAAAAGAAAATACACGAGGCTGTACTCAAAGCTCACGGTTGCAAAACGTGATCACTGCGTTCTGCTGCTCTGTATTATACCATAAAAGGTTTTGCTTCCTGGTTCCTCCGGGTAACACTACAGATGGTGGACCACATCTCAAGCCTGCAACTTCATTGCCAAGGAAATACGTTTGCTGCTCGTAACCGCTCTGGCGGTTTAGGCCTTCAATCCATTTATCTCTAGGATAAACTTTCCGTAACGCCTTCTTTCATACCTCTGCTCGAAATAGTGCTACTACAAGGTCTGGCTACGTACCACAGAACATGACTTCTGCTGGTTTAGTAAACCGTTCTGATGATAACCAACATGACTGACTGTAGGGAGTAATGTTAGCACATCACTTCCGCGATTTTTTCATTCACGACGTCGTTTATATTTTATTCATCTAAAGTTTTTCCGTCCTGGCATGACTACTAGTTTCCTTTGGGCATCATTCTTGTTTATTTTCATTTTCTAGGTTCCCAACCCCCTGTTTGACCTAGCTGGCATGACCTGTGGCCACTTTCTCGTTCCCTTCAGCACCTTCTTCGGTGCCACCTGTGTTGGCAAGGCTCTGATCAAAGTTCACATTCAGCAGTTCGCTGTCATTGCAGTGAGCTCCGAAAACCACATCGACACTCTAGTCCACTACATAGGGTAAGCTGTCTTTTACCCATTGAAGGGGGGGGATCTCAGATTCCGTTTTTTGACAACTTACAGTAGACGCCACGGATCGCGCAACATTTCGACATAGGCGAAATATTGGTACTCTTTCGCTAATTAGTATTGACTCAGGTTGTGATACTGATTATCGTGTAGTCTATTCTGAAGTTTATTCCGTCATGATAGGATGCGGGCTTTTTAACGAACTTTGTTTAGACTACCAGCAAAAAGTATCTACTGTAAAAAGTGGCTACTTAAATAGTATGCTTTTTATCATTGATTTTGACTGCTTTTATAAATTCAAATATATTTTGTGGAAAACATGCACGAACAAATTATTTCTTGTACTTTTTTGATAGCAAATTGCGCCTCCTTTAATCTTATACTTAAAGAAGGGGTATCTTTCTCTTAAAAATTTGCTTATTATGAGTTTTTTACATTTGTAAGGTGTTCATTCATAGTACATCGTATCCGTCAATTTATTAATGTTGCCTGTAATGCATAAAATATGTTCCACATCTATTACAATATTTTATGAAAACTATGTGACTTCTTTCTCAAACAGTAGAGAAAACGTACTTTTCTTTACATAGGATGTACACAGTGCGCAGTGTTTAAACCTTGAATTCGAGTGTAGCAGTCACTAGGTTAGACAATTATTTGGCTATAGAGCAACTTTTTTATAACCGAAAGCTACCTTTTTCTTTGAGTATAAAATTTAAAGAAGACATAATTTGCTATCAAAAAAATACAAGAAATAATTTATTTGTGCATGTTTTCCATAAAATATATTTGAATTTAGTTGACCCAATTGTGAAAAAACTCGCGGCATTCGGCGGGATTCGAACCCGCATA
>JAYGXS010000004.1:27730690-27742604 GCA_036362985.1 Ligula intestinalis
ATTAAACTCACGGTGTGAAGCGCGACATTCGTAGCTCAAGTGGGTAGACCGTTGGCTTGGCTAAAAGGCCTCTCTCCTATGCGGGTTCGAATCCCGCTGCATGCCGCGAGGTTTTTCACAATTGGGTCAACTAAATTAACTAAATCTGCCAAACCAACTTAATATTTGAATTTATGAAAGCAGTCAAAATCAATGATAAAAAGCATACTACTTAAGTAGCCAGTTTTTACAGTAGATACTTTTTGCTGGTAGCCAGAACGAAGCTCGTTAAAGCCCCACATTTTCTCCCAGTATGAACCGCGTTTCCCCTGTAGGTAAATCTGAGAACACTGTGGAAACTAGTTGGTCAATGTATTTGAGGAAAATTGGCTTATGCCTTTGAAATCTCTCGATGATTACCTCAGCATTTTTGCAGCCCATTTTGGTTACCGAATTTTCTCATACGCTCATCAGAAACAGGGATTGGGGGGAAAGCGAGGGGTAACCGCCAAAATCCTTTTTCAGAATATGTTACTTATCATGAAAATTTCACCAAACGCAGTCTTCAACTCCTGCATTTTCTTTTCATCACCTTTGTGTTTCCTTCTATCATCACCTATAGCCGGATTCCTGTGATTGGTGACAAACTCCAGCAGCCCTTCATGGAGTATCTTCAACTGCAGAAGGAGAAGTTGCATCATAAAGTCGTTGATACGGTAAGCCTACTTTTGCTTCGCTAACTTCTCTGCCACTACCAGCAGCAGAATCTCTAACTGTTTCTATTTTAAGCCTTGCTCTGGAAGGAGAGCGTGAGGACTAGGAATCCCCTCCCGTTCTGCACTTAATGGATGACCATTTTTTTAAACTTAAAACTAATTGATTACTTAATCCACTCCAGAACGAAAAAAACGGACGACAGAAGTGGCTATTTTGATATAGTCAACCAAAACTGATAATTCCAGTGTCAGTTAACGTCTCCTCCAGTGTGTAGACGCAATGTGGGTTAAGCTCTCTTTTCTTTTTTATGCTTTTCAAGTAAGCGCCTGAACCTCTTGGCCTCCTGCTAATGGAAGGCTGGGCGAAGACGGAATGTTACCATAGAACTGAAAAGTCCTCCGAACAGTTACCTTTGTGCTCGTTCCATTTTTGTCGCCCTTTTTTGTAGGACTGTCTTTAGATATTCTACTTGCCTTTGACTTTTAATAATAATATATTATTAGGAGTTTTAGCAGATTGGCTTCCGGTCAAGGGCCTCTCTACTACGCGGGTTCAAATCCCGCCGAATGCCTCGAGTGTTTTCACAATTGGGTCAACTCAAAATAATAATATACTTTTAAATTTTTCAGTAGTCCGTGCTTCAGCCAATGTAAGGTATAATTTCCATCAATAGGCATCAGTTGCCTGAGCAACAGGAGTTTATGTTGATGGGGTTGATTCTATTTAGCTCATTAAAACAACTGCAAGTTACTTTAATTTAATATTCTTTGATTACTTTCAACACAAGTAAATATTCATTTACACTCGTTAACCAATAATTACATGTTTATCTACCAATTCCATAAAAGAGCTGGATCGGGGGAATATATATTTGGGCGGCCCTACATGACAGTTTTGCCGAACCCTTTAACCAGCAGCTACCTGACTGACTGCTATTGCTCTTTGACTATGCCCGCGACAGATCTCGAAACGTCAGGCGAATAAGAGTATTGCCCCAGCAATCGAGTCGTCTTCTCAGCTACCTGACTACTAATGGAAGGCTGGGCGAAAACAGAATGCTTCCCTCGAATTAAAAAGTCCTCCTAAATTGCAGTATTGTTCAGCAAAACAGCTGCTCATTCCATTTTAGTTGCCCCTTTTTCTTCTGGCTCAGTCATTTTCCAGCCTGTTCTCAGCTTTTTTATTCGTTCTGAAGGCACTTACTGGTGTGTAAACTGTTAATCTGCTTATACTGTTGCACGCATGCATGTTTCCCAACCGCAGTCCAACCTCGTAATGATCGTGCCCGTAGCCCGTAATCCTGCTTTTTCCTCTCATCAAAATATTCCGACTTTCGTTTGCTACCTCTTATTTGCATGCTTCCTTCTAAACATAGTGAAGAGTTCCGCAGTAAATAAATTTAGTCTCAGCACACCTTTCATTCCTGCGTTGGCCGAAAAGTGAGGGGAACAGATGTGTATGTGGAGAAAGTGAACGTGCCGTCCAGCGAGTTGGCCTATAAAACGGTGCAACAGTTGTCAGTCGCTTTTTTCTCTCTTTGCCCTACTCTGCTCTCTGCAGGCTATTCATCCCCTCCACTCTGTCAGCATTCCGCAACAGCCTAAGCCCGTTGCGCCGTTGACTAGCTCGGGTTAAAAATAGGCTGGTAGTAGCAGCGTGCTGAATAGCTTACACTGCTCGACGAACGCTCTCTCTCTCCGGTCTGCAGACTCACATGCCTAACGAAATGGTTATATATGTCGGGCCACAAGTTAGACAAAGGCTAGTGCAGCCCACCTTGGTGCACACAATTTAATTCAGTGCCTTGCATCAGCACTATATGGTGCCAGGACTTGGTCTATCTTGCATGGCTTACTTTCAGTAACGAAGCCTATCGGGAGTGCATAAAGGGTGCCAACTTCCTACGAGCATACACAGGTCGTATCATAATATGCCAGTTACTGGTCTTAGTAATTATGATTACTAGAACTTGAGATGACCCAGTTGGGAAAAAAACTCCAGGCTTTCGGTGGGATTTGAACCCGCATAGTAGAGAAAGCCTTTACCAGAAGCCAACGCTCTAACCACTTGAGCTACAAACGTCCCGACATGTAGCTCATGGCGAGAGCGTTCGTCGAGCAGTGTAAGCCATTCAGCACGCTGCTATTACCAGCCTATTTTTAACCCGAGCTAGTCAACGGCGCAACGGGCTTAGGCTGTTGCGGAATGCTGACAGAGTGGAGGGGATGAATAGCCTGCAGAGAGCAGAGTAGGGCAAAGAGAGAAAAAAGCGACTGACAACTGTTGCACCGTTTTATAGGCCAACTCGCTGGATGGCACGTTAACCTCCACACGCAGTTGGATCAACTAAAATTATGTAAATCTGCCAAAACTCCCAATAATTACTAGAATTAGCACTTATACCAGAAGTATCCTTGTCTTCGTTGTCCAACTCCTAGTAGAAACGGACACAGCCTGGGGACTAGCGTTGAGGGGGCAGAAACCAAGGCGAGCCCTGATTTGCTAAGGGCCCCTAGCATGTTTTTACTCGCAATAACATAAACCCATATTTTACACTGCTTGTTGACACGTAAAAAGGCGAGTGAGGGTAGGTATTGCGGTAGTACCCGCCCAAAGTCTACTGTAACTTAAGTTTAAGTGGAGACGGATCTTCATGTTTGTCCACAGTATACACTATCAAAAGCTTCACATGGAATCTTGTAGATGACTTCTTTGTTATCGAGGTAGTCAACCTTATCCTTAGAATTTACAAGCTGGGTGCGTAAAGTAGCCGTCGGTTTTTGCGCCACTTTTATTTGCTATTTCCGCAAGATCCTTTCAACGAGTTCAGACACCTTGCTTCTATAAGAAAGGATTTGCTGTGTATTTGTTTTGGGCGATTCAGCGTCTAAATGTTTATTGAATAAAGTTGCCTTTTCTCCCAAAGAAGGCATTACAGTTAAATCAGTCAGGTTAAACTAGCCTGCCAGACTCGCTTGTCTGATGACTTTATAAGTATTAGTCTATCGCAAGTTAACTGCAGTAGTGAAAGCGTTTTGCATGCTGATGGGTTGTTCTTTCCAGGTTGAGTCGTCCGTAGTTGCTTTGCCCTACATCCGAAGGGTCGTTGAATTCATAAGGGATTTAAAATGCATAAACTAAAGCGCGATCAAAGCAGTGCTATCTCGAGATGCAGCTCTTCGGAACTTCTTGGATAGGCAGACATGAGTCAATATGACACAGAACTTGATCGTCTGCTCACGTCCGACTACGTAAATGGGAACTCGGCAACTCTAATGTCTCGATGGCGTTCTGTTGCGCTGCATAGAGTCTCATTGCCATCGCCTCAACTGAACCCAGATACCAATCTACTTAATCCGGACCAAAACCAGTGACTATTCAAGCAGTCCACTTACTTGACCGTACTGAGATTGGCTTTCAGTGTAACCATGGCGAGGGGATGCTGAACTGTGCTGACAAGAGCTGACTGCTTGTCTCCAACATGTGCTTTCGGTTTCGCCACAGACGACATCTGACCTGTTATTCAAAACAGTCGCCTTGTGACAAGTCGCTTCAAAGTTCTGCAACTCAGTTCACGAGGACAAATCGATGCACTCCACTGAGACGGGGTCAGACCATGTTCTCGTTTGCACACCCGCACAATTGGAATTTCATCTTTACTACGCGCCAAACTCGTCACGTGCAAGACATTTTGATGTCGCAAAACTACGACAAACCGAAGCTCTTAGTACAGAAATGCCGTCTCTCCTTAAGACTCAAGTGAAAGTAGAGGATATTTGGGAGTAGCCATTATTGAGGTCATCAGCCTACGAGTCAGCTGAGAAGATTCTTGGATTCACTGATCAATGTTGCACTGACTGCATCGGTAGAGCAGCCTTGCATTATTTGCCCAGATGACTCTAGCTGCCCCCTACTAGAGTAATTCATTTTAAAATATCGGTGTCTACCTATAGACCCTCGATATGCTAATCTGCTGCAAGCTGAGTCAGTTAAGAAAAAATTAAAGTAAATCCTTCATCTAACTCTGGAAAGTGGTGGTAAATCGGTATGGGTTGACGCGAAAAAAGTTAGCCTTAGACCTTAAGGCTTAATGACGCTCTAAAGCCACCAAATTATTCGCCAAGTTAGTAGTGAGCCCTTTGCACTGAGAGACTCTATTCATGATGTGAATGGTCACTTTATTGTTCACCGACATCGAGCACTGCTGTGAACACTCCCAGCCCAGTCTCAATTTCGATGGTCAACCTCTTGCGGAGGCGGGATCCCCCATGCATTCACGGCAGTCGGCGAAAAGGACAGACCAGCTGAGTCATGCCCACAGTCAAGCCGCCCACGAAACAACCGCCCACACAGCGGGGGCAGTGGCCGTAGTCGAGATGGTCCTAGAATGCCGAGGCGCACACGATACGCCAGGAATATTCTAGAAAGACCGGGACCATATAAATAGGCCGGAGTGGACAAGCTAACGGACTCTGCAAGCCCCACTGTCTTGGTGTGCTGTTGAATGAGGCCATTGCCTATCAGAACCGCTATCTTGCCTGCTTCTGCCTACAAGTCGGGTCAGAACAAACTGGGCTATAACACAACCCATCACACCATCGCTCTCTGCGGCAGATTTTTATTCCTCTCCAGCCTTTGCAGTGCTATGCGACCTCCCTCAATCTACCAAGAGAAATGGGCGATGCTAGACGGGGTCTGTTCAACAACAGGACCTCCCGGTAGGACGGTATTCCTGCCTTGTGTCGAGACTCTGGCGTGCCGGCCCCATGCGATTATTAAGCAAGCGTGTGAAGATGAGCTCTTTCCTGATGATGGCCTCGGACCACCCTGTGAATGCCTTAGGGAAGGACGATAAGACAAATCGTGAGAAGTATCGCAGCGTTGGCGTTATTGGCGTTGCCACAAGGGTCTTCGCTGTTGTCATTCTCAGAACATTTACTGGTATGCGTTACTCGACGACAAGGCCCACCTACAACGGGCTTCGTGGATGTGTGAACAGGATGTTTACGCCGTCGCGCATAATTGCAGATTACTGTGACAAATTTCCATCATTGTGTGTGGGGGGGGGGTACCTCATGGTAACGAAACAATTGTTGATTCACGACCTCGCTGTTTCACCCTTCTGTGTTTGGACGTCCTTTGCAACAATGATATATTCCGCAAGCGATTTATTTATTTATTACCCAAAAACGACTCTAGCGATATCGAGCCAGTTCGTCTGGTCTAACAGAGATCTTCGGGTTTTTCCATTCTGTCACTACGTTGTCTAAGTAATACTGAACGTCCAGACCACCAAAGTGATTCTGCCCAATAAGGTGGCGACGAGCCTCGTGGAACTATAGCATAGAACGAGGAGAAGAAGGAGCTCACCAAGTTTACCGATGCGTCTAGTAGAGACTGCTAGTGATCTACCCGAACTCATGGCTGTGTTTGGAACACCACATGCTCACAATGTAGTCACACAAGCGTACGGTCTTCTCGGAACTTACTAAGCGAAGGTCCACGCTCGATAATATTTTCGTCGTTGGTCGACTACCAGCCAAACTCAACCAACCCCTCCCTCCTTACTATACATGTGAAAAAGAGGCCGATACTGTTGACTCTTTTAAGTTGTGTACGTAGAATGTGTGATTTCACACCTCACAGTTCTCTGTATTCACACGTGCGCAAATATTGCTAGTGCAGCTTAGTTCTCTGTAATTTATTCGATTTCGAACTCCTGCAGTGATGATTAAATCAAAGAAAATCACCTGGCAGCTGTTCCATACTTAATGCTGATTGGTTGTTAAGTTGTATACATTAGGGCCTATTCTTTTGTATGATGCAGTTGCCTCATTTAATTTCTGCAACTGCAGACGGTCGACAAAGTTCGTCTTCGGCATGTATTGTTGTGCAGCTTTCGAATATGTCACAAAGCTTAGGCCTGTGTCCGCTCTTCTCGAATTTGGGGTAGACTTCCTGGAGGATAGGACGTGCCAACTTTCCAAAAAAAACTGCTGAAGGGACTAATTTTAAAATGTCGTTGTACCTGAGAACTTGAAGTAGCTTTTCTCTGCGGGTTTTGATTCATACTGACATTTCAGGGAGCTTGCTCGGTGCTCTGCTACTGTTCATGTCTCTGATGATGAATCCGCGACGGATGTCTTAATGTCAGGCGAATAAACATATTTTCCTAGCGATCGAGTCTTCTTCTTCTCAATTGCTTCCTGAGACACGCATTTTCGCTTGTATTGGCAAACATTTAATTCTTGCCGAAGAGGCAATCGGTACAGTTATGCGTTTAAAGAATGACTCGATTAAATAGGATGTCCGAACTAATTTTTATTCCAGGGTGTCCATTTAATTAAGCCATAAAAGTTAAAATGCGTAATATTGCAACGTATCGTCTTAACTACTACAATGGGCGCAATTTCATGACGTTTTATTTTGGGGGTGGAAATAAATCTGCCCTGTAACCGTCAACTTTTTACTGCAAAAGGAGTAACGCTTCAGTTTCGTAAATATGGCTACTTAATCCGTTTTAGTAGTTAGTTTTGATATGCAGTGCACTTACTGTCAGTTGAATTTTTTTCTCACCTATTGATGTTTCTTCTTGCAGAAACAAAGTTGGCTCCAACTGGGTATCGGTGCAGTGGTGGGTCTCATGATGCTGATATTTGTAATATCCATTGTGGAATCAATGGCGCAGACCTACCATCGTCGACAGTGCCAAGAAAAGCGTGCTGAAAACGCCAAAAAGCGACGTTAGGCGCCTACCCTTGTGCTTTCCTCCTACGCCTCGCGTCCTCTCCTGCTCCCCCCACCCACACTGATTGTATTCTAAGCTCCATGTCCTTCCTTCACCTTACTCATTTTTGGCTCTGCGTAGTTCGTCCCCTCCCCTGGCGCAACTGCCCACAGAGCCACCCTGGTGATTTACTTTTCTACGTCTGTTTGAACACTGTTTAGCATTCCATGAAGTAAATAATGTAATCCTTAGCCAACGACTGTTCTCGCCCTACTATTTATAGGCCAAGTAACTTAATGTCAGAACTTTCATTGTGTGCCTAGAGCTGGTGCACATTTGTTGATGTATTCTCCACAAAGGACTTTGTTTTGTTCGAGCTCAATCCGCGTCTTAATAGAACGACCAAGCAGTCATTGTCGCGTCACTTTTCACATTGTCACTTATCTCGATCTACAACTCTTCATCGATAGGGCTGAAAAATCTTATGAATCGGGATGAAACTTAGTAATCGGAGTAAAACCTGGGCATTTCATTCAGATTTTTTACTTGTGACTTTAATTCGGATGCCAGGACCCTTTGGAATAGGACAGCGCATAGGCTTGACCCAACTTAAGCGGGCTAGTCGACCCATATTCTTGATAAAAAGTCCAGGTCACATGGGCCTCATGAGTTAACTTCGACTAATCATTTTGCTTTATTCGACCAATGCTTGCTTCGAATTAAATCTCTGGTCGAGAGGATGGCCTGTCTTTGGGCAAACAACAGAATTTAGAAGAAGAAGATGGCTCGACCGCTGGGACAATACTTTTATTCGTCTGAAGTTTCGACATCCGTCGCGGATTGATCATCAGAGAAATTAGCAGAAACAACAGAATTATTTGCTAACCGAGGGTTCAGTCAAGGTACTTGCTTGAGGCATTAATTGGTAAGAGGAGATTGACTCTCAGACGAGTGAAGTCCAACCGTAAGCCAGCCGGGTGCGGGAGTCGTTGACTGTCGATCCAATGCACGCCCGACCGTGAACATTGGTCAGTCCAAAGTGGCGAAAACGTAGGTAGACATCGCCATAAAATCCTTTGATAGTCGGCCTTGAATGCTGATTGGCCGTGGCTTGAACATTATAGACTGACGGATAGCCGTTCATAAAAAAGAGACGTTAAACCCTCGTCCGTGACCTTAGCTGACTTTTGTCACGCTCTGGTAGCACGATTTCGTGACTCTACGGTGGCGGGGGCATACAATGTCTGGCCTGTCAACACTAACTGTAGCTGGTAAACTGAGCCCGCTTCTGTTTGGATAAACAATGTTAGTCACAAACACGTTAACGTGCCTAGAAGTCGGTAACGAAAAGGTGGGTGTGCCACGGAACAGGCAGACAAGCAGGCACTGTCCATGCTCGCGTTAGAATGGACCGATGTGGTGACGGGTTATGCGTACCATGGGGTGCATTCCTCCAGCCAATACATTATTCTTCGTGGTGTGGGCTTGAGGAGCGGACGGGGAGGCGAATAGACACTAACGCATTTTCAATGGCTGAAACCGTTCTACGGGCGCTCGTGCTCTGGGAGCTAGCCTTGGGAAGGTTCGCTGAATGTTCAGCGCTTGGTGAGGATATCAAATCGCAACTTCGTGAGTTCCTTGGCAAGCTATTTCTTAGGGGCCAGCCTAACCGCGTGCGCACGCAGGCCTAACGAGTCAGGCTCGCCTTACTACGGGTCCGCTCACACAATGCACGCAATGCCGCGCAGCTACAACCGGGCTGAGGACTCTAATACGTTCAGCTGGATGAGCCACAAAGCCAATGCTGTCGGTCCTCACTTGAGACCACAATCTTACTGGTCTAATCTCGTACGTTTTGCTTGCCATAAGTACGCTGCTAAAAGAATTCTTTTGTTGTGTTCTTCCTTGGAGACTCACACAAGGCGTAATGGTAGGCGGAACTCGCCAGTTCTTAAAGCCTAATTGACAAATAGCCGATCCAATTATGTTTGCAGGCCCCCGTCTATGTTTTTAGCATAGCCTGGACTGGTCCCCAGGCAGAGGGAGACAGATGAGTTTGGCGCGGCTTTCGAATTTGAGCCACCCATTTTTTTGCTCTCCATTCACGTCGGAATTTATTATCCTCTACCATCATCTATAATCCTCTGCTTTGTTTGTCTGCATTTGTGATCATGAGGTCATATCTACAGTACGCTGCTACCTTTTTAAATGCATGAAAACAAGTTATCTTATCTACAACCTATCACGAAAACAAGTTATCTTATCTACAACATATCCAAGCATGGAAACCCTGGACCGCGAAAGACCTAAATTCCCTCGAGAAGGTCCAAAGGCGTGCGACCAAACTGGTTACCGGTCAGAGCTTTTTACCCTACGAAAGACGTTTAGCTAATCTCGATCTATTTTCGTTAAGTATCAGACAGCTACGTGGCGATCTGATACAAGCATTTCGTATAATGCGCGGGCAGGAATGTTGTCTTCTACCTGGCAACTTCTTCGAGTTAGCAACAACGACGAACTTAAGGGGGCATCTCTTCAAACTACGCATAACAATGGCCAGACTAGACCCACGCAAGTTCTTCTTTGGTAATAGAGTAGTTGAAGCTTGGAATGCTCTCCCCAAGGATATTGTTATGTCCCCATCTGTGGATGCATTCAAGAGAAATTTAGATTTTCATACCCGAAATGCCCACTAAAATTAGACATATATAAACATACTACTCACTGATTTTCAGTAATATGTTAGTTTATAATAACAAGAATTGCAAGCGTCGAGTCCATCAACCGTTGTGATCCGAGGCTACGCGGATTTGTTAGACTTTTCACAATTCAGGCATGGAATGCTCTGCCCGCGGACATTGTCATGTCGCCATCTAAGCACACGTTTATGATTAAGTCAGTTGCATCTGTAGGCATGTTTACGACGCGATTAAGTTAGAAAAATAGCCACTGAGCCCCCGAAAATAAACTGCCAGTTGCCGAATGCAAATTGTGGAATAATCACATCATAAAAACATACTACTCGCTATTTTCAGTAATACGTTTGTTTAGAAAACTACCGATTGCATTTCTTCTGTCAATTAGTAGGCAGACTCGTTAAACCAACAAGGGTGCACGATGTGCGCATCGCCGACACTCGATGAGGTTCGCGTGACCTCCGCAAACTTCTCTTCGTGGGACCCTTGGTATTATGGCGAAAACCGCGATGAACTCTCCCTGACATGCTTCAAACACTTTTAGCACAGGCCATCCGCTTCGAATATACTCTGCACCCCCACCCCCCCCGGGCGACAGTTTTTCTCATTAAATCTCTCAAAAGGCATTCAAACTCCTAGACTTCTGAACAATGCCTAAGGAGTTTTTTCCCTGTAGGCCCTCAAATGTCTGGCAACGCCACTGTTCTGAAATGTTCTGCAGATCAAATGCATTGAAAAAACTGTACCAATAGGGAGTTCAAAGGTATTAACCTATATTTCCCTCAATAAAAAACCTGAACCTGACCATCCCAATATTTGTCAAATGCGGCCAATCTGTCGCATATGCAATTCACCAACAACACCAACATCGACAATTCTCCGTAGGATGCCAACACGAAGATAAAAGCGTGTGAAGAAGCAGAAATGGAGAAGTTGAAAGCCGAGCTGTCTCCATAGTTCATGTGAATGTCGTAAAAAACTTGAATTTTGAGTATTACATGTCCTTTTAAAATTACCCTTTATTTACCTTACCATCTGCTCTCCGTGAATGGAGCCATTTTTGCTGAAAATTCAGGTTTGTAAAATGCTCAATATAGCATTCTTCGTCTTTCCCTTCTTCTTCTTCTTCCGTTAGCGGTCAGGTGAACAGTTATCAATGAATTTAGGCACCATCATCACTGCTCAGTAGAGAAATTGCAATAGGGGTGGATTTGAACACGTTCTCGGCGAAGCTTCCAACTCGCATGTACTTGGCAAGGCACTGAAAGAGAACAGTGTACACCTTTACAAGAAAAGTTTAATATGGGGGGGGGGGGTGGCCCACACGGTTGTCCGACTTCTTTATTCAATTATCACTGCCTCAAGGGCATCCAACTTCACAGAGAGTGACTCCTGATTCTGGCCTGCATACCCTTGACAGAAGTTCACTCAATTGCTCAGAAAGTCGCAGTTGCGTAAGGGCCACCTGGAAGCGCTACTCCTCGGCCGACCCAACATGGACTATTATTGCCAATACAAGCGAACATGCGAGTCTCAGTAAGTAACTGAGCAGAAGAAAAAGATTCGATTGCTGGGACAATATTTTATGAGCGCAGTTGCTAAGGGCGCTTTATTGGCGTGTTGAGACGCACTGCAATGAGCCAGAAGACAAGGTTGCCAAAATACAATATCTTCGACGGGTGCTCAGAGAAAATGGCTACTCGCGCAACTTCGTCAACCGGTACTTGCGCAAATGAGAGGGGCAACAAAATCGCACCGACCCCAAATTTTGGCGAATGATCCTGTACATCAAAAA
>JAYGXS010000004.1:27742704-27752766 GCA_036362985.1 Ligula intestinalis
AATCGCACCGACCCCAAATTTTGGCGAATGATCCTGTACATCAAAAATGTATCGGGGAGCCATCGGCTGCCTTCTCGCGCCACTCGGAGTTGGAGTCGCGTACAGGCCAGATGTAACCATAAGGCGTCAGATCATGATACCGAAAGACCCACTGCCACGGCAAGAAACATCTGGGGTCCTCTATAGGATCTGGTGCAGTTGCGGACAAAGCAACTTTGTCGGAGAAACTGGCAGTCTACTCAAGATGCGAACTGCCGAAAACGCAGCAGCAGTGCGGCGAAGTGACGCAAATTCTCAAGTTGCGGCTCATTCGACGAGACTCGGTCACACATTCAAATTTGATGAGGCCGAAATTCTCACAAGAAGTGACAATCGGGTGAGCCGAGAATTTCTACAGTCATATTTGTTGGGCCCTCCATCCATAAAGTAGTACAACGATTTGCCCAATCTATATTCGGTGCTGAAGATAACTTTGATAAAAGCGAGGAGCCTCTCGGAAAACGCACAGACCACCACGCCATCTTACGTCGAAACCGGAGGGCCAGATGGCCGAGCAATCACAGCGTCCAATTCCACCTCGCGTGATGCAAGTTCAGCCGGTCATGGCCAGCATGCCAACCATCAAGCAATGCACGCAAAAGAGGGCAATTATCGTTAATTGTCGTTACTTGTTAAAGCTGTGCAGTAAGGACTGTGTCCTGGAAATGCTGCAAATTCCTGTGCATTTACCACCCGCTTCTGTTACTGCTTTCTGCTTATGCCGCTGATGAAGAATCCGCGACAGAGATCGAAGCGTCAGCCACATAAAAGTGTTGTCCCAGTGATCGAATCTTCTTCGTCCTCTTCTCAATGGGATACTATACATGACTTCCAATCGGGTAATACAATGCACCAATTGGACACCACTTGAACTTGCTCCACAATCAAATAAATGTAGCTGCCACCGTTTTATCACTCCCCCTCTCTCTTAGGCATAACTTAACGCAGTCAACGGCAGTCCTGGCTTCACCAATGACCACTGCTGCCCGAAAAAGCCATGCAGGGTTCTGTGCGCAATAAACCCCTCATTCTAGGGCCTTATGCCCCTTTCCCACAACTTGAGATTCGGCCTGATCATTATCACGATCTGAGTACATGTACTACTAAGATGCTACAGTGCAGATAGATCAACATCTGTAATCGGACGAAGACGTTTTCACTAAACCCATGGCTTACAAAGAGTGTGCGATTTAATTATGGGGTCACGTTATCGAAAATCAAACCATTTTGAATCGATTATACGCACTCCCCGATAGGATATTAGAATCATAACGCCCGCCCCCCATAATACAAGTAGCCTTGTGTGAAGTTCCAGAAAGGCCAAACATTCCGGTGTCCTAACCCTAACCCAAAACGTCACCGTACCAACCGCCTTAATTCTAACCGTAAGCATACTTTTACCCCTAGCGCTAATTCCAAGGAATTTTGCGCAAAACAACCTTCTACCTTCTGTCTTGTTGGAATAAGAGGAGAGACATGTAAGCGATCCCCATCAAAAAACCTCCTAATGCTTCGTAGTAGATGAATCAGTTAAGCTTCTGTTAGTAGTGCGAGTAGACGAGTTCCAAGAAGTGGATCAAAAGGAGATGATACGATCGCTCAGAAGAAAACCCAATCACGGTCTATTCGATGGGCCCCAGCCGCATCTTCAAGTTTGATGAGGCCGAACTTCTCCTCAGAGGGGAATAACCCGTGAACCGCGAGCCGCTGCAGTCATGGTTCTCCGCAGTAAATTAACAAGCGCACTGACTTGCCGCTCCCATATAATGTACCGAGACTTTGCCTGAGTCAAGTTTCTTTTACAGTCTCTTCTAGCATTGTTTAGCAAAAACTTGTAATACTCAGGGGTTTAACGCCATCCCTTAAGATAGTTTTGGCTAGGTCCACTTGTTTATAAAATTCAGGCATAGCCCAACCCCCTTCGAGGTTTCAAACGTCCCAGAGAGTCATTCTTGGACTAATATCACAATTAGTGCAGCATACGCTTTTCCAGTGAGATATTAGTGTTTATCGGAAGCCGGCAATGCTTATTAAAAAAATAGAGATGAAAGTCTACTTTCTTAATTTACTTTATGGGAAATCCCATCATCTTTAAACAGGGCACTTGGAATCATCGAGTCGATACTAACAAAGCCTTTCAGGTTGTCTACCGGACGCCAGCCAACTTTTCCAAGGGCCTACGCCAACGGGTGCTTGCAACAGCCGAAGCAGTGGCTATACGGCTAGAGAATCCGGTGCTGTGTTGTCAGAAGAAGCTGACAGAATCCCTTGCACTTCCGTGGCCGACCCCGACGCCAGGTGGCGATTGCATTTTGCCCCCACGCCCCAGTGACAGTCGTTCGCTGCGCGCAAATAACAGCAATTATCCCCCCATGTATCTGCCTTCTGATCAGCCCCCACAACCCAACCCAATTACCCCCCTACCCCTCCCCCCCCCCTACCCTGACGCACGAACCTATACACGCCGACCCCGCCATGCGGGCGACGCTTAAACGATGAGTTGTAATTAGACTGCACTATTTAACCCTGTCCATTTGTATAGTTTTAATTACCCTGCAAATGTTCTGGCCTGATGATGATTTGCTGAAAACATATGTTTGCCAACTTGACTAGTCAACGTTTAGTATATTTACGTCGTTCTTCGAAAAGTAACCTGCCCTACAGCATTTACCTCAGTTTTAAATCTATTTGCCAACTATTTTGTCCAAAGTTAGTTAACGTCTCTTTTCATATTCATGTAGAGATTCCGCCTTATGCAATTAAATTAGCTCGGCGAACTTGAATCATATTGGGTAGGTTTTTTTGGCCCAACTATCTTAAAAAATCCTCAAAGTACAGATTTCCTAGACGCTAAACATTTAACTACTTTAAATACAGAATTTTAAAATCAATGTCTCATAAGCTAGACAGTATAAATACAAATTTGTTCATTCTTTCCAGGGAATAGGCACAGACATTAAAGCCACCAGAAGAAAAGCACTAATTCAGCTGCGACTTTTTTCTGACATTTTCTCTGACTATTTTCAAAAATACTTGCAAAAAAATGTGCAAACTCGCCATGTTATCTTTTCCGTTTAAAAGCAAATTTGAGCCAAAAAGGTCAGCTCGATGTTTATAAAGTTTAGGTGAGCACTGAATTTTAAAGTGAACAAAACAAGAACATCTGCCTATTTAAGAAAGGGAAAAACACTTGTTATTGCGGCCGCTATAAAACCTGCTCCCCTCGCCCTCAAACGCGAGCAGGCAGCAGGCTCCGTCTGACAATCAGGCAGACTTAACAGCCGTGCACATGCATAAGCGGTTCACTTCCAACGCTACGCCGGACGCCTATGCGGACAAAGCTGGGAGGCAGCGCCGGGATGAAACGCCAACTTCAATACGGCCAGCTTAATAGGACCCCAAACCCGCACGTTCGCCATTCAGCCGGGAAGAAAAACCAACCGGATGGTTCCGCACCGGGACACTTTAAATGTTGCAAAAACGGTCCGGCCACTGCGACAATGACAAATGGACGTGAAGTAGAAAAAGCCGGCTCTTTGTCGTCGGTTTTGTTGTACAAGTCACCGGATGGCAGTCACAAAATGGATCTGGGGCAAGGTGTACTCCCTGAGCCGCCTTCAAGGTCATACAGCGGAGTTTCTGAAAGTTGCTAGTTTTAGAGAAGGTGCGAAGGAAGGACACTGACGCAATGTCGTCTGGACGATTACCATTGTTGGATGACTGAAGTAAAACCAGGAGCTCATAAAAAAAAGCTGGGGCACGACAGTTCGGCGATCGCAAGTGACGATATCCAGAGGAGTGGACAGAGAAGCGATGACTCAAGCCTGAGTGGATTCAGTCAACCCTAGTTCCAGCTTCGCCAGCAGCCACTGGTGCCTGCGGCAGCAATTCAGGATTATGTGCACAATAAATCCTTCATTCTATTGTCTCTCGCCTCATTCTGAGAACTCGGAGTTCGATGTGTTGATTGAGTGTTCCGAATACACCTACTGCTTAGACTGCATGCGACTACACTGATTGCATGGAGCCCATCTTAAACGCAGAGCTTAATGGGAATGTGGATGGAGGAAACAACATCCGGGGAAGATGCTAAAATAAGACACGGGGGCTGTGCCCTAGGAACGGTTCCTAATAAATGTCCTCAAATTTGTTGTAACGGATGCCCAGGCCGAAATAGTTGCCGTCTAACTACGCCTAATGTGAGCCCGCAAAGAGAGAACACAACAAGAAGTGTGCAGAAAGCAGAAGTCTTTTTGTGTATCAGGTACAACGTATTTAGGAAACAAACGCGTGTAAACGATGTCCCTTGAGCCAATCAGATTCTCTCCTGAAGTAGTCGCCGGTATTATTGGCTGTTGGCTCAGTGAGTGAATGTAGCTAGAAATTCAACTTATTGATTGATTGTCTAGCACGATGGGTTAGCTCACGCGTAGTCCAATCGATAGCCTATTATGGACGCGGCTACTTGCTGCCTCTATGCTAGCCCTTGGGTCTCTCCTAACAACCTCAACCAATACCTTCTTGGGATTTAGCACAAGGCCATATCTGCCGCGAAGCTCCTATGGTCATTGCTTACTCAAGCCTCATTATAACCGTTTCTACTCTCGCTCGACTAGGCCTCTCTAGGCAACGTGGTACAGTGCTCCTGTTAGGTGTGTGACAACATAGGTCTCCAATCAGCCTTGAAATGCTGGGAGATTGTCGAATACAGTAATTTCAGACATTTCAAAGGTCGCGAACATTCATTGTAGTCCACTTATGATAAATACTGAAGAGCAAGTCGTCTGAGAATAGCATTTACGATGAAGCATTGCAGTATTGAATAAGAACTGCTCACATAAAATATTTCTGGTTACACGCAATTGCCGAACTTTACCAGCATCCCACAGGGTCTGATTTGCAGTCTTAGTAAACTATATTGTATTCCCATTGTGAACTCAGACTTCAATGCACGTTTTGTTCCTCAAAGAGCAGACCATCATTTCTTGAAGAAGATGATTAACTGGCGGAAATTCCGTTCAGTGGTGTGGCCGAATGCGCGGTGACGATGCGGTGTTCATCCATCGCGGTTGGGTGGGCCCAGTTCAACAATGATAGTAAAACAATATCCCTGTGATTTTATTTGTATGGATCCACTGATTGCCGATGTACATAAATGTGCGTCCTATGCACCACCCTATTTGGTAGTAGTTGAAGACGCGAATTCCTCTAAAATCTGGCACAAGGACTTAATTCTGTTCTGTCGACTGATTTGTGCCCAACTTCCCAGACGGAAATGTAACTGCATACTGGCTGAATCACCGAAATGCTATTGCAGCTGTCGTTCGTGACCGGTCATGCATTCGCTTCAATAAAGCTCCACGTAAATCATCGGTACCTTCGCTTCGTTAATGCATTGGAGCGTGGAGCAGAATATCTGTGGCAAAAGTATTTGGCGTACCCCCGCGCGGGACTCTTGCACGCTGCGTGGCTGGCTTGTTTTTTAAGAGCTACACAGTGGCCGCCTCGAAAAATTAGTGCGCATAGATGAGGGTAGGGAACACTTAGGTGGAGGCACATTAAGACTCGTCACATGGTCAATTATTTGTACCATTACTACTAAGATTGTTTCAGTAGGCGTCATGTCGATCGAAAACGACGGATAAATGAGTGGCCCAGGCTTGGCCTTTTCAAGGCATTATTTTCAGTATTCGCGTCGCCTTGCGGGGACATTTATGAGATCTCCTGCTATCTAGGCCTCTAAATTCTGTATTTGGGTGTGCCAGGTTTAACCGTTTACACCGGGGCTTAAGCTTATTGCAGTGCATTCCGAGTATGTGCTCGAACGTTTAAGCGTTTTCTTTGGGTCCTTATCGGCTATTGCCCTCTGAATATTTCGCTGATGACGAATCCGCAACGAATATCAAAGCGTCAGGTGAATGAAAGTATTATCCCAGCGATCGAGTCGTCTTCTTCTCAATTACTTCCTGCGACTTGCATGTTCGCTTGTATTGGCAATGTAACTTTTCTTTTTACGCTACATTTACACTTTTTCTTCTGTGGCATTTCTCACGCCTGTGACTAATGACCTTAACTCTGGCGTTTCTGATTTGTTGGACTTCGGTCAGTTCAGATTGCTTTCCTTATTCCGCCAATAAAAGTTGTCCTTTTGGTCAGCCTTATGACATTGCCTGCCGTTTCTCTCTTTTTTAAATCCCGCGGTACATAACTATGTATTAAGCTTTGCAAATAAGTCCCAGCCGAACGCTCGAAATTATCACAGTTCCCGCATTACAATAGCGTTTTCCAGTGGTTTTCTCAGTGTTGAGGCCTTCGCAAACCTTTCTCCTTCAAAAAGTGCAACAATGTTGGTTAAAAAATCTTTGTTTCAAATGGTAGCATAAGTTTTTGCTGTCGATAGTTACAATGACTCACAAACATGCTGATACAGTCAATTATATTGAAACGTGGGCAAGTAGTCCTGCGGCATGAAGGTGTTCACGGTGGCACTAAAAGTGAAAATGTTCGTTATGACCCCTGTGTTAAACATTTATTAATTTTATATTACTACTTTCTATATTTCAGTAGCATTTTTCGTGATTTTTGTCTACCTCAAATTAATCGCCCATAATGGCATTTCCTCAGGTGTTCGAAAACCATCGAGGTCGTACTTATTTTATTATTAATGCACTATTACCTAAACCACCTACTACGCCCTAGATCGTATATGTATGTATATATTATAGGCAGAAATACGTTACCGACAAAGACAATGGAGACTGGTACGGCCATTTCTGGCTAATCATGCCTACCACAGGCTTAGCGATCCCCGCGGTTCGGTTGGGCATGGCTGGCGGATAACGCCTAGTAAGCCAGAAATAGTCATTCTACTCTGTATTCTCCTGTCTATATACGTGTGTTGAAGGGTAGACATCCCAGGAAATAAAAGCTGAAATTGAATACGTTCTTTGGAAAAGGTACTTTACCGCGTAAATGTTTGGCGTTGGTTCCCCAAGCTGTTGCCAGACGCAGAGTAAAAGGCCCAAGAAACAGACAACATCGTGATTGCAAAAGAAAAATTGATAATAAGGTGGAGTTTGTAGCAGTAGGCCGTCACTCTGTGTCCCCTCCCGTTTGCATTTACTGGCATTTCTCCCATTGCTTACCGAGAATTTTGAACTCAGCATCTAACTCACTATGTCGGTTGAAGCATTATTTATCTGAGTGCATCAGTGTATCAGTTAGTTGCGTAACACCCTCGTTGGTTTATGTGCCTTCCGAATTTGGTGCTCCCTTAGGTGCCTGTCGACAAGTTTACACACATGTTTTTGACGTCAAAAATGTTTCATTACGTATATGACCTGGGCGTCTGTTTGAAATTGCCTGATTCCTTTTGCTTTGACTTATGCCATATCGTGCATCAGCCTATAAAGTCTTGAAGATAACCGTTCAAACAAGTAGTTTAGTTCAATCTGGTTGTCTTCTTTCTCTGAATAGTATGCTGTTGCTCGATTAAATAGGCTCATGACAGCACTTCGTTTATGAGAGATTGGATGCTTGTTTTCATAATGACTTTTACATACGTTTTCTTGCCGAAAATGGTCGAGGTCTTCTACAGCTCAAAGACACGAAGTCGTCAGGTCTGGATGAGATACCTGCAAAAATATTAAAGAGCTAGCCATAGAGTTGGCGGTACCCCTGTGCCTACTCTTCTGAGCTTCTCTTAATGCTAGACAAGTGCTACACGATTGGAAGGCAGCGTAGATTTCACCCATCCACATATGTAGGAGTCGAGCGACCGCAAATAACTACAGACCGGTAAGCCTCACCTCAATATCATGCAAGCTCAGGGAACGCATAATCAAACGCGAGCTGATGCACTTTTTGGAGCAACATCAACTTCTTTCTGAAAAGCAGCACAGATTCAGCAGGGGAAGGTCCTGCTTGACCAATCTGCTCTATTGTCTAGTACAGTAGACCCGAGCGATCGACGAAGGGAATACAGTGCATACAGTCTTCGTAGACTTCAAAAAGGCGTTTGACACGGTGCCTCATCAACGTCTCTTATACAAACTCAGCCGTATAGGGGTAAGGGGCAATCTTCTGCAGTGGATCGCAAACTTTTTGACTGGTCGTACCCAAACCATATGTATTGGTGAACAGCGGTCGGCGGAGGTAGCAGTTGAGAGCGGGGTTCCACAGGGTTCTGTTCTTGGCCCTATCCTCTGGATAAGTGGACTAGACTGCGAAGTCGCGATGTTTGCTGATGATCTAAAACTCTGGCAGGTCATACGCAACCAAGACGATTAATTAAACCTCCAGGCAAATTTGCATCGACTGGAGCAATGGTCGACCCTTTGGCTCATGCCATTCAATGTGGCCAAATGCAACTTAATGCGATTTGGTAGAACCAGCACTGCGCCTCAAAGGGTGTATTACCTGAATCACACACCGCTGCCTGAAGTAGAGGCTCAGAAAGACCTGGGGGTGTAGTTCACGCCTTGAGTGAAGCCATCACTCCACTGCCTGAAAGTGGCTTAATCCGCAATGTCGAGCTTGTATCTAATCAAGCGCGCCCTTACTAAGTTTGATAAAGTTGTATTTGGCAAGATCTTCGGCACGTTCGTGCGACCCCAACTGGAATTTGCCATCTAAGTCTGGAAACCTTGGACATCCAAAGACCGAAAAACCCTCGAAAGGGTACAAAGACGCGCAACAAAAGTAGTACGAGGCCAACGGAACCTTCCTTATGAGACGCGATTAGTAAATCTTGACTTGTTTCCTCTGGATTACAGACAGCTACGCGGGGACCTAATTCAGGCATTTCGCATGCTGCGTGGTCAGGATTGCTGCCTCCAAACAAATGACTTCTTTGAGCAGGCCACCACCACTAGGCTGCGAGGACACCTCCTCAAAGTACGGCGACTGGGGCGAGACTTGACTCAAGAAAATTCTTTTTCGCTACGAGGGTAATCCAGGCATTGAATGCCCTTCCTGCGGAGATTGTCATGTCCCTTTTCGTGGATGTTTTTAAAGCAAAACTTGATGAGTACCGATTTAAGGAGTAACGTCAAGATGGAATGCTCCAAATCCAAACAATTAAATGCTATAAATATATACTAATAGTAATTTTTAAGATGTATCATTATTAGTAATAGTATTTAAACAAATGAGTTTTAAGCAATTACCTAGCTACCGACGTCTCTGCTCACTATGCGAACTGAGCTGATCGCGTCTGAGGTCGCATCTACCGCACCTATGGTCCTAGGCTACGCGGCCCTGTCACGCCTTTTCTCGTATCGACCGACTGCTGACGATGTGACGGGCTCCTCTGCTCTTGACACAGCAAAGGCGTTTCATGGACGCATCTCTAGTTTTTCGGGGCGTTCTCATGACTCCGAAGTCTCCTCCTCGCATGGTCCTTCAGATGTCGATATTACTCGCCATGAATGCCATGGCTGCCGCCAACATTCACAGAAGCATCATGCTCCTATCATTCACATTTGCATACTTTTCCCCCACGAGCGACAGTTTATCTCCTAAAAACCACAAATGACATTCCATTTTGAATTATGAGCCAGCCTTAGAAGTTTTTTTCACTGTCTGCTCTTTTTCCTCTATTACACTGCTGGCTCGTGTGAACTGAGTGTGAGTATATTACTTTTAACAAGCGGGTAGTCGTCTTCAATTTTGTTAACGACTCAGTTCAGTATAGTTCAGTATATTTAGGGTAGTAGGCAATGCCTTTGAAGACCCTATTGAAAACAGTTTGCATGAAATATCCAACATAAAATATGCCACTATAAACAGTGAGTAACATATATACATGCGCAAATTTTGATGTGTGTGTGTGAGCAGTCAGACTAGTCTCTTGAGTACATAATATATCCAACATAAAATGTGTCGCTGTAAAATAGTTAGCAGCATATACAAATGTAAAGTTTTATCTATAGGTATTTCCGGGGTGTAAATTATTCCTGCACACTCCCGATTGCTCACAAGCCAGTACGTCTGCATGAGGTCACCTCGGATTTGTCTATACTC
>JAYGXS010000004.1:27752866-27766316 GCA_036362985.1 Ligula intestinalis
ATAGAAGCGAAAATGCGTGTTCCTGGACATAGTTGAGAAGGCAAGGCGATCACAGGAACCAAGGATTTAATGTCCTGACGTTTCGGAATCAGACAAATTTCCCTTAAATACTGTGAATGTTCGTGCATTTACCACCTTTGACAATGGAAGCTTGTCTGATTCCAAAACGTCAGGACATTAAATCCTTCGTTCCTGTGATTGCCTTGCCTTCTCATATATATATATATATATTCACTGAGAAACAGTTCTGTATCAAGTTACCCCCAGATGCTGTCATACCCCACTTACTGCTATATATATACATATTCATTGCTAATAGAAGCGAAAATCCGAGTCCCCGGGCATAAATGAGAAGAAGAGGTGATCACGGGAACCGTGGGAGCCTATAGTTCTCGTGATTGCCTCTTTTTCGAGAAGGTAAGGCGATCACGGAAATCAAAGGCTTATCGTCCTCACGTTTCGCAATCATACAAGCTTCCATTGTTTAAGGTAATAGTCACACGAATTATCACTGTATTTAAGAGTAAAATTAGCTAGGCAGGCCAATGACTGCGGCCGTGGGCTCGGCTCGGCCGGGCTGGTGATCATCATTGCCTGGTCCCAGCGTGTGCTCGCGTTTGTCTGCATTATTCTTGTTGTCAGGCGGCCGTGGTCTTGGCTCGACAAGGGGCGGTGGCGGCGTCGGGTTGATAGCAGGCATTGATCGGGTTGTCATGATCCGTTGGTTGGGTTTCGCAACCATTAAGTATCGGAATCGCCCATTGACCCGAAGCAACGATCCGACGATTGATAATGAAACCAAAGGCTCCCATGTCCCGAGGTGAAATGGCCAACGTCGTGTACACGATCAAAAGTAGTTCTTGCAAAGTGAACTATGTCAGGGAAATGTGCAAGCGATTGCAGACCCTTATGTACAAACATGAAGGAGCGGTGCGCAGACAGCAAAAACGGTCTCTAGTGGCAAGACATTGCGCAACTACAGGACATGCGTTCGCTTTCCAAGACGCTGAGGTCGTGGGGTGAGGAAGCGACCAAACAGGTAGGGAGACACTCGAAGCTTGGCACACCACATCCAATTCTATCAACCGCTGTGTGACGCTGCCGGCGGCCTACCAAGCTTTTCGGGGTAAGTACAAAGAACATGACCACGGAAAGGAACACTGACCAGACGCGCCAGCCAACAGCACAAACGAGCGTGCACGACCGTCAGATACAGTCGCAAACTGATGGCGAGCCATGGTTACTACAGGCCCGCAGGATCAACGACATGATATGAACGCAGACGAACACGAGCATGATCGCCAGCCCGGCAGCAGCCGAGACAATAGGACAACGGGCGAACCCAACCAACGGACCATGAAAACCCGATCAATGCCTGCTATCAACCCGACGCCGCCACCGCCCCCTGTCGAGACCACCCCACGGCCGCCTGACAACAAGAAAAGTGCAAACAAATGCGAGCACACGCTGGAACCAGACAACAATGATCACCAGCCTGGCCGAGACGAGCCCACGGCCGCAGTCATTGGCCTGTCTAGCTGATTTTACCCTTAAATACAGTGATAATTCGTGTGAATATTGCCTTTGACAATGGAAGCTTGTATGATTCCGAAACGTCAGGACGATCAATCTTTGGTTCCCGTGATCGCCTTACCTTCTCAAAAATGTCCGGGAACACGCATTTTTGCTTCTATAAGCATATATATATATTCACTCACTTCGGAAAAGCAGACTGCACTCGTGAATTTTACCGTAGGAAAAACCGGGCCATCTTTGGACGAAAATAAAAGTGGGAAATGGTATTGTTGCACTGGAGTCCTTGGTGGTGGTAGGTATATGGACAGACGTTCATGACAGAGAGGAGAATGAACATGTCACAGTGCGTGTTTAGGGGTAAGGGGAGAGGAATTGAATGTCATATAGGTGTTTACGTGCAAGAGTGAACAAAAGCCACTAGGGGGTGGGAACGACACTCGATCGCCACCTGGCGGGGTCGGCCACAGGACAGAGAGCACCTGTATTAGCGCCTTCTGACAGCACAGTAAGGATTCGCTTACTGTATAGCCAATGCTTCGGCTGTTGCTAGCACTCGTTGACGCAGGCCCTTAGAGAAGTTGGCTGGTGCCCTGTAGATTAATCCGCGAGCTATTCCTACCTGGGTTCGACACGCAGGTGGCTGATTGCGGCCATTTATTTTCCAGAAATTGCCACTTCAACTGCTTTCGTCATCGTCGATTTCAAATCCACTAGGAAAATATATCACCCCATTAAAGTCCCATAAAAGGCTCCAGATGGTACCGGGACTCCATTAAGCTGCCAATTAGTAGACACTATTTCAGTTCTCCTGATAGTTTCCGCGATTTTTTAACCAATTTAACTTAGAAAGTATATTTCTATGGCAATCCTATACTTTTCGTAAAAATAAGTACCACTAGGTTCCATCTTCTCGTGTCAATGAATAAGGACTTCATTTTAAAAAAGTGTTTCAAGTGTCCGGAGTTCTGAAATAATAAATGGTGGGAACAAATTTTCAAACCAAGCACCTACTGTTTTTGAAAGCGTTTGTCTGCTAAAGCTCAGTCCAGACAGCGGAAAACGTTATGGTATGCTGCCGCGAGCTTTGAGGGATACCATGTATTGGTCGGAACTTATAGGTGGGGCTGAAGCAAATTTTGCGAAGAATTCCTTGAAATGACAGTTTTTCTCCTAAGAAGACCACAAATGACCTTCCATTTTTGAATGATGAGCCATGCCTTAGGAGTTTTTTCAATGTCTGCTCTTTTCTCTCAAATAAACCTGCTGGCTCGTGTTAACTGGCATCACAACATATGATTTTATTACTGAATAGAAGTAAATAGTCGCCTTCAGTTATGTTAACGACTTCTTTGAAATGTTTGGCTGTGCCAATGCATTTCTTAACTACTGTATACCAATAGATAATTAAAAGACATTTACCTATATTACTTTTAATAAACTTGACTGGACGTTGGCTTGCATCTGTGTGGGACCTCTTCGTTCATCAGCGTATATAAGGTAACTGGTAAGGCTGCATCCAAAAAATATCTATCTACAGCAGTATTTACTATGCAGCGATTTTCGTAGAGAAAAATATCAGATTAAACGCGGATTTAAGGCATCAGTGTAAATGGGGAAGTGCTAAAAATACTAACAACTAAGCATAAGCACGTATAATATTACATAACTGAAATAAAATTTTGGCGAGTGTACATTTACGGTAAATTCTCGTCGGGGAAGGTTTCAATTTAAAAAATCGATGGATCGTCTGATTGGCTCCCACGTGTAAGGAAAGACGATCTTTCGTTTTTTTAACTTTAAACCTCCCCTGTAAATCTATGGCCTGCGAGAATATACCAAAAGTTTACACTCGCCAAAATTTGTTCTGAATTATGTAATGGGAATTTTTGCAACTATATTTGAAATCGTTTGCATTCCGAGATGATATAATAAAAGACAGGAAAGTCTTCGGAAAATTGAGTTTTGCTAATGAATTTTAAAGCACCAAGCAATAGTCGGATGAAATAAAAAGTGGGAAGTGGGATTGTCGCAGTAGAGCAATTGGTGGGGAGATATAGGTAGATAGACGTTCATGAAAGGTGGTGGAGGATAATCACGTCGCGGTTAGTGTTGAGGGATGATAGGCGACGAGATGAATGTTAGATAGGGTTTCACATGTCGAAGAGATGCATATTAAAGCCGTTCCACTCATTTCGTCTAACGATGGCCCATTGCTTTAAAATTCACGGGTATAGCTCGATTTTCCGAAGACCTTCCTGCCTTTCATCATGGCATCTCGGAACTTTTACACTTATCGAATATTCTACGTGTTGACATTAGCTGTAAGCATTTTAAGCCTTCCCCCATTTACACTGATGCCTAAAATCCAAGCACAATCTGTAATTTCTCTCCTGGAAAATATTTGCATAGTAAATACGGCTGTATATATATAAATATATATATGGAACAAAGGTGCTCATCCGATCTATCTGGTAAGGGCACATACTTGTCCCGGAAGTGCCTTGAGGCTCGTACTTGAGCGATATCAGGCTTGTCGCTTAGTGACCTCAGAATATGATGGAGTGGATCCGACAAAGACAAGGGAGACCGGAATGGCCAGTTATGGCTTGTTAGCCGTCATCAGCCAGTCATACCCAATCTCAGGGGTCGGAACCCCCGAGATTCGAACCCGGGACCTTTGGTCATTGGGTTTAACACCCTACCTCGGCACCACGGCCTCGTTGCTTTGTCGGTTGTGATCGGGGATATGATGGAACAAAGGTGCTCATCCGATCTATCTGGTAAGGGCACATACTTGTCCCGGAACTGCCTTGAGGCTCGTACTTGAGCGATATCAGGCTTGTCGCTTAGCGACCTCAGAATATGATGGAGTGGATCCGACAAAGATTGGGTATGACTGGCTGATGATGGCTAACAAGCCAGAAATGGCCATTCCGGTCTCCCTTGTCTTTGTCGGATCCACTCCATATATATATATATATGGATATAAGCGAAGATGCTGACCCCAGGTATTGGAATGGAAGGATAAGGTAAGGCGATCTCTGGGGGAGAATGTTTATTCGTCTGAGCTTTCGCACTCATGCTCGAGCACATCATCGGAGATAGACATTTGGGTCAAGAACATGAGTTAAAATAGGGGCTAACTGCTAGCTGCTGGTTGGTCCACCGTAAGTAAGCTTACTAATGCAACCCAAAGGCCGATTAGCACCGGCAGATACGTCGGGTATTGTTTACCGCGTCAACTGTCTAGACTGTCGGGCCAACTACTGCGGCATGACGGACAAACGACTGAGAACCCGCATGCACGAGCATTCTTTAGCCGTAGACAGAACGGAGGGACGCTCGCACATCGCCATGCACTGTCTAGAAAACGAGCATCGGTTCGACTTTGATGGTGCCCAGGTCATAGGCCGAGCCGACAGCAAACTGGCGAGGGAAGTTATTGAGGCCTGGAAAACGGACAGCAACTCAATCAACAGAAGTATAGACCTCCCCAAGCAATATGATGCCGCACGGTTGCACATGCGCACGAGAAGAGGTCCAATAAGACGAGGTAACGGTGGACCAACCAGCAGCTAGCAGTAAGCCCCTATTTTAACTCATGTTCTTGACCCAAATGTCTATCTCCGATGATGTGCTCGAGCATGAGTGCGAAAGCTCAGACGGATAAACATTCTCCCCCAGAGATCGCCTTAACTTATCCTTCCATATATATATATATATATATTCACTCAGGAATGTGCGAACACCGATCGAATAGGCTTCCGAAATAAACAAAGTTCGTGTGGTGGTCAGAGGTCCCCAACGGGTGACCACCTGCTTGGCTGATGAAGGCTAATAAGCCCGAAACAGTTCTGTATCAAGTTACCCCCAGATGCTGTCATACCCCACTGACTGCTATATATATATATATCTTTATTAACATAGGTGAAGATACGAGGCGATCTCGGGAATAATGGATATAATATCCTGACGTTTCGAAAGCGTACAGGCTTGCATCCTCGGAGGTTGGTGTTTGTACACGCCTCACAGTCTTTTATAGGTGTTAAAACTGACTTCTTGTTCGCTCTCCGTCTATTGGCGCTAGATCCCTTGCGGGGGCAGGGCTGGAGCTCCGTCATCGTCCTGCTGACCAGGGTTTCTCGCCGTCACCTCGTCGGAGGGGGAGGGCAGTGTTCGCCTGCCATCGGTCATTGCTCGCGTCTGCATCGATCGCGTCGGTGCCACATGTCCTGCTGGCTTCTCCCGTTGGCACTTTCCCGTGTTCGTCCCGCCGGCGGAATATCGAACTCCGCCGTCAGTGTTTATGCCGAGACCGTTGTCATGTGCAACTGCGTTCAAGCCCGACAGGAGGTCTTGTTGGTTCACGTTCCCTGCGGCGTCGCTGACGGCTGCATTGGTGTCTGGGGTAGGTTCCCGGACGCCTGTATTCTGGCCCGGTGTGGGGTTGCTAGTCGTTGCAACCAGTCTGACTTCCTGCCGGCGATTTCGTTGATGGAGCCGCACGCGTAACGCCTGATAAGCCGCCGGGAGAATCGTACAGCGGTTGATGGAATTTGGTGCAGTGTGCCATGCTTCGAGTGTTTCTCTGGTTGTCCGGTCACTACCTCGGGCTAGGATTTCAGCGTCATCAAAAGCGAAGGTGTGTCCAGGAGCTGAACAATGTTCCGCCACCAACGAGCGTGGATCCATCCTGTCGACTGCCCTTGCGTGCTCGCTCATACGCGTCTGTAGTCGCTTTCCGGTCTCCCCAATGTAGTTGGCCTCACAGGAACTACACTGGATGCGATAGACGACGTTTGCTGTTTCTCCGCGGGACAGATAGGGCCTTTGGTATCATGACCATTCGTCTTATTGTTGCCTCGGGTCTGTGGGCTACGCCGATACCCAGTGGTTGTAACAGACGAGCGACTGCTTCAGAAACATTCTCTATGTATGGCATTGCTCTCCGCAATGTCGGTTGTTCGGCCGCCGGTCTTGCAGCTCGTTTCAGTTGTCTGCTGCGTTCTAGGAAGCTGCGAGGGTAACCGTTAGAGATGAACATCAGTCGAAGATATTTAAGTTCAGCCACTTTGTCACCTGCCTCGCTGCAATGTGTTTCTGCACTTTTGTAAAGCGTTCGCACACAGCTGCGTTTGTGGCTCAGTGGATGGTTATTTTGGTAGCTGAGTACCTGACGTGTGTCGGTTGCCTTTCGGTATGCCATCGTCTTTAGGCTCCCATCGGTCTTGCGGTGGACCAGGACGTCTAGGAACGCAAGTTGATTGTTGCTCTCAGCCTCTGTTGTAAACTAAATGGCAGCAAAAATGGAGTTCAGCATCGTCGTCCTCAAGCGTGAAATGGTCTCTGAATTTCACACGATGCTGAACTGGGTTGCCATATCTTAATATCAGCTGCAAACAAGACTCCATTACTGACCAGTCCATGCCTACAGTCGTTGACGTAGATAAGAAACAATAAAAGCCCAAGAACAGAGCTCTGAGGCACTCCACTCGCAACTGACACCGAAGAGAATTTTGCGTTTCCGACGCACACGGACTGCGATCGGCCTACGAGAAAATCTCCTACCCAATTTCATAAATTGCCCCTTATTCCGGATTCGCCAACCTTGGAGAGTAGCTGTTGGTGAGGGACACTATCGAAGCCTTTTTTGAGTCTATGTAAACAACATCTACGGGGGTATTTTCGTCTAATGACTTAGACCACTGCTCCATAGGATAAAGCATATTGGTCAGGCAGGAGTGGTTTCCTCGAAACCCTTGTTAGGCACCAGGAAAAAGTCTTTTTCTTCGAGGAACTTCATAGTGGCCTTTTTGATGATCCTTTCCATAACTTTACAATAGATGCAAGTTAGACTCATTGGTTGATAGTTGTTCGCGCTGGTTCTGGATCCATCCTTGTGAATAGGGTATATTTTCGCAAATTTTCAATCGGATATGAGGAGGCCTCAATCAAAGGACAACTGAAAAATGTGCGTAAGTGGTCTGGAAAGTTCTGAAGCCAGCTCTTGCAGTACCTTTGCCGGTATTTTGTGTGGACCCGGAGACTAAGCTTCATTATGTGCAAGAAGTTCATTCCTTACATCTTCTACTGTGAAACGGAGGTCCTCCATGATTCTGCCATTGCTCTCTGCATGGAAGTCTGTCGGATTAAAATGAAGTTCCTCAGTGAAAACAGATGCAAAAAACTTGCTTAGGTGTTCTGCCTTTTCGAGATTGTCTATAATTTCCTCATTATTTTCACCCTTTATTACTGCAACTGTGTCTTTGTTTTTTAGCCTGCTGCTGATGCAAATGTAAAGCACCTTTGGCTTCGTTACGGCGCACTCGATAATTTTCACTTCGTAGTCTTTCCACGCTTTTCGAATGTTTGATCTAATCTCGTTCCGCTTTTGGTGGAATTCTTCGTAGTGTGAAGGCTGGCGTGTTGATGCGTACCTCCTCCAGAATTTTTTCTTGTGGTTTATTTGGCTCTTCAGATCTTGCGTTAATCAAGGGGGCCTGCTCGCCTTTTGTACTTTTTTCAGCGGACAGTTTAGATGCATAACTTCGCTTATAAGATCCCTGACAGTGTTCCAGTCGGCATCCGGAGTACCGGTTTGGAAGTCATACCAATTTATTGCTGCTAGTTCATTTCTCATTGCGGTGTTATTTCCGTGCCAGTAGTCTAACCGAACCTCCCTATTTCTTGGTTGATTGGTGTTTGAAGCATATTACCACACGATCATGACATGATCACTCTTTCCAAGAGGCGCGATTGACCTAATTTCGCTTGTATCAATCGGGTCTTTCGATATTACGAGGTCCAAACAGTTCGCTGTTTGTGCTACTTTTATTCTCGTTGCGAATCCAACATTCTGCACAAGAGAGAGGTCCCCCGTCAGCTTTAAGAATCTGGAGCTAAAAGACTCATGAGAACCCTTAACTGATAGCTCTTCCCAGTTAATCAGTGTGGCGTTAAAATCTCCAGTGATCAGCGCATTTTCATATACTCCTCTTTTTCGGCATTCGAGTTTTGAGGCATTGGCGATAGCGGCGCTTAGAGATTCAAATAATTTCAAGGGCCGTTGGTCTCTGCAAAATTGTATATACTGCGCCTTAGAAGATTAAAATTTTCGAAGACGGAAATAGGCATCAGAAATAAAGATACCAAGCATGCTTCGGCCATAGCGTGATAAAGGTTGATGAACTAGGGCAGATCGTTTGCCAGGCTTCACGCGCACAGGTTTGGGCAATTCTATTTCTGTCACGACATTTGTGTAGAAATGCCAACTGTTCTCGTGGTTGACTTTCGCGAACGGCCCACTGTTCCCACCTGCGCGTGGGACAAAACTATTGCATTGTCGCTGTCTGTCTTTTCAAAGAAGGTCAAGGATCCCTTGAAGCCATAAATTCAGATAAATAATGCATAAACAGGGCCTAATGAGTTCAATGCCGCGTACAAAGTCTCAAGCAGAAGTGGGTCAAATAAATTATTAAAGTCTGCTAAATCCCTCCGAATAATTTAGTGTGTCTGGTAGTCATCCGATGGATGCTAGATTTAATGCCTAGCAAATCCTGCTTGGGCAGTTAGCTAACTGTTCCGTAATGGTGGACTCCATACGCTGCAGTATGCTGGGTGGGTAAGCTAATCCAAGTGGGATGAAACCCACTACTCCCGGTGGGGCCTCGAAAGCTCAGTTAACTAGAACGTTGGCTGTATTTAATCCCTGCCTTGCTGGCATGGGGGGTTAAATCCCACCGAGGCCGTCTAGTTTTTCACGATTTGGTCACATCACTAAATGTTAGAGATGTGAGACAATCAGAACGGGATGGGGCACAGGGTGACGGCCTTCAAGCGCAAACTCCATGACACTATCGATTTTATTTGTGCACTCGCGATATTAGTTGTTTCTTATCAATTTTACTTTACTCTGCCTCTGACGACTACCTGAGGAGACAGCGTCGAAAATGTACCCAGAGAACGTATTCCACTTCCAGATATCCAGTAGTCGCTAAAGACCGTGCAAATTTCATGATGAAGTTTGACTTGGTACATTAGCATACATTTGTTAACACTATTTTGATTCATTGAGTTGCTTTAATTCTGCAAAAGCCTCTTAGTTAGGAAAATCACAATTTTAGTTAGGTTTAGTAAGAAAACTGGCTATTAATTTAGGCGAAATTTGGGGTAGTCTCACATCGAAGGAATTTCCCATGGTATTACGAAAGACAGCACTTAACTGCTTATTGATGTTGATTATATTATGGAAGAATTTCAAAATGAGTTAAATAGGTATAGAAGATATCTCTTCCAGACCTGGAAAATTTTTTCCACAATTAATCAGATTCGAGTGATGCCAAGTTGAAGTAATCGTAGTTATTTGCAGAAAAATTTGAGATTTATAATCAAACAATTATTGTTAACTAACCTGCTAAGTTTTGTCGCAGAAAATGCAGTAACAAAAAATCCATCGCAGTCGTTTTTTAACCACACCACTCATCTGGCCGTTTGAGTAAAGTTTCCGCATATGTTACCGCAAAGGTAATGTAAAGAAGCCCTTATTGAATGTAAGTCATGTAAAAATATACTTTTTTTAAAGTATACGTACCGCTCAGGCGTTGTTTAGAAACAGAACAGACAGAAGCCTATTGATTATTAAAAAATAGCCAAGTATGTGTCCTGTTTTTTTTGCATTTGATAGCTTATGACGGATTGTGAAATTAATTCACTCATGTGGAAAATAATCCATTGGAAAGAGAAAAGCAAGTTCTTTCATCTCAAGTCAAACTGAATCGTCTATCTTCAAATAACTTAAATAAATTGTCAAAAGTCTTATAGTCATATGCGTATTTTTATTCTGCATTCCTTTTGGAAGTTTACGAGTTTAGACGACCCATGGAGATGATGCCCAAAACAAGAAATTATTTATTTACATTTTGACGTAAGGTAAGATCTTAAAAGACTTAATCCCCTCATAATACTGCCAATTGGATTACATGCACTTGGTTCAACGGATTAACTTTTGCTTGAAAAATTATATTTTATTCGGCAGAAGAATTCCTCTGGTAAAGGATAGCTTATTGTGTGAACTTTTGACACTGGCTCACCAAGTCGTCGTCAGACGGACGCGATTTGTACGAAAGGGTTAACTCTAAATGATGGCTAGCACCTGATTATATAGTGAGTCAGCGTATGTAATTTTGTGGTCAGTGAGGAAAATATTTGTCCCCCGCTAGTAATTATTCGGTCGGTTGAGAACTAATTGTCGACCGCATTTAATCGTACGGTGGGTGGTTACTGGATTTTGCTTCGCTTAGTCCGGATAGTCTGTGTTAGCTATTATTTGGACTAACTGTTTCCTAAAACTCTCATCCATCTGAGGACGACCTGGTAAGCCAGTGTCGAAAATTAACACAATATACATTCATTTTCCAATGGACTTCGTCTGCCGAATTATACTTCTTGGAATGCCGATTTTCCAATTACATTTTAGATTCATTGATGAACGCTGACCAATTGCTAACGAAACTCACTCGTCCTGCTCTGTCTTGAAGCTCACTATGGAGCTCCACGAAAAGTCACAAGGTGGCTACTAGATTACGCAAACAACATTGTCGGAAAAGACAAGGGAGATTAAAATGGCCAATTCTGTTCCATTAGCTTTCATCAGCCAGTAGTACCCAACGCCCGCAATGGTACGCCACTCGCGGATCGAATTCACGAATCGCTGATGAGAAGTCTAATGCCTCAAACATCGAGCCATTATTTCTTATATTCTAATTAATTAGTGTATTCTAATATCTTAAGCAATGTTTTTTTTTTGCAGTCTTCTACAGTGTGGCTGCGAATTCTTTCAATATGCCGGCATTTGCGAAAGGTTGGTACTCACCCACTTATTGGCATTGAGTTAGGTTAAAATACCAGTTTTCGGGTAACCTATTTTAAAATCATTTCAGACAAAATAGAATACCGGCCTTTAACGAACTTTGTTCTGACCATTAAAAAAGCGTATGATCTCTACTTTATCAATTCAGACATATTTTATAAAAAATATGCATGAAAAACGTCTTTCTTGCACTCGTTTGGAAGGGAATTACACCTTCTTTAAATATTATACTTGAAGAAAGGGTACCCTTTGGCTTCATAAAAATATATCATTGAAGTTTTCTGCGATTGTGAGGTGTTCGTTCAAAAAAACTGGTATCGGTTAATTCATTAATGCTGCCTATACTGTATATAGGGTGATACACATATGCTGCACTACTCACGAGAACAATGTGACTCCTTCCTCAAACCGTAGGCAAAACTTATTTCACCTTAAATAGGATTTGCACAGTGCGCAGTTTGTAAACCCTGAATTGAGGTGTAGTAGTTGGTAGGCATCAAAATTATTCGGCAGTTTCGAAACCTTTTTAGAACCGAAAAGGACCCTTTATTTAAGTATGATATTTAAAGGTGGCGTAATTTACTACCAAAAAAGAACTAGAAAGGCCCTTCACTTACATGTTCTTATGTAATATATTTGAATTTATACAGGCAGTCAAAATCAATGACAAAAATGCATACTATTTAAGAAACCATTTTTATCAGTATGTACGTTTTGTTGACGGTCAAAAAGAGTCCCGTTTAAAAGGCGACATTCTATCATGAGTGAAATGATTATAAAAAAGGCTACACAATAATTAGGATTATAACCTTCGTCAATGCCGATTAGTAAGATAGTATCAATCTTTTGCAAATCTCGGCATGTTGTACCAAATTTTGAGCCGTAATGTTCCTTTTAAAATCGCTTTTCCTAAGGTTTTTCCTCATCCTTGGAAAAAATATAAAGTCACCGGACACTGAATCAGACAATTAGGAGGGTAAAGAAACCACTGTTATGTCGCTTGTTGCTCAACACTTGTTGATTTTCGATCACTGTTTAGGCAGTTGCGTTGTCACATTGAAACTGCCAGTCTTCCGAGTGCCATAATTTAGGTAGTTTTTTTCTAACGCGTCAGTCAACCTATTCAGAAATTTCAGATGGTAATATTTGTTTACCCACGGTGCCATGAAGAATATATTCAACTTGAACCTTTCCTTTCATGTTGAAGAAAAAGAAACCATCATAAACGGGTTGCTTCTTAAAGTTCCGTCATTGCAAAATTGTCGAGAGTGTTGCTAGGTCATTTAATAGAACAAACATCCTATTTGCTGCGATGCCTTAGCATGAACGCCACTTCACCAACTAAGCAGGAATAATGTCTTGCAAACGTTCTCAGTTGGGGAAGGCACTAATGCCAACCTATATGCTTACAAAAATACTTCTAAATGTTTCGTGGTAAATCCTGTAAATCGCCTTGACGCTATCATCACCGAGGCGCACACTTTCTATCTCTTGCCTCTCAAGACATTACCAGCCTACTTGTCTGATATGTACTGTTCTATGACACTTTCTCATATAACGTCAGACCGTTATGGGGCCTCTTCCCACACATATCACGCTATACACAGCTGAGGGAAGAAGGCTTAAAAAATTTGATGGAATCCTACTTTGGGTCCCAGATCAACACGTGAAAGCCCCATCCTTCTGCAATACAGGATCCGTGTAATAAAGAGTATAAATAAAAAGTAAAGTTTATAAGATAAGACAAAACAAGAATATTTGCAATTATGCAAATATTGGGAAAAAATAACTAAAATTTAATCAACTAACTGAACAAATAAACTAAAATAAAGGTGAACTCACTTGACTAAAAAATTACATGCCAATAAAATAATAAGCGTAATAATGAATTGGAAACTAAACTGAAACATGAACTTTTACAGAAATAAGTTAAATATGCCCAATAAAATAAAATTATTTTAACTTTTTAAGCACGTAAATTGAAGGTGTGCGCAGCGTGGGGCATTGCGCTGCGAACTCTAATAATCTAACTCTTAAACGGCAAGT
>JAYGXS010000004.1:27766416-27798271 GCA_036362985.1 Ligula intestinalis
GGGCATTGCGCTGCGAACTCTAATAATCTAACTCTTAAACGGCAAGTTGGCTCTCAGGCACGTTTAAGTAGATGACCTTCTAACCACCATTCTTTTTAGAAATATCAAGAAACGCTATGAACTATTAAGTATGCTTATAAACGTCTCAATTTGTCACACCCAATAAACTATAAGTAAGAAATGTAAGTAAATTTCTGTGTTTATTTATGGCGCGTTATTTTGTTGCGAAAACTTTAGCTTAGTTAAACACTTTCTAGGGCACAAAGGAGGATTCCACCCAGCATTAATTTACATCATTAAATTACTTTTCCCGCATTCGGCCAATCTCACTCCAGTCTTTCCCGGGAGCACTTGCTTCACAGCTTACACAAAAATGACATTTTTTCTATATCGTTTTTACTAAATTCAGCATCAATCGAGTCAATGTGGACATGCAGCTGAGCTTTTATTTAATGGAACCGACAGGATAAAAAACTAGTGTTCACATAGCAGAAAACAAAAGAAGAATGATGGAAGACCCATCTATGGGCTAAATTCCTAGCAGCTTCGTCTTGCAGCGGCACACGATAGGTAAAAGTGCGTGTCTGGATTTTCAACTAGTTCCCGGGCTATCAATATGTAATTTATTACGGGGCAGCTGGAGATATAACGCGGGTATGTCACGGTAGTTACTAGTGTTTAACTCAAAATATTCGCATGGAATTTTGTACCGAGCTTGAAAAATTTTGCTCCACAGGACTACGCTAAGTTGGCACCTTAATGTCTTAGGGGGTTAAACCAGACATGCTAAAAACGGGAGTTCATGTACCAAACATGCTGGGGAAAATGCTGAAAGACCCACTGGTGAGACAATCGCCTCACAACCAAGTCTTGCATCGGCGAAAGATAGGCAAATAACGCGTTTCCGTTCTTTCAACTAGTACTTTTACCACCAGTATGGCAATTAATTATGTAGCAGCTTGGGAATCAAACGTGGATATTCAATCGTAGCTAATGAACTTCAAATCAAATATTCCCATCGAAGTTCGGACTTGTCCTACAAGTTTGTTCCACGGGATTATGCCAAGCTGGTGCATTAATTTCTTGGGAAATTAAACCAGACAGGCTAAAAACAGGAGGTTATGTTCCAAACAACTGGGAAAATTCTGGAGGACCCACCGGTGAGACAATCAACTCACAACCATGTCTTGCATCGGCACCAAATACGCAAATAATGCGTTTCCGGGCTTTCACTTAGTAACTTTGCCGTCAATATGGCAATAATTTACGAAGCAGCTTGGGAACCGTACGCGGGTATTCCACGGTAGCCGATGAATTTTAGCTCAACTATTCGTCTGATCTTTCAGATCGAGCCTATAAAGCTGCTGTTGGACTGATTTGCATCATGTTCGGGCATTAATTTTCGAGGAACATTAAAAAAGTAATTATGAACGGTATCCAAAATCGTGCCCGAATAACTATAATAATACTCGGTTTCATGAAATAGAAGCCCAGCTACCCATCCACATTGATTCCAGAGGTATTAAGAAATATAAATGCCACAAAGAAAAAATGTTATCCTTGTGTCAATTGTAACGCAAGTGCTCCCGGTAAAAATTGGCATCTGGAGATATTAATTGAATTTTTGATTTGTTCACAGTAAAAGTAAAACAATAGCCTACATGGAGATATCTATCTATTTGGTGCGTCTTCTGCCCGTTAATCATGACCTTTTTGGGTGGTTTGCGGTATAATTGATGAAATTCGTTAACTGGAGCTTGAGCAGTGAATGCAAATGGGGTAGGGCGGGTGATATACCATTCTCTACCAAAAGTCTTTTGCGAACCCCCAAACTCTTTTTGTTTGGTTTGTGCATGGTCACGTTTTCACATAACCATGCATAAAAATCTGAAAAGCGAATTCCACAAACGTCAGACAGACTGCACGGTAAGGCGAAATTATTAATATCGATCAAATTGCCCTTTTTTAAGTTTCTCGAAAATTAATGCGTGAACGTGGGTAAACTCATTCTGATTAAAATTTTATCATCTCGATTCGAAAGATCATGTGAATGTTTAAACTAAAATTCATCGGCCACCGTGGAATACCCACGTAATATTTCCAAGCTGATACCTAATTAATTGCCAAACTGACAACCAAGATACTATTCCAAAGTCCGAAATCACGTGTTTTGACTATTTTCTGCCGCTGCAAGACGTAGCTATGAGGCGTTTGGCCTATTATCCAGCATTCTCATCATGTTTTCTGATATACGAACTCCAGTTTTTATCCTGTATTGTTCAAATTCCAAAGAAATAATAGTGCCATCTTGAAGTAATCCTGTAGAGCAAAGCTTTGCAGGCTTGGTCTGAAATTTGATGGTAATATTTGAGTTGAAATTCGGAGGTTACTGCGAAATAATTGTATCTATTCAAAAACGTTCAGCAGTATACCGATGCTGAATAATGTATCGCTCGTGCAGCGCAAGTACTAGCTAAAAGCTCGTACACTGGTATGCGACTTCCTGGCACAATTACGGGCAGTCCTGCCCATTTGTGAGTCAATGGTAGCCCTTTGCCATACGTTTACTTATCTACAAATTTATCATAATTTTGTTTCCACACAACTATTTCGTTGAGTAGAAACCCACTGCGGGGAAAAACTGATAGAAAGGCCAAGGTCCAGTTTCTCCTGAAACTCTTCACCATGAATGGGTATTCTGGCGCATTCGCCGAAAAATCAAGGGGCGGAACCAACCGAAGGAAGCCAACGGGGCAGCCAGAATCAAAACGCTGGCGAGCAATACCTAATATTGCTGGCATACCGAAGAATTCGCTCGACTGTTCAGCGAATTTGGGATTGGCATCGGTCACAGACTGGAAGCAACAATCCGCAGGCAAAAGACCCAGTACTTATTAACCAAAAATCCGTTGTCATTTACCGCATCGACTGTCTTTGTGGTCAACACAATTATGTTGGTGAAACCGGCAAATGGGTTTTCACGAGACTGCACGAGTGCAAAGTCCTCGTGCGATGGAAGTATAAACTCCCTTGGAAGCCGCTCACACATCCACGCCAGGACACGGCTTTGACTCCGAACACCTCAGAATACTGGGTCAATCGGACGACTAAAGCTCAGGCCTGCTGTAGGAGGCATGGCACTCCCACACGGATTCTATAATAAACGTGTTGATCTCCTGGATAATTAGCTGGTACTGCGTGAAAAAATCATTGGCAGACATCGAGGTCACTCCCGGCAGAGCTAAACTTAACATGCAGTGAGCTGTAAACTTTTTTATTCCTTGAAAATTAGCTCGCGCGAGAGTTCGAAACGTCGGCCAAACAAACAATTGGTCCCAGTGAACGCATTACCGTCTTCCACCCAATTTTCAATACTGATTCTATTAATTACGTATTTCCCTAACTTACATTTTACTAGAGTTGTTTTAGTTCGTGTATTGACTGTTACGCGCAAATCCTGAGCTGGTGTGAGTCGTGGTACCAACAGCTGATATTTGACCTTTTGTCCTTGTTCTTCACTGGTCGGTGTAGGCAGTTGATTTCGTCATGTAATGGCCATCTCGCTCGGCTTCTTTTGACTTGCTGTTGGTGTGGGCTCACATTATCGACCGTTAGTGCTCGCTAAACGTCCCTCAGCGCTACCATGGGCTTTCTGGTACATCAACTTCTGTTTAATTGGTGCCATTTTTATTTCCTCGGAAATACACACAATAACGACTCTAAGGGGTGGCTCCGGAGCCGATAATTATAGTACACATGGGGATGGCCACTACGAACTATAAATACTGTGCAATCTGTGCATGTATCACCCCAATCAGTGCATGTCTCACACCAATCTATAATTAAGGATTCTCGACAGCGCCCAAAACGTTAGGAAAGTTAAGTTCTTGTTCCAGTGATCGCATCTTCTGAACTGCTTCCTGGAACTCGTATATTCGCTTCTATCGGTAACGTTAATGTTATGCGTCAGGACAAAGCCCTTCAGGCTCTGTCCCAAAGTTACTCCATTAAGCGACACCAGATCGAAGAAAAACGCTTGACTGCGCTTCTAGCTAGTATCCCTGCTCTAAATTTAGCAAATAATTCAGTACGTTTCAACGACTCTGAAGACCACACCTCTAGTCTTGCGGATTCGGTGTGTGCACAGGGTCGGGAATGTGGTAAGAAAATTCCAATGTGTATTAACCCCACACGACCCTAGAACTACCAGGAGACGAACATACGAGTTAAATCTGATTTTCTGTCCAACCTGACTGACAGGCTAGAAAAGAACGGATTACAATTATGGAAATCACCGTAGAACAGCGAACAATAGTTTTCAAAGAAAAAAGGTTAGAATTTAATTATATCAGTCCTGAGCCTTAACTTATTTCATTTAATGAGTGTGCAAGACTTTCAAGAGAAGAACCTTCTCAAGAACTTATTAGAAGCAAAACTCTGTTTATTTTAGCAAGCTGTTAGTCTTCAATGAATCAATACCAGTAATTCTTGAAATATTTGTGGACCTTCCAGTGAAATACTCTTAGGATTATCGATATGTTATCAAACTAAAGATATATGCAAATCACACGCATTTCCCGGGCTTTTGAAATTACTCATCATTACTTATGATTTTAAAATCTCATCATAGAAATGGTGGTCTCTGTGTATTGAAATTCTCATATTATGTGAGATAGACAAACAGGTGTCTTCTAGACTTGATGCCGCGGCATTATGTTCTCCATGAAGTCAATATGTTAAGGTAGATGTTCAATTCATTCTACATTAGAAGATCAAAAAATGCACTGAATAAAAAAGATAACACACCGCAGTTTTTAATGAGGCCTTCTCTTTATTACTAGCAACAAAATCTCCAGGTGTGATCTTCTTCTGATTATAGTGCAGGGCAGGATGATGACATAGAGTATAGCTCAGAATTCGTGCAACATGCCAACATTTGCGAACAATTGATACTCTCTCGCTAAAAGACAGTGATAAGAGGTTGTAATAGTGATTACCATGCAGTCTTTTCTGAAGTACATTCAGTCACAAGAGGATGCCACCTTATTAACCAGTTTTCTTTTGACCACTAATAGGAAGTATATACTGATAAAAATGCCTGATTAAGTAGTATGAATTTTATCAATGATTATGACTGACTTTATAAATTAAAATATATTTCACGGAAAACATATACGAAAAAATTCTTCCTTTACTCGTTTAGCAGAAAATTACGCCTTTTTAAAATTTTATACATCTTTCGGGTTCAAAAAATTTTTCGACATTATCGAATATTTTTTGAAATTTACTGACTGCTACACCTGAATTCAAGGTTTAAAAACTGTGCGCTGTGTACATCCTGTTCGAGAAAATGTACTTTTTCGCCTATAAGTTTAAGGAAGAAGTCACAAAGTTCTAATAAAATGTTGCAATAGATGTGGATCACGCTGTATGCATCATAGGCAGCATTAATCAATTTACGGATACGATGGATTATGAATACATACTTCAAAATCGAAAAAAAATTATAATTATAAATTTTTCTAAATCCGACGGGAAGCCTTTCTCTAAGTATAACATTTAAGAGGGTAATATACTACACACGAGTATAAAAAATTCTCTCGTGTTTGTTTCCCATTAAGTGTACTTGCATTCATAAAAGTAGTCAGAATCAATGATATAATTGCGTACTACTTGGGTTGCCAATTTTTGCAGAATATACGTTTTGTTAGCAGTCAGAACGAAGCTTGCTAAAAAGACTGCACCTTATCGTGAATGAAATGACCTCAGAATAGAACACACTACAGTTGTGGCCACAGACCATGCAATTTTCATAACTTTGTATAAGTTTGATCATTACTCGAATACCAATGCGAATGCATTTAGGAAGATTAAGAAATAATAATGAACTGCATCAAGCATATTAGGTACTTAAAAAACTATAGGAATTACTAAGTTTTTTGTAAAGAAAAATAAAATTTTCTCGATAATTCCGTGATTTTGGAGACGTTAACAGAGCTATAAATTAGAACAATAAATTTAGAATGTGTGTTTAATTGAAAACTTTAAGCAACCACTTTTGATATAAAGAAATAATTTTTCTATAGTCAGGACATTCTGTTCACTTAAATCTTACTGGATAAGTATTTATTGAATGTCATCAACAAAAGTGTGTCATAATTTTCCTTGTTTTTACTGCCTTCTTTGATATTTTTTTAATTTTGCATTTGTTCGACGTTTACACCAAAACATTTTTAATAAAAAAGACATACAGAGCATTTACCGAAATAAAGTGTTTTGCGATATTAGTTTTAATAAATATGGCAACGTTTTTGATATACAGCAATGCCTCAAAACAATAAAACACATTGTGGAGGGAAAATCTTGTCCGCACTGGATTTTTGAAACTACTATTCCTAAGATTGATAAAAAACTTTCGTTTAAAGGTAACCTCCTAAAAATTGCTTTGCTTAGATATTTGGCTGACGAACTTCTGCATATATTCACTTTTTCCAACGTAATGTCACAAAGAAATTTGATACTTTTGAGAATTTATTTAAGTTTCCGGAAGATAAACGATTCCATTTGACTGAAGATGAAGGAACTTCCTTTTCTCTTTATAATGGATTACCTTCCGCATGAGTAGATTAATTCCACATTCAGTTATAAACTGGCGAATTCAAAAAAACTGGCCATATACATTTCCATTTTTTGAACTACTTATTATTCTTTCTTCTGTTCCGTTCCCATATAAAGCACAAGGGGAGCGTAAAGTATACGGAAAACTGTATTTCTTCACGACTTTTGTTAAATAAGGTCTGCTTTGTCTTAAATTCGCGAGAACATGTTAGACATTTGAGTTTTATTGAAGGACATTCGAGGTTCCTTGGCGCATTCAAAAACACTCTTCTGTTACTGTATTTTGTGCAAAAAGATTTCGCAGAATAGCTAAACATACTTTTTAAAATACAAATCTTCAATGTTACTGCAAACAAATTTGGCCCCTTTAACTTGTTTTTACTTCAATCTGAACATTTTGGATAAACTTTACCAGTTCTGGAAGGGATATTTTCTAAACCTCTTTTACTTACTTTTGAGTTCTTTCTTGGTATAATCAACATTAAAGAGTAGTTTGGTTCTCTCTTTCATAATAGCATAGGAAATTCCTTCCATATGAGAAATCTCCGAATTTCCCCAAAATAAATGGCCATTTCTATCAATAAGCCTAACCAAAATGACGATTTAAATAAGTAAAAGGCTTTCGCAGCATTCAATAAACTGAATGAATCGAATCAGGTCAAATTTCATTCTAAACCTTGCATGGTTCTTGGCGACTACTATTTAATCCATATTATAACCTTATTTAATGTCCATTACCGAGAGAGTATCAATCTTTTGGAAATGTCGGCATGCTGCACGAATTCTGGGCCGTACTGTATGTGTGTCAGGGTGAAGGTAATTCATTACTGGATAAATGTCATTCGTAATGCTTATGAACGAATGTTTAAAACCCCTGCAGTATAATAGAGGGCTGGGGTGGAAGATGGTGAACATTTACTTTTCTGGAGATACTGCTAAGGAAGCAGAAATAGAAGAGCGAATGGAGCTAGCAGGCAAATGCTGACTTTTAGTCGCTGTGGAATCCGTCAAAGGTGAAGCCCATACTACTGATGCAATCGTACAGTACGTGTTTCATTTGAGTCGAAGTTCTGAAATATAGAACTTATTCGAAAAGGTTGCGTAAGTCTGGTTGTAAGACTGATAACCTTGAGGCATTAACTTCAGGTATTTCAGTCACATCAGAAGACTAGACCTTAAAGGAGCTTCTGTTTGGCTGTCTGCGAAAACTAGACCTCTTGTAAGATGACTACTTACGTAGCCTGTTTTTATCCAATTGATTTTTGATTCCCTTATAAATTAATTATGGAAAACATGCAAAACTCTATCCTCTCTTGTACTCAGTTGATAGATTATAATGCTTTCTTTCCCCTTCACCATTGGAAGATCAGAAGTTTTTGTTTTCCTCAGACCGTTTAATGTCCATTTTATAAAGCATCGCATATCCCCACTTATAAGTGCAGCTTGTAAGGCATACAACATCGTCCAAATCTACAGCAAAATTTAAGTCTCATATGTTATTCTTTCTAATAGAATAACAAATTTAAGATTTGTCTTATAAAAAAGATATGCAGCTTCTTGTTCCAAAACTTTGAATTTATTTTTAAAAAACCTCAAGATACCCATTTTTAAACTACTAACGTTAGATAATACGTAATTTCCCAACAAATGATTACAAGAAGCAATATGTTTGTTAATGTTTTCTATAAATTAAATGTGAATTTAGAAGAGCATCGCGAATCAGTGAGACATTCATGCTATTCAAGCTGTTATTTTTCCACTCTTAAGTTTTTAAAGGCTCTTTTTAGAGCTGACCGGAGGAAAGTCGAATCATCCCGTCAGTTAGCAACCTTCCAGGCCACGACTTTTAGTCCCGTGTAAAAGATTCACATCGTGTTGACTTTATGATAGTGGGGAATGCGCTAGTGTACCGTAGGGATGAATTCTCCAGAATCGATCTTCATGTCTCCTTGCTGTCTCAAGCACAGGCCAGTTTGCCGAGTCTGTCAGCCATCTGCTGCTAGAATTGGAATATGCACACACTGCCAAACCGAACTGCTTCGTCTGTGACATCAGAAGAACTTAGGAAAACCTCTCAATCAGAACGCAGTGTACCATAGATAATTAACTACAGAAAGTGAGCTAACTCACACAAAGTCGTGATGGAGATTGGACTTGGTAGTCTTGCTATTTTTATCTGATGAGCGGATTTAATTCCGAGAAAATTACCTGTTTTATTCAGTTTTTCTAAGGGAGGCAGATAGAATTCTGGTGAAACCAGAGTTTGCCTGATAAATGTATAAAGGAATTTGACGAATAAAAGATCCTTTTAATTTAAGGAAAATCTTATGGTTACGATTTAGCCTAACGGGACCATTTACATTTATTGGTCTAATCTATAGCACTTTTGAAAGTTTGTGGAACTTGAAGATTCTTTAAAGAATTGGGCATCTTTAAACAAGCAACTAGCACTTTTTATGGCTTTTTAAGTTACAAATTCAGCTAAGGTTGTTTATTATTATTTTAAAGTGCTCGCAAATGCTTTAGTGCTGGTTTGCGAGTGAGTAATAATCTTACGCAAATTTTGGTATTTTTGCAGGACTTTAAGCCTGTACCGTACGTCGTTATTATATCCCAAAGTTGCGGACATTTTTAATCGTATTATATACTCCTTCTTCTAGAAAAGTGCGGTAAAATTGCAGCCTATGTTACGCATGTTTTGTCACTATTTGCTTAATTTATATTGCATATGTGTTTTTTTGCGTTTAAGAACTGCTGACTGTTTCCACCCAAAAGGCCGGACTAAGTGAGACAGATAGCATGCTGGAAAAGCCAGAGGTTGCCTGCAATATGGGTAAAGTAATTTGACGAATCAAAGATTCATTAACTCTAAGGAACTGTTTATGGTTACGATTTCGCCTGATGGCTGCATTCATATTTGTTGGTCTAATTTTAAGTACATTTGAAAGTTTGCGGAACTTGAAGACTTTTTAAAGAATTGGGTATTTTTAAACAAACAATTAGCACTTTTATGGCTTTTGAAGATACGCATTTACCTAAGGTTGTCCAAGTGCTCATACATGCTTTATTGCTGGTTTGCTAGTGCTTATCGATCTTTTGTTAATTTTGGTATTTTGCGAGACATCCTTAATCTTATTTTATACTCTTTCCTACTAGAAAAGTGCTGTAAAATTGCAGCCCATATTACGCGTGTTTTGTCACTAGTCGCTTAATTTATATTGCATGTGCGTTTCATTTGCGTTTAAAAACTGTTGACCGTTCCATCCCAAAATACTGAAGTAACCCAGATAGTCTTATCTGAATACCCTATCCGGAATATTAGGCATTATACTCAAAGGCCCGTCATGCCGGTAAAAGTCAGTTTATCGTGCCGAACAGAGTATCCCCTGCTGCAGTCCTCTGAAGATAAGTGCATACATTTAATTTTATTACAGTGCTTCGGCAGTGAATCGGTCTTTTTAAAGGTAGGAGCAGAGAGATTTATGACTCCAGGAGGCACGGTGACTTACTGAACCGGTCCACTTGAAACGGAATTACTTAATGCGCTTGAAATAGTGGGAGGAAGGGGTTGTAAATTAGGTAACCAGATCCTTCTGAACACGTTGATGATGAACTCGTACAGGTAGTTTACTCGACTACTCTGATCTACATTTTATCAATAAGATAACGAACTGCTATCTAAATGTCATTTTTTACTGTGTCCAACGCATAGATAATATGATGGCTTGTTTTTAAAATAACTATGAGTGCTTCTTTTGTGTTTCCTGACTCCCGTATTGATGCTGCATTTTACACTTCCAGGCTTCCGTCATTCTAAACTTCTCTAGCCTTGAAAACACTTAAATCTACTACCTGTACTCCCAAAAGCTCACGTAGGATAGCGTTAGAGTGCATAAGAAAGCTCAGAAAGCTTCTAGTCGCGCAATCTGCCGGCCTATTTGTTGTTAAATTTGCAGATATCATCAAATAATTATTTTTAGCACCACATATGAAGGGTTGTGCATGGTATTTATTTTTGTATCTCCGTGTACCGTTGATCAAATGTCATTAGTAAAACTAGTAATTGCCTACCATAATTAGCGTTAATCAACAGGAAAGATAGAAGTTGGTCGTGCCGAAAGCCTCTTGGAAACTGTTTACGACGAATAAATTGTCCAGTTGATAATTATTTGACTTGATTTCTATCATTTCTTAGGAAAATAACCAGATGTCTTAGATTTTTCTAACTCCTGTATCCGAGTGCGTGTAAGTTCATTTAGCAAATGCGATATTATCTTGACGTCAAGGTTTAGTGGAGCCATACATTTCGTGAGTGTTCATCAGCTGCGTCCTCTCGCTGCATAAAATGATTGCCTCTTGGCCATTTCTTCCGACCTTACTGTTTGCATCGACGTTTTCTGCCTGAATACAGTTTTGTATTTTTGCATTCGTTACTCACTTTATGCAGCGAGAGGACGCACTCGCGACATTTATGCTTCCAATAAATTCGCCTGTTTACGAAATCTTAAAATTTGTACGCGGGAAAAGATGCTTCAAATATTCTTGACATGCGAAAAGTCACAATGGAGATGGGGACTGGGGTTTTACCTGCGTCAGAGTTCTTGTAGGCTACATGACGGCTGAATTCACGTTTTGTCAGTAGGGCGCGAATTCGGGCGAGTGAGGCGTCAGGGCAGAAGAGGATCTCATGCACGAGAATGGCGGCCAGTGTTCCCAAAAGCGGACCCACCATGTAGATCTTGAAAAGGTAGATCGAATAGAGGTAAAAGAACTTAGCTAAAAAGCACGATCCCCTTCAGTCTACAGCATGTTTACTGTAGGAAGGGTTTATGGTGTTGAATAAAAGTAAACATTGTAGCTTGTATAATTTTCTCAGAAATTAATCAATCATTTGGAACAAAACAGTACGAAATGGGGGAGAGGGCGATTGAATCGTCTTCGTCTCGCAGTCTGAAATAATATTTATAGACGAAGACTGAGAGTTGATATGACTATTTGCGTTGGAGTCCATCAGCCACTGCGGGAAACTCGCGTAATATTCATTAAACCGCCAACACTTATGCAGTAGTATAAATTGGGCTTTCACGATACACAAAACTGACATTAAAGTCCAGACACAGGCTTCGCAGATGATGTGCCGCTACACGGCGCAGCTCTGAGAGGTTCGGCTAATTGGTGGGGCTGTAGTGGCCCAATTCCGACTGCACCGCTCAACCTCACGTGACTGTTTTTACGTGCGCACCAGTGTCTTTAGACCCCAGTCCGGTCTGGCCAGCCATCTCCCTGAGGCTGATTCTCACGTGACCTCGTTGAAGGCGCTGCAATGACTTCCGCGTTCTCACCTTTGGAGGTTGTCTTTGCGGGTGCAGTCGCAGTTCCAAGGGCTTTCTGGCGTATGCTCCAGGTTACTATGAATCTCTTAAGAACTTCAAGAGTAGCAACGCTAAAACTGGAGTATCTACCAAAAAGTAAATGCTGGGGGTCCACTGATGAGCGGAACCTCTCGCGGCTGTGTCATGCTGTGACAGAAGATCGGTAAAAAACGTGCCTGGTTTTTTAGCTAGTACCTGTGCTGTCAGTATGATGTGTCGTTTCAACCCAAAGGTCTGTTCTGAGATTATGTTTAAATACTTTCCGTCTAAGGTTGTATAGAACATTTGGGATTAAAGTAGTTCTTGGATATGAGGATCACATGTAAGAAGGACGACTAGAACAATGGTGATCAGATTGAGGGCAAAGGTGTTTACTTACTCAAGTTTGAAAACCAGAAGTTCAGCTCACGCCATAAACAAGACAATTCGTTTTGACCAGTTATTTTACCTCAAGCTTTGCAAATGGACGGAATGAAATCGCGTGCCTCTTCAGCATTCAGAGGGTCTTTCTTCATAAATACTCACGAGGTTGATTGAGAAAAACACCAAGGTACTTTCAGTACAATGCTTCAATGCTTGTCGAACATGCCAGAGGCGACTGAACCCGACAGCTCAAATGACCTTTTAGACGGATGACATTTCGACGAGGAGGAATTTTATGCCATCATTACATTCATTAAAACTTTCAGCCGTGATTTTGAGAGCTTCTATAGTAGTACGCGTGTGGCCGCATGGTCACTATGGCCTATAAATACTGCGCAGCTTGTACTTCTATCAACCTTAGCTGCCGTGCGGCTGGAAAGTCATGCGAAATGCCGAACTTTGCGAAAGTTTGATTCTCCCTCGCAAAAGGACATAAAGTAGGGATGTACAGTAGATTCCTTATCTCATGAACTGACACCCTGAATTCTGAAATAAGTTTTTGGATTAGAACGTATTTATTGCGGATGGTTGTATAAGTGACGATCGTACAGTCTTACCTCAGCATATCTGGACACTTCAGGATTTCAGCTTTTTAACGAGTTCCTTTTTGATCGCCAAGAAGAAGTATGTACTATAAAAATTAACTACTTAAGCAGTATGCCTTTCTGTCGTTGATTTTGACTGTTTTTGTAGATTCAAATGTATTTTTTGGAAAACGTGCACGAAAAGATTATTCCTTTTACTCGTTCGGCAGCGGATTACGCTTTCTTTAAATTTTATACTTAAAGAAAAGGTATCTTTCCATTTACAAAAAGTCTTTAAATTGCGGAATAATTTTGAAACCTAGTGATTGCTACACAGGAATTCAAGGTTTACAAACTGCGCACTGTTTACATCCTGTTTAAGGAAAAGTGCGTTTTTGCCTACAGCTTGAGGAAGATCTCACAAAGTTCTCAAAAAATTTTGCCATATATATGGAGTATGCTTTATACAGTAAAGGTGGCGTTAATAAATTGATGGATACTGTGTTCTGTGAATGAACATCTGAAAATTCTAAAAAATTTCATAATTGCAATTTTTTTAAAACTGAAAGATACCCTTTCTTTGGAAGCGTAATTTGCTTCCAAACGAGTACAAGAAACAATTTTTCGTGCAGGTTTTCCATAAAATATATTCAAATTTATAAAGGCAGTCAAAATCAATGACAATAAGGCATACTACTTACGTAGCGGTAAAAAGGAAGCTCATTAAAAAGCCGGCATTCTGATGTGACCTAAAAATATTGAGATGAGGTTGTACGATCCTCTTTTTTAAAACCATACGTAGTTAAGGTGTTTGAATCCAAAACGCATTTCAGAATTCTGGGTGACATTCTGTGACATAGGGAATCTACTGTACTACTGCTTAGCGTGCAGCCAGTTACGTCCGGATGCCAACTTTTAACGAGCTTATTTCTAACCCCTTACAAAAAAAAATATTCGGTAAAAATGGCTGCTTAAGTAGTATGCATTTCACTTACATATTTTCACTGCCTTTATAAATTCAAATATATTTTGCGAAGAAATTGCCTCAAGCAGTCTTTCTTGTATTCGTTCGGCAGAAAATTACACCTTCGTAAAATTTTATACAACAAGGAAGGGTAAATTTTGGTATAATAAAAATGCATAATTATGAGATTTTTTACGACTGTGAAATTTTCCTTCATTATGCAGCCTATCCTTAAATTTATACGTGTTGCCTATTATGTCTACAGCGTGGTCCATATCTGTTGCAAAATTTATATAAGAACTATGTGACCGATTCCTCACACCGTGGAAAAAAAACATACTTTTCCTTAGACAGGATGTACACAACATGCCGTTTGGAAACTTGAATTCAAGTGTGACGGCCGTTAGATTTCAAAATTATTCTGAAAGTTAGAAAATCATTTTTCAAATCGGATGATAACCTTTCTTTTCAGTACAAAGTTTAACGAGGGCTAAATTTGTTATCAAACAAGTAAAAGAAAGAATAGTTTTGTGAATTTTTTCTATAAAATGTACTTGTATTTATACAGGCAGTAAAAATCAATGATTTAAATGCAAGCCATATTAATAGCCACTTTTACATGATAGAGTTTTTGTAAGGAATCAGAAAAACGTGACTGAGATGACTTGAGATTAGGCTGCACGATACTCGGTATAACAAACGTCTTTAATGTCGATTTTTGAGTGAGTATCTATCTTTCGAACATTTTGGGGAATTTTGCATAACCCCCTCCCCCATACCAGACAATTTCCTTTGATTTTGGGTTCAGTCGAATATCCCAAACGTCAGGCTCATAACTTCTTGTTTGAGCGGTCGGGTTAGAAATATTTTAGATTGCAGCAAAAAAAAACTAGGGAATAAGCATGCCAATTTTGTCTGTGCACCAGACGCTGTCGAAGATAAAAGCTGGATTTTCTAGACACTAGACCACATCTATTTATATGCACACATTCTAATTAGCGGATAACAACTGTTGTTGACGTAGAGGCAATGTTTGCTGGGGGCCCCGCGAGACGTGCGCTGGACCAACATGAATGACAAAACGGGAGCAGTGCCGCGCGTTACTAAAGCTGCGCTACCCTAACAGAATCCACACGTTGAGAAGTTTGGTAGCACGCCTAGGCACACTTTTACTGCATGTCCGGTGCCTGCGTTGAATAAAATGACTTAATGGCTTGGAGTTGTGTATACTGGCGGGAAAAGAGAGTCGAAGAGACGCTTAAAGTCAAGCCCCACGTCAAATCGGCGCATATTCGATACTGCAAACAACCTTACGCACTTTTAAACCAGGACCATTCATTACCTACCGGGAGCGTGAAAGAATGCTAACTGAGAAGTCCTCTCAGGGCGTAAACAGCTTCCTTTTACTATGACTCCCACTCAGTCGTGAGTAGAGCTGCCACTTTCCCGTTTATGTACAACTCTGGCTACTCACTCCGGGCATTCGACCCCGCGCGAAGGCCGTCTACGCTCGGCTCAAGGTCGACCCAACCAGAGTGCACAATTTCCAGATTGGCTGTCAGCATGCGCTGGCATTCTGGCAAACCCTTCTCTCTCGTCACTTCAGACGCGCTCCGTTCGCCGGCGGTTGTTCGTTCGTCCAACAGTCAATTTCCTCCTGTCTTTTCTCCCCTCCGTCTGTACAGAATAAGCTGTTCCTTTCAATCTGACCTTCAATGACTTTACTCCTCCTAAAGAAGCGGGCTTAAAGATCGCAGTTGCCAGGGTTTAACTTACCTAACCGACTGCGGTCCACCGTGCGCGGACCAGGTGTAGTGGCGTATGTAGACGAACTGTTAAGCCTTGCCTGTCCCTCAAGCCCAATTTCGCCTCTCGTCTTCTGTCTTAACTCTGTCTTGACACTGGGCTCAGATGACCGAGAATGAAGGGAGTTCGACAGGTGCAGCGCAAGTCTATTATGACTTTGAGATAGTCAATACACAAACCACCGTTTCCGCAGTTGCCCTGCTGCATGATATTGACGGGGATGACAGTCGAACCGTCGCGTTCATCACTGGGGTAAGCCAAAGTGGTGCTAACCTGTTTCTGGCCAACAAGGCAGTGGTTTTTAATTCGAATTTTTGATTCACAGTAAATTCAACGGTTATCAAGCAGAGCCCTTTGATTCAACTGTATCCATACACAAAGAAAGACATTTGCATTATTCTTGACATGAAGGGCACCTTCAGAATTCTTGCTTTTACTTCAATAACACTACTGTCTTTGGAGGTTATTAAAATCATCTTCTCAATTTTCTCGTTACCTTTGAATAAATAAGAAGAATTTCAGTACTAATACACGCTTAACGTGTTATTCTAATGGAAGTATTAAGCAGGTCGCACTCAGTGTTCTTCTCCTAGCCAAGGGAACCACTGAAGTTGATGGTCATTGAAAAAATGGGGCGTAGCATTATAATCTGCTAACGTACCGACTTACCCACAAAGACTGATAATTATTTTGCAAAAGTGCCGGCACCAGGCTCCTTGTTGGATTCATGCTGGCTCCCGAAATCGGTTCCTTGGAACGAAAAAAGGGAGAATGCCACATGTTCACCCGATATAAGCGTTCTTAAGCGCAACTTAATGTTCATGTATCTCCTTTATGCAAAAATGCTCCGGGACACATAATTGAGAACGAAGACTTTTTCTACTAACAACTCTTAAGTGAATTTTGCATCAGAAATGTTGTAATCCATCATATAAATTCGCTCAATTTACCTGAAAACGGAATCGAAAATAAAAGCAGTCCCATTCAAAATGTCAAATAGTGAAAGTCTAATGCAAAATAACTAATTGCAAAGTATTATAAAATGATACTTAGAGAGCTGTTTCTGTTTTATTCCACATCGTCAGCCATGCACCTCTTGGACTCCTAGGGCAGGAGACTCCTTCAACTGAGTCAAGGCGCTTAACATTCTGGTGACTGAATCCGGGAATAATCATAGCCACAATGATGTTTTTGTACTTTTCTGGTTGCTCATGAGAGTGTACTTTTAATAGACCACACTATCCACTCTGCTGGACCAACTTTGCTTACGCAGTGCTCAGTCCGCGTTTTCAGTTGGACCTTTTCAATGATGGCAAAGCGTCTTTTGGGGCACTCAACTGGAAGATCTCATTGATAGGGGTTTTAGTCTTACTCTTTTACCAGTTCGATATTATTTTGAGTTGTGATGCGGTACCACAAAGCTTAATCGCATAGAAAGTGACCTACGTTTAGTAACTTCGGTCATCCCTTCGGAGAGGTAGCATATCAGAAAGTGCACAGTAACCACCCAATGAAGGCACAAACTGCAGCAACAGTTTTTCGTGAAGGGAATCCTTGAAAACCGAACAAGGCTGCGCTAAATTTTGATAGTACTTTGTCATGTCAGAAAGTTTAAGTTGTTTTTTTAGTCGCTCATTAGCGAGGTTTTGAATGTTCATGTAGGATATTCCAGGAAGTTTGTGGCTGTTTTATTGATTTTCCAAGGCCGTGAATGTCCGGAAATAGTTAATTTCATGAGCTCCATGTAGTTGATTGCAACTGATCAGCTGGAGATATATAATTCCAAAAGACAACAGTCCACTAAGCTACAGGGGCAAGTAGAGCAGTAAATGGGGCTTCCAAAATCAGGAGCACGAAGAAACTGACATACTACTGCGCCTTATGTGCAGTAGATTGCCAGTCTCATGAAATGTTAACATCGAAATTTGCCTGTGTGGTTTAGCACACATTTGAGGTTGTTTACTTAATTAATAAAATAGACTCGAGGCGCAAAATTGTGTTTACTAGAAAAGAGTGTAGTTCAGATGAAGCTTTGGTGTCCACAAACTGGAACCAGTTAGGCCAAATCCAACATTTCTTGACATCAAGGGAATTTCCTACGCTGCTTAATGCTGCAGAGTAAACCTTTTTTGTCCTTGCGTGAGGTACTATTAAAGGACATAAATAGAGACCATAAACCTATACGTTCATAAAATCGAGATAAGTGCAAATATGTAAAAGCGCATCGTTGTCAAACGAAAAAGAGCGGATAAAATTTGAAAAATTCTATTACGTAAATCTACTGCGTTTTTGTGTCGTAAGATTGGGTAATAAAACTCAAAAAGGCTGTAAATTGTTTAACTACACCAAAAATAACGACCGTAAGCAAGCATAAAGGTGAACACCCGAGAAATGTCAGTAGTATTTTCTGTCAATCCGTGTGCAAAAGATGTCCAAAGGTGTTCTATTTACAGTTTAGCATGAACGAATAGGAACATTTTAACCGGAATGTGCAGAAGCATCACAATTTTTGCAAAACTACAGTAAATATTTTGCCACTCCGCGGTACTTTTGCAATCTAAGAACAGGGCCTAAAGCAACGACGTATACTGAACATGCTCTATTTTGCACAGAAACGCGAGTTCTTTACTTTTCACCACATTTATTATTGAAGCTCAAGATAGTTAAATGACCAGTCACGCTTTGTCATTTTTATCTTGACTTTATCTTCGAAAAAGATAAAGCAAGCAGATACTTGACGCCAAAAGATATTATTACAGCCCCATTTCGATAAGTTATTTGCTACAGAAAACCTTTTAATTAATCGTGGGCATATTATGGTCTGAATTTTGTAACAGACGTTCATTTGTCTCGGCAGTGAGTTGACACGTTTGTTTGGTTCTAAAACCATCACCCGTACTTCATTAAAAATTGCCAAATAATCACTATTAAGGTAAACGCGTTCTAGAAATATCGTATTTTGAAGGTTTTGATAAGCGCGTAAAGTGCAAGCCACCATTTTAAGAACAAGCTGAACCCCACTCTATTAGAAATACCGAAATACTTACGAATAAATGTAGTGGAATTAAATTCCTCGAAGTGTGGAGAAAATAGAATTTTTACGATCGCACCTGACAGTTCCACTTAAATTAATTAGTTATTGACCGGGATTTCCTCACGCAAGCTCACAAAATGTCTTGCTCCACTGACTAGCCAATCGGTGTAAACAAGCAAAAATCTGGTTGTCTTCGTCCATCACGACTCCAACAAATTATAAACGGAAGAAATAGCTAGCAATTATAGTGAGGCCATTTTGAAATGTAGACTCGATTGTTGGGCTGTTTGGTTATAGCCATATGTTACATAGCGCCTAATGTTGTATGTGTCCAAAATTTAAAAAAATTAGATTATTTTCCAACAAAAATTTACTTTTTCTGCTTCCTTTACTAGTTTTTTGCATGAACAGGCTTTTACTTTATTTAAAGCTCAAGCTAGTACGCCCGCTTTCCAGTCTTTTTTGAAATTTGTCGTTTTCGTAAAAATGTTTGTATTTCAAAACATTAAAATGCTACTTGATAAACAGTAATATGCTCTATTTTGAAGAAAGATCACTACTTTACTGCCGTAAGACTTTGGAGGATGCAACGTCAGGTACGTGTGGATAACAGGGATTTTCTTGTACAAATCCTTGACTTTCATGAGTTAGCTCACCTACTGTACATGCATTTGAATTTAAGTCCTTCGTGTGTTGGAGTATTTGCGGTTTTCATTCTAATTCTGGACACTTACTACTAAACCAGACGTGCGAACTTTGGTCTAAGCACCTCACAGAGGGAAATTAGTTCATGCATCTGAGGCCCCGTAAACTCAGTTGTCTCAACATGTTTAAGTCTATGCAGCTTACCCCCTGGAGCTTCAAACTCGACAAACTGTACTAAGCATCTGCTTGTGGACTTCGCTGACAGTGAAATTTTCGGCAGAAGTTCTTAGTAATCTCCTCGATTCAAGAAAATCAACATTTCCCCAATGCTCAGAAAATCCTGAGGGTAACGCTAATGTCGCCCTCGGGATTAGGTGCTTTAATAACTGCCAGTAGTGTTTACAAGAACAAGCAATAGAAAAGGGTAGTAAGCAAGCTCACCCCAATGTAGCTGAGCAGGGCAGATACAATTCCAACAGTCAGGGCCATTCCTACTCCACTAGTGGCATTCCACTCTGACGGACGAAGTTCTTCAAAGCTCGAGAGAACAGCCGATAGTAAGAAGAAGGTCATGTAAATTTCGCAGCCGAAGGCCTCCAGGTTTGTGACCCCTGGAGCGGGCAGGGTAATCCCAGCCAGGGCGTTCCGTTTCACGCGGGGGGAAATTTCGAGGACTACGGTAAAGCCCACCAGGCCACCAACCAGCTGGCCAAGCCAGTACAGTAGCAGATAACGCCAGTGGATACGCCGTAGACACACGTTGGCCAGAGTGACCATAGGGTTGATGTTGGAACCACTCACTGGACCGACGACCCAGATGGCTGTGTAGACAGCAGCGCCGATAGGAAAGGCCGCAGAACCGCCGCGGGTGGCCGCAACCTGCGGACCCAGGACACTGGCGCTCATGACTATGCACATAGCGAAGGCCTCGCCGGCAAATATGCGTACTGCGTTCCGAATTTCTTCGAGGGAGCAGAAGAGTTGCATGGTCTGTAGGGAGGAAGGCAATCAGAACACAAAGTTACTTTAGTGCGCAGCATTCTAATTAGCAGACCCGCATAAACACTTATATCCCAGTAATTGTGCTGAAAATTCGATTCCCAGTAAGTAGATCAGACTTTTGACTTATATACCAGTTCACGTTGAACGAAGAGGAAAGAATGAAATAAGCAAGAATTGTATAAAGAAGGTTTAGATATTATGAGATTAATAATATGACTGTTCGCCAGTCGCAAGTATTACGCACGTGACAAATAATAACGAATGATAAAAGAGTCTTAAGAATCTAATGCAGAACTCTAGTAGAGCAGTCGGGAAAATGAGAGCCCTCAGATAAGGTCTTTGAGTGGGCTGGGTTTGTCATGTAGCCTAACAACACTACTGTCCTGTCTCTTTCTCCTTCTTCCCATATTTTCTCGTCCCTGCACCGCTTTTCTCAGCATTCCTCAAAAATGACTTCTTATGCATACACTTCAGACTTCTTCAACTACATGGAGGATAAGTGAAAGCCAAAAAGTCCGGCGATAAGGTAAAAGCATAGAGGTTTGTCAATCGAAGGGATAACTAGGAGCTTAAAAGCATTCGCCTATTTTTCCCTCAATGAACTGATGCTGATAGGGCCTCCTCAGGACTGAGAGCGAGGCTGCGCTTACTCTATTTTAGTGTGACTTTTGTAATTTTCTCCGCAAAGTGAGCTCCGAGCACCCCTAAGGAGGCCAGCTTTATGCCATGAAAACAAGCGTTTGTGTGGGCCGCGTATACGTAAATTTTAAATTTGTTCGTCACCGCGTCAGAGCTCGTCTCCACAGCCCGTAAAATTGTCCTTCCATCAGAACAAGATAGACTAGAGTAGAAGGAGATAGTGTGGTAGATGCGGCGGAAATCTGCTCCAGCATAAAATGCTTCGCACATGAGTCGTATTTGCATTGCGTAATCCATGATGAACCCAATGGATCCTCTCACCTTCGACGACCAAACCAACAATCGTTAGTTACGTGATTTTCCTTTGTATGATGGTAGCACACAGTTATTACCGAGTATTTTAGCTATAAGTATGTTTCTAGACCCAAACGATGTTAAGTCCTGCGGTGCTCAACATCGAATTTGATGCTACCGTCCCCCCTCTCATCCCGCCTTATATGCAACTCAAAAACCGAATCAGGAGACTAGCTCCTGGCTGCCTACTTTATAAAGGACAACACTTTTCTTTTATTGGGACATGGTTAGCTATTGGTCGGTTTATCAGAATTCGGGTAACATGCCCATATTTGCGAAAAATTGATACTCATGGGCATTGACGTAAACTGCAGCCTATGCTCAAGTCACTTCAGTTGCAATATCTAATGGAGAACATATATAAAACACTTTCTTTTGTTCTCGTATGGTAGAAAATTACGCCTACTTAAAATTTTATACTCAAAGAAAGGGTGCCTTTAGGTTTTAAAAAAGGTTCTTGATTACCAAATAAGTTTGAAACCTATTGACTGATGCATCTGAATTCAAGGCTTTAATCCGCGCGCTGTGTTGATGCTCTTTAAAGAAAAGTAAGCTATCGCCTACGGTTTGAGGATGAAACCACATGGTTCTCATAAAATATTCTAGTAGATGTGGATCATACTGTATAGATGGTAGGCAGCATTAATAAATTAAGGGATACGATGTTGCTTGCATGCATATCACGCAAACGTAAAAATTTCATCAATTAATTTTTTTTCTAAAGCTGCAGCATAGCCTTTCTTTGAGCATAAAATTTTACAAAGGTATCATTTCCTACCAAACGAGTAAAAGGGATAATTTTTCGTATATTTTTTCCATAAAATGAATGTAGAATTTTAAAGGCATCAAAATCAATTTTAAAAATGCATACTATGCAAGTAACCATCTTTAAAGTGCATATTTTTGTTAGCCGTCAGAAAGTAGCTCGTTAAAAAACCGATTTCGTATTGTGACTGAAATGACTTCAGAATAGGCTACACGATAATCAGTATTACAAACTTACTCAATGCCGATTAGGGAATGGATGTCAATCTTTCACAGATGTGGACACGTTGCACGAATTCTGAGCCGTAGTCTATTTTTTTTAAATTATATGTGGAGAGGGACTTTAGTGAGGTTTGATAAAGAACCAAAAATGGCTCTGTCTAGGCCTCATTTTTGATATAAACCGTCAGTTAATGCAGAACTGAGGCGGGCCACTTCTCCTTTATTGCTCATATGAATAAGTCTTTGACTATTTGAGAGTCTTAAATTTCCCCTCCAATTAACTTTCTGTAATATCTCCTGGGAGATCTGTCTACAGTAGTCCTCGAAGACTGCTCACTAACCGCTAACGCCTGGAGCATTCTTTTGCTACTACTTCTTCCCTTGCGTAGTAGTTTTGTTTTTGATAATCTCCATGTTTTTTTGAAAAAGTACATTTTTAAATCTTGACAACAAATGAAAAAATTGTTAAATTCGACAAAATAGCTGCTCAGTTTCACTTAGCAATCACGATAGTTAAATTCACTCAGAAGAAATCTGACATAACACTGCACAGATTTTTATATGGCTCGAATGTATTTACTTCTTCTTTTAAATTTCCCTTTTGAGAAGGTTATTTGGCCTAAAGTACTTGCAGACATATCATAAACGGTGAATGGCACAAAGCATCGGTAGAAATGCATTCTGAACCGGAATAAGGTCAAAGGTTCTAGCTGAACTTCCAGCGCAACGTACTTCCTGTGCATAAAAAATGAATCTTACAATGTTGTTAAAAAATAACTGCAAATCGGATAATACTGTTATTAATTCATTTTCTGCATGACCAAAGTCATAATAATCCTCTATCATCTGTGAATAGAACGAAATACCTGATTGGACCGATGCAGAAGCTTGATGTGTCTTTTATCAAAGAAATCAGCGACTTACTATGCAGTGGTAAATGAGCTATTGAAAATACTCTAATCAAGCATAAAAGGTCTACATTCTAGGGGCTAACTCATTAAATGTTCACGAAAATTTTGAAATGTGTATTTGTGTAAAAAATATTTTTTAATGGGCTTCAATATTAATTGTTGCCCAACCTCACCACAATAACTTTCAGCCAAGAACCTTATTTCAGCCTCCTGGGAAAACTACGCTTTACAATAAATGACTACCGGTATAATATTACTTTTTCCTCATTGATTTTCGATAGCCTTATACATTCAAATAAATTTTATAGAAACTATGCACAAAACACTCTATTCTTTTATTGATTTGGTAGAAAGCCAAACCTTTATTTAACTTGATAGCTCACGAAAGGGTAGACTTGGGTATTTAAAAAAGGTATTTAAGTATGAGACCCTTCCCCTCCTATCAAGTGAATTAGAAAATTGCCGTTTGCCACTAGCAGTGCTTATCATTTGCGTAAGTTTGCAGAACACTTATTTCAAACACTTAAAAGACTTCTATACAAAGGTCAGACCTCCTAGATCTACGAATGTGGATATGGCTGGTTAATAGCCGATAGATTTCTGTCGGTATTGCTCCAAGATAACATAAAACGCTATCCTAATATCGTCAATACAACACAGGTCAGCTGAGACTACTTTCGTAAAAGCCGTTTAAAAAAGTCAAAGTCTCTTTTAAATAATCAGGTATCTTCCACAACTATCTCACGCTCAAAATCTCGTATAAAGCTAAGACTTACGAACGAAAAGCTTTCCAAGAACTATTTCTGAAGTGTGGGTTCACCTAGGAATGTTGGCTATTTATATTTTTCAGATAGCCAATAGAATTTCGTTTCAGGTCTGCTAGGACAGGCGTGGGTAATGGCGAAAACGAGAAGTTTATTCATAAAAGAGTTTGCTACTGTTAATGCTAAAGCGGTGATTTCAGCAAAATTATCCGACAGAACCCTCAAAATGCCCGAATTTAATGAAAACCAGCGAATGCGGACCTTTAAATAACTCTTCTTAATTGTTCATCAAACAGCAAAATCTATGCTGTTGGCCACCGTATAATACCCCTTTTAAGTATTTCACATATTTCAAGATTAAAATCAAAAATTGAATTATTGCATGCCTTTGCTCAAGTCTGTGTCAGGTGGCTGGATTCATATGAGTTATTTTAATATTTGTAAACAAATAACCAAACCCGATTCCCGAGCTAGTGGCACGGTCTGCTGAACGAATAAATTGATAAATAAATTTCCTTCTTCAAGCGGTCGTAAATAAATAAATGGGCCATCTGCAATTTTTGAATGCAATATAAACAAACTGCCGCTTTCAAAAAGGGTGCAATCAAGGGACCTTTTTTATGTCGATAACCTGTATTCTTTCTTCAGTGAAACCAAAATGCAGTAAATTTCCTATCTTACGAACTGTCAACCGAACATGTGAAATGCGTTTTGGATTCGAAAATATGAATGAAATATTGTTGTTGTAGTAGTCATCGCATAACCTTCTCTCAATATATAAATAGGCTATTTCAAGATTCCGGCTTTCCAAATAGCTTTTTTTAAAACACCTGCAAAATGCAGGTTATTTTAAAAGTGGCTACTTAGGTTATATGCAGGTTTTCATTGCCGCGTAATACGCCTAAAAATTCAAATATGTTATGTGGAAAAAATATTCTTCATTGTGCTCGTCCAGTAGCAAATTTCGCCTTCTTCAAGGTTTATACCTGAAGAAAGGTTATTCTACAGTTAACAAATTCTATAATTATGAGCTTTTTTACAGTTGTTAAATGCCCATTCATCATAAAAATTATTTGTCCATTTACTAACGCTGCTTCTTAATTGTATAACTTGTTCTGTATCGATTGCAAATTGTTTTATGAGACCTGTTTAAACCCTTTCTCACACTCTAGGAAAAAAGTAGCTTTTCCATAGAAGGAATATATGCATAACGTTGTTTGTTGTCTTCGACGTCAAGCATAAATGCCAAAAACGGTTCAATATAATTTAGAAATTTAGCAATTACTTATAACCAAAATATACCTTTCCTGCAGCCATACAACTTGAAGAAGACATCATTTGACACCAAGCGAGTACAAGAAAGAATATGCTTGTGCATTGTTTTTTCGATAAAATAGACTTGAATTTTTAAGAGTAGTGAAGAACAATGAAAAGGACGCATTTTACCTAAGTTACCATCTTTCACTTAACCTTCTTATTGCAAGCAGTCAAAAAAGAAGCTCCTTCAAAAGCCGGTATCTTGGCGTGGTTAAAATACACAGAGATAAGGATGTAAGATATTCACCATTACAACCATGCTTAAACAATGTGTTTGAATTTAAAATACTTCTCAGAATTTTGGTGAATATTGCCTGAGATAGGGAAGCTGTTAAATCCCTTGAGCGTTTGAAAAACGTCCTCAGTTAGCAAACATTTTTGGCATTTTTACTCTTCCCAGTGGACGCCTGCAACTTTTAGTGCACCTCTGAGATTATTTTTCCCCTCTACATCGTCAGCGACCCTTTCGTGCTGGTTCACCTGCATTAAGTAATTGCAAGCCAACCCTCTGAAGGGGTGTTCAGTTTACGATGGAGTGGTTGTAAACGCATGAACTATGTTTTAAATCATCTTAGCAACGTGAGTGAAACAGACTCTGTTAATGAAATCTGCGGTTAATCCTGCGCTTGCTGGCTAATGCTTTTTGAACGGCCTCTTATATTTTTTAGTTTGCTTCGTGACAAAATATATAGTAAGAAATAACGGAGGACTTCTCCTTCGTAATTTTTATCCTAATTTCCTTCTCTCTAACACCATTCATTTTTATGTACAGCTGGTCCGTGAAGACTTTTCGTCTGCAAAAGCGATAGCTGTCGCCTAAAAAGATTCCTTCGAGTAGTAGTGCCATATTTTCTGGTTTTACTTTTAACGGGCGTGGCCGGAATTCCCGATGAGACGTAGACGCCTCCAGAAGATTACTCTTAATACACTCAGCGTATGTAAATGCATGAAGTAATTTTGCACTCCTGGCTTGTTGAACTTATGTGATGGCTACGTATGTAGTGAATCTAATTAGCTCGTAACGGACTCGGCGATACTGGCTAGACAGACAACTGCCAACATGGTCAGACGGGTAAAAGTTCCAAAACAAAGAAATCTAATTGGACGCCACCTCGTGCTTATCGCAAAGGTGTGACATTGAGGCGCAGTTATTTAAACTGCCTTTCAACAAACATCCAGTATATATGCAATTTTTTCTTCATATTTATGCATAAAGGCAATTTCTTATCCCTCTTACAACCATGTTCACATTAACAGTGGCCTTGAGCCGTAAATCAGGAAAGAAAGTACACATATCCATGTTCGACCGCCGCAAATTTTTACAAAAATAGAAGCTTACTACAAATTTGTTTGAGTAACATATTTTTTCTCGTCAAAAAGGTAATTGGTGGTTAAAATTATCCTGCAAACGTACTCAGTTATATTAAACTTCGCGATAATTTTATATAAGCAAGGATCTGGATCGAACATTCGAACCATTTTTCATCTTTTTGGTTTTCTAGGCTCGTAGAGGAACGCATAGTTGAAGAGAACAGCACCCACTCTAAATGCACCCGGTGTTCAAAAACGTCTCTCAAGGATATTTCGATTGCTCTAGATGATAGTTTGAGCGTCGGTTTCGACGATGTCCACCGCATGCTTCAGCAAGCCAAAGGCCAACGCGGTGACTGGACATGATGGATTTTTTGAGTAGTGACAGACTTGCACAGCAGCCACTGTTCTCTCTCCTCCTTGGCTGACAGGGCACCACAGCAAGATCTGGCCTCCTTGAGGCGCAGATTGCGATACACACAACCAGGGGAGGAGCCCTCACTGTCTGACTCCCAGTCCACGCATCAGCCACTGCACACAGAACACACACCTAGCCAATTTTGTGTCTGGTAAATAAGTCAAATAGCTGCCTTCTCAGCCCCAGTCAACCGTGCTAGTCTTAGACTCGCATCACACATCTGACGGGAGCTGAATGCATGAGCTAATGAAGTTATATGAGAGCCAGGTAGTAACTTACAATTCAGACATACTTTCGTCGATATTCTGCCGCAGCATTACACATCTGCGAAGGAAAGAATCGGTGTGTCAGCCGACCCGCTAGCGTTCTGTCTACGCTTTATGGTAGGTACCTGGCGGCCTCAGGATCTGCGCCGCTATCGCTGGCTCATCGGACGTCAGGTTCGCATTTTTTCCTGGTCAAGCCACCCGCATTGTCCGCCTCTTAGTCGATTTCACGTCCTGCGTCTTGGTCCTTTGGCTTACCGACGTTGACACCAACCACTGTGCACTTTAGCCTGATTGGCTGAGGCAACAAATGACTGGACAGGCTTGCCTCTAATCCTGCGCACGCACGCAGGCACTTACACACACACGACAACTGCCCTTTGTATTGTGAGCAGCTCTTTTCTGTAGAGACTTTTATTAACGGTTTCCTTACAGTATACTCTCCAGTCTTATCTGCATTACCTGACTTCTGACTTGGGGGGATCTTCAGTAGTTGATGATCACTCCCTCGAAAGATACTTTCGTGTCATGCAATTGCGGAATATTGGCAAAGAACATCTCAAGGCATTTAACTAGTACCTGTGGTATCAATATAAAGTGTAATAGTAGTATCATATACTAGTAGTGGTCTCTGGGCAGTTTACCAAATATTTCGTGATCATCGTGTTGTGGCTGATGCACATCTGTGCCTTTAAAACTAAATATAACCTGTTTTACTCCAAGTTAGCGATTAATTTTAGAAAATTAAAAAGCAAAAGTGCCTCTGTTTGTAACTACACATTTTCCTTAGCTAATGGTGAGGTCATTGTGCGACCTCTTTTATGGAAGGACACCTTGGGCCTTAAATATACAGGGGATTCTTTGAAAATACCCATGGTGCTTGTCCTTGTCTGTTATGGCTCTCCTTACTTTTTATCTGAAAGCGAGCATCTGGCCTTTTCTAGCCTGCCCTATCAGAGGTTCAGCGAGTTTCGGTCTAAAGCAGGGAAACAGGGATAAGTATTGTGGAGTTCTGTTGCGTCTGCCTCCAAGCGCAACGGATACCGTTGTTCAGAAGGGCGGCACTACTGAAGTACATTTAGAACAGTCCGTTTGGCAAATATGGATTTTTAGCAATTTAACATCAGGCCTGTACAATTGCACTGATAATGAATACAAGAGAGTTGGACTAAGATTGTCTTTTAATTAAAACTCGTCATTTTAACATTTTCCGCATGGCGAGCCCGGCATATTGAAGTCCTTTGGACTGGACAGGAGGGGTAGGTGGTGTGTAGCAGTCATGGGTCGAGTACGCCGAGGGAAAATCACTGTCACGAGCAGGAGTGAACAACTGCCACAAGGGGGAAAAGGACGACATGCGATCGCAACCTGGCGTTGGTGTGGTCCACAGAACAGGGAGGGCGTCTGTTTTAGCACCTTCTGACCGCATAGAACTGGATTCGCTAGCTGTATAGCCAATGCCTCGGCTGTTGCCAGCATTTGTTGACGTAGGCCCCTAGAAAAGTAGATTGGTCTCCTGTAGAACAATCGGCGAGTTATTCCTAACGGGGTTCAACACGCAGATGGTTGATTGCGGCCACTTATGGCCTAGAAATAGCCACTCCAACCGCTTTCATCTTCATCGATTTCAAGAAACCCTAAGAAATAAATCCACTAGGAAAATATGTCACCTCATTAAATGCCCATAAAAAGGCTCCAGACGGTACTGAAACACCATCAAGCTGTCAATTAGCAGACACTAGTTCAGTCCTCCTGACAATTTCCGCGACTTTTAACCAATTTTTCTCCGAAAATATATGTATATGGAAATCCTATACTCCTCGTTAAAGTGGGTACCGCCAGGTTTGGCTGTTTGGACAGAAAAGAGGTCATCTACAAAATTACTTGCAGCAACTGCGATGCAATTTACTGTAGACAAACAGGAATGCCTGCTTCTACATGCACATATGAACGTCAATTAGCGGTAAAGAGGCGTGACTACCTGTCCGAAGTTGCCCTAAATTAGCTTGAAACTGGGCACAAGTTTGCATGGGACCAAACTCGCATACTAGGGGCTTGCCCATATAAGAAAGGCCACGAATTTTTAGAGGCTATTTACTCTAACGAATCATGCATCAACAGGCACGTTGACTTGGATTCAATAAAAACCAATCTCAAAAAGCCTAGAAAAAGCGCTAACCACCAAAACCTGCTACTGACCAAGGATGATAAATTATTATCGATTTTTATGGCATGTTAAGGATCCGTACTGTTCTTTACATATTTCCCTCATGGCCAATGACGAACTGGTGCGCTAGCGTCGAAAATTTACGACACAGTTCGTTCACGTTTCCCAAAGAATCTTTTCTATCAAAATAAGGACTTCATTTGGCAGAAGTATTTTATGTACTGCACATCATATACCTCTAGTTTTCGCATCTTGTCCTACGAAAACGGTGATTATAGGCTTTCGGGTGGGTGAGGAAATTGTATAAGCAGGGAAAGAACATTTTGGAAGTAAGTATACAGTGAAAAAATGTAGTCAACTTTGTTTCCCGCGGCCGCTGGGACTAAGTTGTTCCGCATGTAAATTGAAGGTATGTACGGCGCTTCGCGCCGTTGCCTTTACCAGCTCAACTCCACAAAGGTAAGTTGGACATCAGGTAAGTTTAAGTAGACGACCTCCTACCAACTATTTCTATTTTTCAGGAAGTTAAGGCAATCTGCAATTTGATAATAGGGTTTTCCACAATACGTTATACGATAAGGCGAAAGTAGTTTATGTAGCCCCACTCATATACCCCTAGTCCCAGCATTTTGTCCTGCAAAACCCGTGGTTATAGAGATTTGGGGGGGGGGGGGGGGGGAAATAGGATAGGTAGAGAAGGACATTTTTCGAGGTAAGTATAGAGTGAAAAAAATGCAGTCGTAGTTGCTTCCCACGGCCGCTGGAAGGAGGTTGTTCCGCATGTAAATTGAATGTGTGCGCGGCGCTGCGCGCTGCGGACTATACTTATCTAACTCCAGAACGGTAGGTTGGACGACAGGTAATTTGAAGTAGACGACCTCTAAACCACCATCTCAATTTTTCGGGAAATTTAAGAAACCTGCATTTTGATAAGTGGGTTTTTTTGTTATGAGTTAAATGATAATACAGATAAGAAAATTCTGCATCAACAACGATTCTAAATACAGTAAACTAAAAAATCGTTTAGCATTTATTTAAGTATATTCCTCTTCGTGTCCTAATTTGCCACCCATAAAACCAGATAACAGCCGTTTTCGCGTGAAAACATGCAGGTTGTAGGGATTAATGAGTGGGACTGCATAAACTACTGTTGCAAACGATAATACAGATTATGGCAATCTATGGATATAAAACAACGAAATTTCTAAATACAATAAAATAAAAATGCATATAGCAGTTATTAAAGTATCTTCCACTGCCTTTCTTAAGTCCTTACCCATAGAACCCTACTGTGTGGAATTGCCTACGTGCAATGAGCACTTAAAGAAAGTTGCGCCGCTGTGACGATAGTCCGAAATGGAAGTAAATTTTGTGAATCACCAAAATTAAGCTGAGTCAGATTCTAATTTATATCGCACATACTTCGAAGAGAGGCTTAACAAAACGCCGACCACAGCCTTATTTTGTCATCACTCGGCCCAAAAGGCTCGGAAAGTCTACTGATGCATGGAAGACGTAGGAAAAGGTGCAGTCGACACAGGGTTTCCGACTCTTACAAATAAAAAAATGCGGTTTGCTATCGATAATATACTACAGAGACCCGTTTCTGCTATCAATTTCTGATGATGCCTCTGATGAGGAATCGAAGAGTGATATCAAAATATCAGTGGAATAAAAGTGTTGTCCCAGCGATCGAATCGTCTCCTTCCCAATGCGAATTTTATAAAAATCAGCTTATGTACCATAAGAGACACCTCAATTGAGGCGGCTGCATGTAGGCTCAGTGACCGATATATAAAGTACGGCGGGTATTTAATGAACAATGACAATTTTTTCGAAAGGTAGTTAATCACTCGCAAACGTACATTTAGTTCAGTATAATTCAGTGTATTTAGGGTAGGAGGCAATGCCTTTGAAGATCCTATTCAAAACAGTATGCATGAAATATCCAACATAAAATATGTTACGAGTAAATAGTGAGTAGCACATACAAATATCAAGTTTTATCTATAGGTTTGTCCAGGGTGTAGCTTACTCCTGCTTCCTTGTACATATGAACGGTAACTGTTAAGTAAATGTCAATACAGTTTCCGTTTGAATGCATTTGTGGAGTTCGCCATTACGACCTTCTCGTTCCAAGCACCGATGACTCGTTGTGAGAACAACTGCTTGCGGATCTCTAGATAAGATAAGGTTCATCGGAGTTTGAGGGAATTCCCACAGAGGTTGGTTGAAGTGGCGAATGCGAAGAAGTCACCAAAATTCAGGGCACACTCCTGATTGTTTACAAGCCAGTACGTCTGCATGAGGTCACCTCGGATTTGTCTATACTC
>JAYGXS010000004.1:27808005-27831137 GCA_036362985.1 Ligula intestinalis
CCAGAGATCGCCTTACCTTATCCTTCCATTCCAATACCTGGGGTCAGTATCTTCGCTTATATCCATATATATATATGGAGTGGATCCGACAAAGACAAGGGAGACTGGAATGGCCATTTCTGGCTTGTTAGCCATCATCAGCCAGTCATACCCAATCTTTGTCGGATCCACTCCATCATATTCTGAGGTCGCTAAGCGACAAGCCTGATATCGCTCAAGTACGAGCCTCAAGGCAGTTCCGGGACAAGTATGTGCCCTTACCCGATAGATCGGATGAGCACCTTTGTTCCATCATATCCCCGATCACAACCGACAAAGCAACGAGGCCGTGGTGCCGAGGTAGGGTGTTAAACCCAATGACCAAAGGTCCCGGGTTCGAATCTCGGGGGTTCCGACCCCTGAGATTGGGTATGACTGGCTGATGACGGCTAACAAGCCAGAACTGGCCATTCCGGTCTCCCTTGTCTTTGTCGGATCCACTCCATCATATTCTGAGGTCACTAAGCGACAAGCCTGATATCGCTCAAGTACGAGCCTCAAGGCACTTCCGGGACAAGTATGTGCCCTTACCAGATAGATCGGATGAGCACCTTTTTTCCATATATATATTTATATATATATATAGCCGTATTTACTATGCAAATATTTTCCAGGAGAGAAATTACAGATTGTGCTTGGATTTTAGGCATCAGTGTAAATGGGGGAAGGCTTAAAATGCTTACAGCTAATGTCAACACGTAGAATATTCGATAAGTGTAAAAGTTCCGAGATGCCATGATGAAAGGCAGGAAGGTCTTCGGAAAATCGAGCTATACTCGTGAATTTTAAAGCAATGGGCCATCGTTAGACGAAATGAAAAGTTGAGAGTGGGACTGTCGCACTAGAGCCTTTGATGGAGGGTGGCAGGTAGACAGACATTCATGACAGGGAGGAAAATGAACATAAGATAAGAGGAAAAGTTAATTGTCAGATCGGGTTTCACATGACAGGGAGATGCCGCATCAGTGCATTTTCCCTCTGTCGAGTATTGATAAGCAAGTACTTTAGATGCGAGTCAGTGAGCCGTGCGCGCAGGCTTTCATACCTTGAATCGGGATCGACGTGTCTGGGAATGCTATTCAGGCTGTGGTGCGTGCTCCATTTAGTGTGACTACTGCTTCAATTGGGAAAGCACAGAGATGATCGCCATAACTAACACGAGACAAATGGAGAACCCCTCGAAGCTTGGCACTCCAGCCCGCCTGACATTCTCAGACACGTTGAGCTCGATGCACATTATAACGGCCTGTGCGCACGGCTCACTGACTCGCATCTAAAACAATTGCTTATCAATACTCGGCGGAGTGGAAAGGCTTTAATATGCATCTCTTCGACATGTGAAACCCTATCTAACATTCATCTCGTCGCCTATCATCCCTCAACACTAACCGCGACGTGATTATCCTCCACCACCTTTCATGAACGTCTATCTACCTATATCTCCCCACCAATTGCTCTACTGCGACAATCCCACTTCCCACTTTTTATTTCATCCGACTATTGCTTGGTGCTTTAAAATTCATTAGCAAAACTCAATTTTCCGAAGACTTTCCTGTCTTTTATTATATCATCTCGGAATGCAAACGATTTCAAATATAGTTGCAAAAATTCCCATTACATAATTCAGAACAAATTTTGGTGAGTGTAAACTTTTGGTATATTCTCGCAGGCCATAGATTTACAGGGGAGGTTTAAAGTTAAAAAACGATAGATCGTCTTACCTTACACGTGGGAGCCAATCAGACGATCCATCAATTTTTTAAATTGAAACCTTCCCCGACGAGAATTTACCGTAAATGTACACTCGCCAAAATTTTATTTCAGTTATGTAATATTATACGTGCTTATGCTTAGTTGTTCGTATTTTTAGCACTTCCCCATTTACACTGATGCCTAAAATCCGCGTTTAATCTGATATTTTTCTCTACGAAAATCGCTGCATAGTAAATACTGCTGTAGATAGATATTTTTTGGATGCAGCCATACCAGTTACCTTATATACGCTGATGAACGAAGAGGTCCCACACAGATGCAAGCCAACGTCCAGTCAAGTTTATTCAAAGTAATATAGGCAAATGTCTTTTAATTATCTATTGGTATACAGTAGTTAAGAAATGCATTGGCATAGCCAAACATTTCAAAGAAGTCGTTAACATAACTGAAGGCAACTATTTACTTCTATTTAGTAATAAAATCATATGTTGTGATGCCAGTTAACACGAGCCAGCAGGTTTATTTGAGAGAAAAGAGCAGACATTGACAAAACTCCTAAGGCATGGCTCATTATTCAAAAATGGAAGGTCATTTGTGGTCTTCTTAGGAGAAAAACTGTCATTTCAAGGAATTCTTCACAAAATTTGCTTCAGCCCCACCTATAAGTTCCGACCAATACATGGTATCCCTCAAAGCTCGCGGCAGCATACCATAACGTTTTCCGCTGTCTGGACTGAGCTTTAGCAGACAAACGCTTTCAAAAACAGTAGGTACTTGGTTTGAAAATTTGTTCCCACCATTTATTATTTCAGAACTCCGGACACTTGAAACACTTTTTTAAAATGAAGTCCTTATTCATTGACACGAGAAGATGGAACCTAGTGGTACTTATTTTTACGAAAAGTATAGGATTGCCATAGAAATATACTTTCTAAGTTAAATTGGTTAAAAAATCGCGGAAACTATCAGGAGAACTGAAATAGTGTCTACTAATTGGCAGCTTAATGGAGTCCCGGTACCATCTGGAGCCTTTTATGGGACTTTAATGGGGTGATATATTTTCCTAGTGGATTTGAAATCGACGATGACGAAAGCAGTTGAAGTGGCAATTTCTGGAAAATAAATGGCCGCAATCAGCCACCTGCGTGTCGAACCCAGGTAGGAATAGCTCGCGGATTAATCTACAGGACACCAGCCAACTTCTCTAAGGGCCTGCGTCAACGAGTGCTAGCAACAGCCGAAGCATTGGCTATACAGTAAGCGAATCCTTACTGTGCTGTCAGAAGGCGCTAATACAGGTGCTCTCTGTCCTGTGGCCGACCCCGCCAGGTGGCGATCGAGTGTCGTTCCCACCCCCTAGTGGCTTTTGTTCACTCTTGCACGTAAACACCTATATGACATTCAATTCCTCTCCCCTTACCCCTAAACACGCACTGTGACATGTTCATTCTCCTCTCTGTCATGAACGTCTGTCCATATACCTACCACCACCAAGGACTCCAGTGCAACAATACCATTTCCCACTTTTATTTTCATCCAAAGATGGCCCGGTTTTTCCTACGGTAAAATTCACGAGTGCAGTCTGCTTTTCCGAAGTGAGTGAATATATATATATGCTTATAGAAGCAAAAATGCGTGTTCCCGGACATTTTTGAGAAGGTAAGGCGATCACGGGAACCAAAGATTGATCGTCCTGACGTTTCGGAATCATACAAGCTTCCATTGTCAAAGGCAATATTCACACGAATTATCACTGTATTTAAGGGTAAAATCAGCTAGACAGGCCAATGACTGCGGCCGTGGGCTCGTCTCGGCCAGGCTGGTGATCATTGTTGTCTGGTTCCAGCGTGTGCTCGCATTTGTTTGCACTTTTCTTGTTGTCAGGCGGCCGTGGGGTGGTCTCGACAGGGGGCGGTGGCGGCGTCGGGTTGATAGCAGCCATTGATCGGGTTGTCATGATCCGTTGGTTGGGTTTCGCAACCATTAAGTATCGGAATCGCCCATAGACCCGAAGCAACGATCCGACGATTGATAATGAAACCAAAGGCTCCCATGTCCCGAGGTGAAATGGCCAACGTCGTGTACACGATCAAAAGTAGTTCCTGCAAAGTGAACTATGTCAGGGAAATGTGCGAGCGATTGCAGACCCTTATGTACAAACATGAAGGAGCGGTGCGCAGACAGCAAAAACGGTCTCTAGTGGCAAGACATTGCGCAACTACAGGACATGCGTTCGCTTTCCAAGACGCTGAGGTCGTGGGGTGAGGAAGCGACCAAACAGGTAGGGAGACACTCGAAGCTTGGCACACCACATCCAATTCTATCAACCGCTGTGTGACGCTGCCGGCGGCCTACCAAGCTTTTCGGGGTAAGTACAAAGAACATGACCACGGAAAGGAACACTGACCAGACGCGCCAGCCAACAGCACAAACGAGCGTGCACGACCGTCAGATACAGTCGCAAACTGATGGCAAGCCATGGTTACTACAGGCCCGCAGGATCAACGACATGATATGAACGCAGACGAACACGAGCATGATCGCCAGCCCGGCAGCAGCCGAGACAACAGGACAACGGGCGAACCCAACCAACGGACCATGAAAACCCGATCAATGCCTGCTATCAACCCGACGCCGCCACCGCCCCTTGTCGAGCCAAAACCACGGCCGCCTGACAACAAGAATAATGCAGACAAACGCGAGCACACGCTGGGACCAGGCAATGATGATCACCAGCCCGGCCGAGCCGAGCCCACGGCCGCAGTCATTGGCCTGCCTAGCTAATTTTACTCTTAAATACAGTGATAATTCGTGTGACTATTACCTTAAACAATGGAAGCTTGTATGATTGCGAAACGTGAGGACGATAAGCCTTTGATTTCCGTGATCGCCTTACCTTCTCGAAAAAGAGGCAATCACGAGAACTATAGGCTCCCACGGTTCCCATGATCACCTCTTCTTCTCATTCATGCCCGGGGACTCGGATTTTCGCTTCTATTAGCAATGAATATGTATATATATATAGCAGTAAGTGGGGTATGACAGCATCTGGGGGTAACTTGATACAGAACTGTTTCTCAGTGAATATATATATATATATATATATATATATATATATATTCATATATATATATATATGAGAAGGCAAGGCAATCACAGGAACGAAGGATTTAATGTCCTGACGTTTTGGAATCAGACAAGCTTCCATTGTCAAAGGTGGTAAATGCACGAACGTTCACAGTATTTAAGGGAAATTTGTCTGATTCCGAAACGTCAGGACATTAAATCCTTGGTTCCTGTGATCGCCTTGCCTTCTCAACTATGTCCAGGAACACGCATTTTCGCTTCTATCAGCAATAGATATATATATATATGAGAAGATAAGGCGATCTCGGGAACCATTGTTTTATCGTCCTGACGTTTCAAAAGCGTACAGGCTTCCGTCATCAAAGGTGGTAATTGTACCGCGCCTCACAGTATTGAAAGGTGTTGGCAGTAATAGTCAATAGGGTTTAACCGATACAGAGGAGGGGGGGAGGGAGGAGGGGGTTAGACGGGATGTTCAAGCATCGTGCCCTGTGAAGCGTAATAACCTCAGTCAAGGGGTCTCGTGTCAACTTCCGGTGTTCGCGTTTGTGCAGCCGTCGTTGACCGGAGCTATCTTTCCAGGCCGGGAATCCTTCTTATGCCCCTACGTCCATCTGGTTTCACATTTTCAGGCTGACCGGATGAGCTGGCTGAGCTGATAATTGCCACTTCAGCCAAGCATAACCCTGAACACCAGATGGTCGGACAACACAAACAAACGCACTCACAGATGGCGCTGTTGGTCCACCACTGGTATCTATCAGATGGGTCATAAGCACTTCCTCGAACCGCAGTTCATCAGCGCCTCGCCACCTGCCATTTGTTGTCATTGCTGATCGGGTATATATTCACTCAGAAATGTACGAACACTGATCGAATAGGCTTTCGAACTAAACAAAGTTCATGTGGTGGTCAGAGGTTCCCAACGGGTGACCGCCTGCCAGGCTGATTCCGGTCAAGTCATAATAGCAGTAAGGGGGGTATGCCAGCATTTTGGGTAACTTGATAAAGAACTGTTTCGGGCTTATTAGCCTTCATCAGCCAAGCATAACCCTGAACACCAGCTGGTTGGGCAAGGAAGAGTATATCCTTTCCTGCGGTGTGATAAATAAGTCCCATAGTTGTCATAAAATGTTCAAAGTGACGTGGACCATAATTTGTACCTTATAGGCAACATTAATAAATCGACAGATACGATGTATTATGAATGAACATTTCACAGTCGAAAACAATATCATCAAAAGAAATTTTTTTACAACCCAAATATACCCTTCCTTTAGGCTTAAAATTTGAGAAGGGCGTAATTTTCTACCAAAGGAGTACAAGAACGAATGTTTTTCTTGGATGTTTTCTGCCAAATGTATTTGAACTTATAAGGGCAGTGGAAGTCAATGAGTTAAATGCAGACTACTTAAGCAATCATTTTTGTAGTATATAATTTTTGTTGACAGTCAGAAAAAAGCTCGTTAAAAAACCGGCATTCTGACATGACTGCAGTGGCTTGAAACTAGGCTGCAGGATAATCAGTAGTACAAAAAGACCACCATGAAGTTCCTAGAAGAAAAAGGCTTCTTTGACGGTGCTCAACACGGGTTTCGAGGAAACCACTCCTGCCTGACCAATATGCTTTATTCTATGGAGCAGTGGTCCAAGTCATTAGACGAAAATACTCCCGTAGATGTTTTTTACAAAGACTTTAAAAAAGCCTTCGATAGTGTCTCTCACCAACGGCTACGCTACAAGGTTGGTGATCCGGAATAAGGGGCAATTTACTAAATTGGGTAGGAGATTTTCTCATAGGCTGATCGCAGTCTGTGTGCGTCGGAAACGCAAAATCCTCTTCAGTGCCAGTTGCGAATGGAGTGCCTCGGCGCTCTGTTCTTGAGCCACTATTGTTCCTTATCTACGTCAACGACTGTAGGCATGGACTAGTCAGATGACATTAAGATATGACAACCCATCAGAAACGCTTATGATGAACAAACTCTGCAAGAAGGACTGGACCGCCTAGGTGACTGGTCCAAAAATAGTTAATGCGGTTTAACTTTGAGAAGTGTGTCCCATTGCGGCTCAAGACGAAGAAGGTTAGCGCGATGGATGACTCGCACAACTACGTACTCGATGGAAGATGTCTGTCAAGCGTCAACGAACAAAAAGATCTGGGTATGGCTATTGCGCCATCCCTGAAGCAGTATTTACAGTGAGTTAGGGCTGCCAAGAGGGCGAACAGTGTTCGGTTTGTCATTAAGCAAACTTTTGTCGACGTAGATAAAGAGATATTCGGCAAAATATACGGAACATTCATTCGTTCACATCTGGAATATGGCGTTTAGACGTGGCGACCATGGCTGCAAAAAGATTACCAGATGCTAGAAAGAATTAAACGAAGGGCAACGAAAATTGTGAAGGGCCTAATCTTTTCATCTTACGAATGTAGACTAAGAGCACTTAACGTTTTCCCTCTTGAGTATAGACAAATCCGAGGTGACCTCATGCAGACGTACTGGCTTGTAAGCAATCAGGAGTGTGCCCTGAATTTTGGTGACTTCTTCGCATTCGCCACTTCAACCAACCTCTGTGGGAATTCCCTCAAACTCCGATGAACCTTATCTTATCTAGAGATCCGCAAGCAGTTGTTCTCACAACGAGTCATCGGTGCTTGGAACGAGAAGGTCGTAATGGCGAACTCCACAAATGCATTCAAACGGAAACTGTATTGACATTTACTTAACAGTTACCGTTCATATGTACAAGGAAGCAGGAGTAAGCTACACCCTGGACAAACCTATAGATAAAACTTGATATTTGTATGTGCTACTCACTATTTACTCGTAACATATTTTATGTTGGATATTTCATGCATACTGTTTTGAATAGGATCTTCAAAGGCATTGCCTCCTACCCTAAATACACTGAATTATACTGAACTAAATGTACGTTTGCGAGTGATTAACTACCTTTCGAAAAAATTGTCATTGTTCATTAAATACCCGCCGTACTTTATATATCGGTCACTGAGCCTACATGCAGCCGCCTCAATTGAGGTGTCTCTTATGGTACATAAGCTGATTTTTATAAAATTCGCATTGGGAAGGAGACGATTCGATCGCTGGGACAACACTTTTATTCCACTGATATTTTGATATCACTCTTCGATTCCTCATCAGAGGCATCATCAGAAATTGATAGCAGAAACGGGTCTCTGTAGTATATTATCGATAGCAAACCGCATTTTTTTATTTGTAAGAGTCGGAAACCCTGTGTCGACTGCACCTTTTCCTACGTCTTCCATGCATCAGTAGACTTTCCGAGCCTTTTGGGCCGAGTGATGACAAAATAAGGCTGTGGTCGGCGTTTTGTTAAGCCTCTCTTCGAAGTATGTGCGATATAAATTAGAATCTGACTCAGCTTAATTTTGGTGATTCACAAAATTTACTTCCATTTCGGACTATCGTCACAGCGGCGCAACTTTCTTTAAGTGCTCATTGCACGTAGGCAATTCCACACAGTAAAACAAAACCCTCTCTGGCCAAACGTTTATGATCCCTTTTACAGAGAAATGCCTTCAGGAATCACTTTTGCTCAACAGCTACGTCAGTTGAGTATGGCCAACTTCTTGGTGACTCATTTAATTTCACATCTCAATACTTGGAGAATTTCTGCCTTCTACTTTCCTTCTGTGCATTGCCACCAACGTTTGTTTTATGAATGCGTCATAAAAGACCCAAATATTGAATACTACAACTTTTTTATATCTTCAGATTATTATATGAAACAGGTTGAAGTCTAAAGCGTTTTTTCACCGTGTGCTCCACGACGTGGTTGCGCAGGCACGGTGGCCCGCGCATAGCTTAGTTTAACGTAATAGCAGACTTGCGTTGCGTCTACTTAACTCTTTATTTTCCCGCTGTCCACTAACAAGACATATCTTAGAAGACGGAAGGTGGAGCCAGACGCAGATGGTTGGCCAGCTGAACCTGGCAAAGCTGACAGTAATCCCATGGACTGTGAGTGCCATCAAGGCCACGAGTGGCTAATGCTGAGTCTGTACCTGTGCGTGCCACCAAAGCCAGTAGAAGCAGCGACGCAAATTCCAACTGACAACTCACCCTATCAGGCACAATCTGATCATATTTGACCAGGATTTTATCACGACCAGAGGATAGGGGTAGCAGCTCGGATCCCAGTTCACGAAGCCTGGGCCTCCTTGTCGCATGCCCCATAATACTCCGCCAGATCGCAGCCTACACTTGACCAGGAATTAGCATAAAAACAACCTTACTCTGATCGTACGGAGTGAAAGCGCTACAAATGTACAATAAGAAGGAACCTCTGAAGCCTTTCTCTGAGTCAGGCGAACATCAGTCTTTCTGCCACGGTAGGCATAATGCTCTGCAACACGCAAACAAAATTCGAGTTCAAGAGAGCCTAGAGACTCTCAAAATGACAAATAAATTTTAACTTTGACCGGTTTTCCGTCATAAAGCATATTAAATTAGACTTCTGATGCATATTATTTGCCTCCTAAACTCGAGCGTAATCCCATGAACCCTAGATCTGCATGTTTTCCTTCTGATCACGTTTGGTGTTATGAATCGTGTACTTCAGTTATCCCATCAAGAAAGGATGCTGCGTCAAGTCAATCAAACCTCTCAAGTGGAGCTTGGTTGGCAACAAGGCATCGCAGACATGGTATCAAATAGAATTGATTAAATCACTTTAAGTGGCTTGCTTTGAACAAGAATGTACTTCATTTGTACTACGAGTAAAAACACTTCCGTGAGGTCTGTGGTTTTTCTGCCGCAGCGTTTAGTGCACAGTTGCCAGTGAACAGTAGGTCATGGTACTTCTTTATTCGAATGCTAGCCCATACTTGAAGAGCCTTCTGTAGCTTCGATAAGTTTTGTCAATGTTAGGCCATTTGGGAGATAAGTCACTCGGTGTCTACGTCGTGGTGAATCTACATCACCACCATTGTGAGTGCTTTTGGGAATATGCACTCCTGCATAACTTGGATAGACTTCTATTGTGTCCATCCATGAAGTTTGTGAAATCGACGAAGGAACGTAGAAGGCGGTCTGTATTGCTTGGCCTTTTGGAGCCGCTCTCAGCAAGTTCTTGGTTCCCTTGGGATATTTTATCTTCTTCAGGCCTGTACATTTATAAGGTAATGAAATAAATAAACTATGCTTGTTAGTGGAAAGACGTAGGGATAATAGCAGACCCGTTCTGCTACTGCACTTTGGCTATGTCTCCGATACTGAATCTGCGACGGATGTCGAAACGTCAGGCGAATAAAAGTATTGGCCCGCGATCGAGTCGTCTTCTTCTCAGACTTAGGGATGCTTTTGTCAGGGCCGGTGGGGACTGGAAGGAATTAAGGTCAGGTCAGTGTCTAGGTGGACCGGCGGCCGAGACAGGTGATAAGATGTGAGCGGTTGGAGTGGGGACTTGTCCGCCCCTGGGGTGGCCAGGTTCCGAGGCCGGTAATAAGCCGTGTACTGTTGTGTTAGCGACTTTCGCTCGTGGCAGCTGCGGCGCTGTTACAAAGTTCTTTTGAGCGCACAGTCCCAATCTGCGTGGCCTGATGGCAGCTGCTCCTGCTTTAGCCAACAGATGCTATTCAAATAATTTTGAGTAACTGGAGGGTACCTTGTAGATCATTCGTAAAGTCTCCCAGGCATTCACGCGATGGTCTGAGTCTACAGTGTGCGCTAAGATAGAATTATGAATGCTCTTTACTCGGCACTTTCCTTACCATGTCGGTAGTTGCTCTCGTAGTTTTTAGACAGACCCTAGCTTTTGCGACCAAAATATTCTGCCCTACAGGAGCAGGACAACAACACTTCATCTTTCCAACAGCCAGCATAGTTTATTTATTCCAATACCATATAAATGTGCAGGCCTGAAGGGAAATTATCGAAAGCAAACGTACAGTCCTGTGAGTACTGCAAGCAACTTTCATGACGAAATTTAACTGGGTCATTAAGCGTATATCTGGACAGGTTATTTTGATCTACTGAGGGATTTAATAATATGAAGGGCTTTGCTTTGAAAAACTGTCCTATAAGTTGAAGTTATTGGGTGCAATAGGCACTCATTTTGGCTAAATCATGAGTAAGTTTACATTGAAAAAATTCTCTATGCTATAAGGATAGACAGGACAAAACTTTCTTCTAATATACATTCTGCTGTGGAAGAATTCCATAATTAGTAAAAAAATGTGGAATAATAATCCCTTCCAGAACTAAAAAAAATTGTGTGCGAAGTTGATCAAATCCAATTGAAGCGGAGTTTAAGGAATCGCATCTATTTTCAGAAACAAGCAGCGATAGAAGTTTTAAAAATTATATTTAGCTATTCTGTAAAGTTTTTTTGCAAAAAATGCAGTTGCAAAAAGGTTTTTGGTAGAACATTTTCTTTTACCGCACAGCTGGCCTTGCGCTTAAACAAAGTTTCCATATGTTAACGCGAAGATAACCTTTATAAGGCTTTATTGAATGTAAGTCATGTAGAAATAAAGTTTTTGTAAACAATGCGTTCCGCTCAAGTGTTATTTAGGAACGGAACAGAAAGAAGAATAACAAGTATTTCAAAAAATTGCCATATATGTGGCCTGTTTTTTTGCATTCGCACATGTATTACGGATCGCGGAATTAATCTTCTTAAGCGATAAATAATCCGTTACGAAAAGAAAAGTATGTTCTTTCATTTGCAGTCAAATTAAATCGTTTTTCTTCAAGTAAATAAAAGAAATTGTCAAAAGTCCCCGATTTCACTGTGACATTACCTTGGAAAAAGTAAATATACACAAAAGTTCATCAGCTAAATATCCAATAAAACACTTTTTACGAGGTAACCTATTATGGAAGGTTTTCTATTAATCTTAGGAGTAAAAATATGCCTTGTATCTAGCGGAAATGTTTATGCTTGACAATGCAGTTTACTGCTTTGAAGCATTTCCCCAATTGACCTACATGGCCATCTGCATAGGAAATAATATCCGAAAATTCGTTTTTTTCGTAAATGCTGTTAAGTTATATCTTATTTTAAAGGTTTTAATGTAAACGACGAACAGAAGCGCACTTTATCAACGAGCGAAATAAAGAGAGAGTTTATTTCACGATATTCAATAACTAGTAATCCACTAATTACCATATGTACAAAATATTTTGACTGAAGGCAAGTTCTTTTGATATAAAGAGAGTGGTTGCTTTAATTTAATCATTAACAAAATATTTGAATTTATTTTTCCTATTTATAGTTATTTTTGACGTATCCACAACCTGGGAATTATCGAGAAAATTTTTTTTCTTAACAAACACTTGGTATTTCTTATAGTTCTTTTAAGTACTAAATATGCCTAATGCTGCTCATTATTATTTATAATTTTTCGGAAATGCATTCTCGCTGATATGGTAGAATTAATCAAATACATGCAAACCTCCCCTTGAAACACGTGGCCCCGCCGGCTCAGAAGTGGCCAGGAGGGGATGGCCCCGTCATAATTTAATTAAGGCCAATTACTATTCCAGAAGTTTTTTCCTGGTAAACATCTGTATATTTGAGGGAACAAAGAAGAAAAACAACCAAAATTTATAATATTTGGTAGATAAAAGTGATCTTTAAGCTAATTTTAGTAAAAATGGTACATAGAGCAGGGTGGGGCTCAGGCGGGGCAAGTCATCACTTTGGCCCCGGCTGCCCCCCCGTGCAAAACATTTTGCAGGGTATGCCTATTATCGCGATATTGCTAGACCGGTCATACATCTGTTTACTTGAGGGATCAGGGAAGAAAGGTAAACCAAACCTTATAAGATTCGGTGGATGAAGTTGATCTTTAAGATAATTTTAGTAATTACATTGAGTGAAGGGGCTCTGAGTTGGACGGGTGGGGGATTGGCCCCGTCAATATTCATGGTAGTCAACTGCCGTGACTATTCAGTGGCCGCAGCTCGGGAGCCAAAATTGAAAATTATCAAGAAGAGTGCTGATGCACTATAAGGTTTCTATACGTGTATTTTATTGCTTATTGAAGCAAGTTAATCCAAAATACATAATAGCTACTAAAAACATTTATATTGGGGGAAAATTGAATGCACTTAATAAATGGTTTTGTTTAAATAGATATATTTCGGCATCCAGGTAACCTGACGCCTTTAAATTATTATAAAATTACCACTCAGATTCTGAGTCTGCGCTATGTGACGCATTGTCTACATGTGGTAATGAAGGACAAGCCAGCACATCTGATGCATATGCGCTATGCATATGGCATGGCCGTGAAAATGTGAGTGCATTAAAAAATTAGTTTAAATAGTTATTACTTGTACGGATAAATAAATGTGTTTTACTTCTGCATTTTCAGCCAGATTTGCCATCTTTTATAGAAATATATGTAACAAGTGGTTTTGTTTATACTTTAGGAGTCCGATACGGACAATGAAAGCTCTCCTGCCGATATCACGTGAAAATGATCATTAAATTCTGCAAAATATTATTTCATTTGTCAATAGATTATCCACTATCATTCATTTACGACTTGAGTTTTATGTTCTACGAGCTTCTACAGCTGGCTGTCTTTCCACTTGTTCGATTGCCAAATTAAATGGCCAATTGAGCGAAAAAAGGCGCCCATCTGCGAAAATTTTTCACGGTGAGGCCAGCCGGGGCCAAAGTGATGACTTGCCCCGCGTGAGCCCCGCTATGCCCATCATCAGGCCTTTAAATTTATAGAGTAATTAAGTAAATGGAATATGCGGGTTAGTAGACAAAAAAGAATGACGGTTGTCAGGGAAGGGGGAATGGAGGGGGTCGAAACGGGGTCAACATTTGATCAGCGTTGGTTCCCATTTCAAGGGGACGGACCAAGCGAACTTCTAAGGAGGCGCCTGAGTCAAGCTGTAGCAACCACCTTCCCAGCAGCCAACGCCACGTACTTTTCTCGACCACTTCCATCCTATACGGAAAGATCAAGGACAAACTGCCAGCCCAGACCACATCCATGTGCATATATTCATTTACTTGTTCCTGTGGGGCGGGATATATTGGTCGCACGAGTCGGCGTTTGTCCAAAAGACTCCGAGAACACATCCCAGCATGGTTAGGAAAGGGTCAACTAAAGGGTGTTAACAGTTCCATTCCAGCGCATCTGGTAGACTCTGACCATCGCGTGGATGCCAAAGAGGCCTTCCGAGTTATCTACAAGGTACCCTCTGGCTACTCAAAATTTCTTGGACAGCGTCTCTTGGTTATGGCAGAAGCGGCCGCAATCAGGCTACGCTGACCCATCCTTCGCGCCCAAAAGAATTTCGTCGCGGCATCACAGTAACCATGGTCGAAAGCTGCTAATCCAACAGCCAGCACCTTAACACCTCAACCGACTACCAGCTCCCCCTAACGCTGATCAAATGTTGGCCCCGTTTCGACCCCCCCCCCATTCCCCCTCCCCTGACAACCGTCCCTCTTTTTCTACCAACCCACATAGTTTATGTTCTTAATTACCCTATAAATGTAAAGGCCTGATGAGAATTATCGAAAACAAACGTATGTTTGTCAATTCATCTTCTGAAATTTTCAATGGGAATTTTCGCATATTTTAGATTCCCGAAGGAGGATAGCCGACGTTGGTGGTCTTTTTTTACGGGCGTAACCCACTGTTCCGATCCTCAAGCGCAAGATTGGATTAGATGGCATTTTCTTTTGACTTCAACTGGTGCTTTAATGCACCCTTGGAGACTGAAACTGCGAGATAAAGGGTGCAAGTCAGGAGTGTTCAGACGACATTTAACGATCTGTGAATTCACTGACGACAAGGTTGACTATCCATGCTGAGACGCATCAAGGTGCCGGTGGATTGTTGTTCACTTACGAAGTTAATACGCTCGAATACGTGCTCCATTTGGACTACTTAAGCGGTCCAATTAGTCGATCATCGTACCCTTCAACTGTCGGTTCATCTGTTATTCTCAATTCCCCTATTTTGGTTTTATTAGTAGTACTCCGGTTTTCCATTTAGCTTTTTTTCAAACTAATTTTGCCCTGATAAAATCAAGAATAGTTTTACAGCAAGAAATTTGCAAAAGAGGACTATTCAACCTCCTTGAAAGTAATTGTTCTTGTCTAAAATTTCCACTCTTTTCAGAGTTTCTACTCAGAATTCAGGGTAGGACGTTGGAAAGGGAGCCCTACCCCTCCTGTGCAAGGCAATGGCCTTAAGCTAACTTCCTGAGGAAGAGTGTGAAGTACAGGGTTGGGATTGAAATTTGGACCCGTGCTTCGCTAAAGATATTGAAATAGGTCCTCTACCTAGGATTTAGCGCATGTCTGCTTATATTATGGGGGTTTCCACTACTTCATCCTATCGAGAAGAGAACTAATCACCGAGGTCATTGTCACTAGCACAACGGAAGCTCTTGAAATAGCTGTGGCTCTGTCTTCATTATATGTGTTCGCGTTCGAAGCGATTTGTACTTGAAGATTGCTGAAGAATAAGTTGAGACTAAAATGTTAATGTTTTGTGTTCTGAGGGCAGCCTTTATAGTTGTTTCTTGTGCCTGCATTGCCCTTTTATTTTTCCAGCTTTATTAAAAAAGATTTTCTGGTTTTTAACTTATCCTCGAAATACTGTCTTCTACTGCTGGTATTTCTTTGGTGTTTTTTTTAAAGTTGACACTGGCATACAAGAACCTTTGACAACGGTCAGGCTATTCGCGGATCGAATTTTTGATGGTACTTTTCCTCCCCTTAATTCTAACCTAGGGACCGCCAGCTCTTCCCGTCCCATGAGCCGAGGCTTCTGCCATATATCTGTTGCCGTGTATCGGCGTTCTGAATTGTCCCTTCTAGTAGGCGGCTACCTTACGTGCCTAATGGATATGCATTTTGATGCAAACCTTTTTATTCTTGCGTATTTTGTTAACTTGTCCTCTGGTCTCAATAAATGGAGCTGCTTTTGCAGCAAACGCTGAATGTTACTTTCAAAATACAGCACAGCCCGTCCTCTCTCCCTTCCCCGCCCTCATAGGTTTTTCATAGTTGTGATAATATTTCACCTCATATTGTTGCAGCCCTGCCCCTGCCCTGCCCTTTTCGTGCCACACAGTTAAGCACTTTTTAGCCTTTAGCACCAAGAGATAGATGGGCTGACGTCTCTATTTTTTTAGTTATTCGTTGGTCAGCGTGGTTCGGCTAGAGATTTAAGTGTCACTGGGCGAGTAATGTTCGCGCCCAGGCCAGGCGACAGGCATTAGGTGCTCTGACGCATGTTTAGTTTGCCAATACAAGCAAACATGTGAGTTCCAGGCCGTAATTGAGAAGAAGAAGAAGAAGAAGAAGAAGATTCGATCACCACGACAAAACTTTTATTCCCTTGACTTTTCGACATTAGCCGCGGGTTGTTCATCGGCGAACTGAGCAGAAACCAATAGCAGAAACGGATAACATATGCACAGGAATTTGCAGTATTTATAGGGCACAGTTATAACTGCGCACTTATAATGACAATTAACGATAACTGCCCTCGTTTGCGTGCATTGCTTGTTGACCGTCATGCGGGCTCTGACTTCCAGAACTTACATCACATGTGGCAAACTCGGGCGTGATGCATGCTCGATCATTTGTCGCTCCGGTGTTGGTGTTAGAGAACGTGGTGCCCTAGACGTTCCCCAAGTGGCGAATTACTTTGGAAAAATTGGCTCTTAACACCGAATATGGATAAGGCAATTCGTTGCACTTGTTTATGGATTGGGCGCCCGTGAACCATGACTCAAGTAATTCTCGGCCTACCCTATTGTCATTAAATTTGAATGTGTGGCCGGGTCCCATCAAATGAGCCGCAGCTTAAGAAGTGGCATCGTTTCACCTCACTGCTGCCGCGTGTTCGGCAAATCGCGTTTTGAAAAGTCTGTCAGTTACTCCAACGTAGTTGCTTTGTCTGCAACTGCACCAAATCCTGTAGACGATTTTCTATGCTCTTGCCATGTTAATGCGTCTTTCGGTTAAATTATCTGACGCCTTATGGGTGCCTCCGGTCCGTGTGTGACTCCAACTCGAAGCGATACGAGAAGGCCACCCAGACGTTTTTAGTTTGGTTTGTTTTAAGGTCAGCCGAACCTTAAAAGAGGCTGTCATTCGCCCCAGTCCTCTGTCAGGCCCTACGCCACCTGAGAGTGAACATTACTATCCAAAATGAGCACTACGACAGGCATTCCCCTCGCACTTTTACCTATCGATTTTTGTAGTCGGCTTCGAGTTGCACTCTTTCAATTTTCGAAAAGATTTGCCTGAGTAACCACTGTAATTTTAAATCGGTGTGCTGATGGTACACTTGTTAAAACAATCACGTTAATGGGCTGTCTTCTTTTGTTCTGCTTGGAGGACCTCTAGAACAAAAAGGTTAGTTGTTCCTTTCATGCAAAACACGAAACAACTGGGCGAACGCCAGACCAGTAATGTGAGATCAAAGATCAGCCAGAAGGAAATGCTGAATTTATCTATTTTTGGCAGGACTTCCCCTGCCGGTATCCACCAAGAGCTCGCCTGAATAGTTGAGTTACGTCAATTATTTGTCTAGCTGTCCAACATTAGTGATCATTTAAGAACCGTTGTATGATAACAGTAAATTTGGTCTGCCACGTTAAATACCCTCTAACCAAGTAGTTACTAATAGTAGAGGATATTCGAGCTCCAGGAAGCAGTTCAGAGGAAGACGATGCGATCACTGGAACAAGAGTTTTATTTGCTTGACGTTTCAGATTCCCGATGGTCAGATGATCTCATCTGCGCATGACCTTGCCTATGTTTTTGTCACCTATCATTGAGGATTCCCGAGGGAATCCGAAACGTCAGGCAAATAAAACTCTTGTTCCAGTGATCACATCTTCTTCCTCCCAAGCAGTTTTGTTTAGTTTGATTTGTTTTTCTTTCGTTTAGATTCATTTTTAGTTAATTAGTTTAATTTTAATTTTAGCTTGGTTAGATACCGCCAAATTTAGATAGATATACTTCAATAAACACAGTATACTAAATTAGACAAAATCAACTAAAAACCAAACAACGCTTGAGCCAAAATTAAGCTTATAAACTAAATAATGAACTTAAAACTACTCTGTGCTAATTCCACTGGTCCTGTCAGACAGAGTCCTGGGCTAGGGGTATCTAAAGTGGTATATTGACTTTATTGTTACCCATTATACAACCAGTAGGCTGCCTAGTCAGATAAGACAACACCTGCGTATACCATGTAGTCTGAATTAGAACTTGTGACACTTGTAGTTCTAGTGTCTGCTAGGAGTATAATAATTGGATGCCGAAACAGCTGGGTTTGGTAACGATTGGCTGATGATGGTAAATAAGCCAGAAATTATACTTGCAGTCTTTGCTCGTACTGTATTTCTGATGATACTTGTTTTAACTTTGCATTTGCTGCGGACGTCAATATGCTGTTTGTTGTGGTGGTGTTTAATGAGGGGAGACCCAAGCAACTATCAGATTGAATGTTCATTTGGACTAAAAGAGGCTCATACAGTATTTGGCTCCTCAGTTAACTCAACTACGGACACTCTTGAAGCCTGTGTGCTTGGTTTCTGCGGGGACCCATCCATCGGTGGTTAAACCCCTTTTGGAATACCTTATACGGAAACTCCTGTTCCTTCTTCTGGGATGCTCAGAGCTTGACTGTCCCTCGGTCAGTTTGGTACACCATTTCACGCTTCGAACTTCACTGACTATTACATACGTGTTCTGCCTGCGAAACGAAAAGTTATCTCAACAGGATACTTCATTAATAAAATCATCCGGAATATAACTTGGGGCAAAATCCGTCCATTTCAGAAGAGCAAAAGCTTGCGTTACTGTTGACGAGTCTGCCGAATCAAAAGTCGGGAAGATAAAGTTGGGGGGATACAATTCAAAAAAACCGCTTGGTGATTAGTCCCCAGTAGTACTGTGTCCAATCGACTGACCCAGACGACTCTATACAGCCTGCTGTCGCGGTTAGTGGGGCCGACAAGCAGAAGGATCCTGCAAATCACAATTCTGGGGAGACGGAAGAAATTAGAACAACTTTACTGAGCTCAAGTAGCTTTACAGTGGCCACTGCAAGCCCCGCGTGCAATAGGCAGCCGCTTAGGAGCAAAAGTGAGGATGTGACAAGTTTTGGCTGTGGGATGGGTAATTATTCGCTTGCCGCCAATCAGATGAGAAGGAAGTATTGATTACTTTTGAGCGTAAGCGCGTATGAAGCGGTGAGTGGTTCGATAACGTGGGAAAGACTGATAACGCGCGGAGTAGATAATTAAGCATGGGTGTAAACCCTGCCAGAGCGAAAGCCAAATGATTCAGCACAGCAGGCTCCTAGACTATCGTGGTTGGTTGACCTCGATGCGAAGGTTGCCATGTCCCAACAAGTCAGCCGCCCAGGCGAACAGGGTCAAGACTACAGTGAGGTAGTGGAACAGTTTAAGTTTCACAAGCGGCATCGTCCACAGGTGTGACCACTGGATTGGGCACAACACTGAGAATTCTCTCGTGAATTAGTTTATAGTGGGGGCAGACTTGCACGGCCTCTACAGAATTTGCTTTTCCACCGCCCACCGGACTTTGAGGGCAGGACAATTTCAATACGACCGGAGGTGAATTCGGTCACTGTGTCTGACAGAGCTAGCGGACCACAATGCCATTTTCATATGAACAAGTTCGAAATTCTTCCCGATCATTTCCCTTGATTTCCTGCTAGACATAATGAAATTGTTTCCCGCTTACGAAAGGCTGTTCACCCATCCTTTGAACCAAGTGCTCGAGTCTTTTTCACCTAAGAATGTTGCCGCCCTCTCCCTTGTTGGCCGTTTAGTTTCTAGTCCAATGCACACTGGTGCCAAAACCACCCCCGTTAAGTAGTGCGTGAATACTGACCCCACCTCCCGTTGGGCTTGTCGGTTTTTTTAATCACCCTTTCCCACAATGCTTTCGCCCCCACCCACAACCTCACCAGACAAGTGTTTCGACTAGCCAAGACGAAGACCCGTGAAGTGACTACGTGGCGGAAAGCCAGCTGTCGACTCCCTCCCCGATTTGGCCGACTCCCTTCTTCCTTGAATTTGTGTATCCATTGCTGAGATTTGAATATTTTTATCACTTACTAGTTTGCTTTCTAGTACCGCACTGCCTTGATAGTTGTTATTCTTGGGTTTTTCGTGCGCATGACTGCTGGATACAATGTCAGGGACGGCAAAAATAAGAAACACACACTATGCGTGCTCCACACAACAGCAAATAAGACGGGCGGCGGGGCTTTAATAAAGTGCCATAAGGGTCACTGATAACAAGGAACCATTGAAGTCGGACTTCTAGTCTTGCAGTCGGTAACCTCACCTACACAGTACTGATCATGAGTTCCGAGTTATCCAACAAGTTGGAAGTATTCCACGCCCTGACTTTTAGCTTATCGTGATCAGTTTACTGAGGCATGAGCTGGCATACCGTGATGATGGATTGCCTGGTGTCCGCCTCACTTTCAGACCCCAAACCAGTCTTTAGTGGCCCGCTAGCGCCACTCGAGCACCCACGATCAGTTGTACAGCGCTAAATCGCTTTTTCTGCAGCTACTAAGAGGCCGGCCTGCACGTGACTGTCCGCCACAAGCCGACTCACTGTTTGCGCGCCCACAATCTCGCCGCTCGGTCCGGCCGCAGCCTCCCTAGTCTTCATCTACCCGCGTGAGAACTCGCACCAATCAGTGTGACCCATTTCCTGCTTGGCTGCAGGACCAAGGCATGCTCCGGGTTTCCGGCAGTGCCCCACACTCCCGTCACTTGAGACACATCCTGTCGGTCTACAGACGTGCTCTAGTCTGACAGTCAAACCTCCACCTACCTATTCTCCATTCGTTCTGTACAGAATAAACTGTTCTTACAACTCTGGCCTCCCACGACTTCTCTTCTCAGGGAGCCGAGCCTGGAAGATAAAAGTACCAAGGGTTGACCTTATAAAACTTATTACACCTTATAAGCCTGTCACAGCCTTTCAGACTGTTGTTGATGGAACTGGAGGCAGGGGTTTGCGAAGCTAAACGGTCCTTCTGTACGTCTTCTATCCGAGTTGGCCCCAATTGCATGCGCTGGGCCTCTGTGTTCGTGACTTGGAACCCATATAAGTAAGCACGCAATGGATGCTACATTGCTGTTATAGCCCAGTATTTTCAACCCGACCAGTAGGCTGAAGAAGTCAAGAGAGCGTTTCTGATAGCAAGCCTTTATTCAGGACGATACAGAGACAACGGCATGGATTAGCCTATTATATACAGCCTATTATAAGGCTTTGGTCCTTCTAGACTAATCTTGGCTAATCGCATTCAAGGGGGTTCTGGCAGGCATGCCGGTTCGTGGTTCCCCACGCTACGAGATGTTTCTGTGGTGCACGTGTGCACGGGGCGCGCGCGGCCGGCCTGCGGCCATGACTCAACTGGCGTGCACTTCTCGTGCCATCGAACCTGACTCCCAATCAACTTCAATCAAACTTCAATCACTTCCAAATATGCCCCAGCTGACGGTGCGTTTTGGGTTATCCCGTCAGTTGGCAACCCTCAGAACCACGAATGCTTGGGTCTCGTGAAAACTTCAAGCGTATGGGCTGCATTAACTACAGCGAAAATCTTTACAGATAGCCTCCCATGACCGACACACGGTCATGTGCCTTAGTCCGTTGTTATGTTAATTATTCTGTCCGCCCACCCACCCGTCCGTCCGTCCGCCCACTTAGTGCTTACAGTCTAGGAAGAATAATAGGCACCTCGATGTACGTACTTTTCCGTCCCTGGCACATTGGACACACTAGAAACCACGTGATCCTCATTTTCAAATAGATGCTAGCCACGTGTATGGAGGATCAGCAACCACAGGGGTTCACAAACGCGAGAAGAATTTACTCAACGCAACAAGCCGACACCATCTGGCTCTTACGTGTGACACATTAATTTGGACCAACCTTTCCTTAATTCAAAGACAGGCATACCGGCTCAGGACCGAGGACCTGTCGAGCACACTCCTAGCAACGTTTTTCATTCTCATGTACTTAACCATATCCTGATATTATGGTAGAGTAAACCGCCACTTTTGTCGTAAGAAGCCACATACTGTCCAAAACAGTATCAACGTAATCTATGTGAACTTGCATCTGGGCTGTTTCTTCACCCCGTTTTATGCATAGACAGAAAACAAAGGAAGATTTGATTACCTCAGGAATTAGACCAACTACACAGTTACCATAAAAGTATACTGAAACAAATAATTTCTCGGTGATAGTTAAGTTTCGGGCTCACTAATGCTTATTTCGTGTAACTGTCTACTTATTTCATAGAAGTAGGCATGTTTCGCTTCACCACTTTAGCTACAGCTGTTGCCCAAGTACAACGCTGTCCATCCACGTATAACAATCACCATCTGCGGAAAACTTTTCTTTTCATTCCTTAGCTTGGGTTAAGTTTTTAGTTATTTTGGTGGTAGTTTACTTTTGTTTCAAGATTTGGCGAAAACTGGTTGCGTTTTGGCTTATGAGAATTTTAAGAAATGGGGAAAAGCCGATCTATTTCATAGCTTTACTGTTATCTTTAAAATTCTATATAGAGATAAGATGGAGTCGATATACGATTGGTAAATTTTTGTTATCTATTGCTTGTATTTCACAGTTTAAATATTGTACACTGATACGTAATTAATCATATTATTTCTAATTTTGTAGGCTTTACTTCTTATAATTATATTTTTCTTTCCTGTGATATGCCCCACGTATTTAACTCCTGGTACCACCGGTCCTGTAGTAAAAAAGATGGGGTTTCCGCGTGCTATAGTGACCTCGAAACATAATTGTTGGGAAGTTTGTTTAACATATTTTGATGTGGTCGAATGGCCTGTTTAAAACCCCGAGTGTTGATAAAATATGGTTAAAGATGTCAAATGTAACAAGGACAAAATGTGCCTTTTTACACTGCCTCCCAGCGCCACCAGTAATCAGCCATACCCCGAAAGAATGTAAGCCCAGTGCCAGCACTCAGCGGCTGTGGGACTTTTCGAGAATTCTCTATTTCGGGTGCCATCTAAGTCGGGCGAATTGAAAACAGAATCGGCAAAGAACAATCTGCCTTTAGTAACGCTTGAAATCCAACGGCGCCACAAAACGCAAAGCTGAAATGCATCTACACACCGCACGCTATACGCAGAGACATCACACAGTCTGTAGTGCGTTTTTTTCTTCAGCCGATGCACTGAGGTCTAAGTAAGAGGCCATATTATACAGAA
>JAYGXS010000004.1:27841137-27915571 GCA_036362985.1 Ligula intestinalis
ACTACCGTTGCCCTAAATTCAATAGAAAATGACTCACTAATTGGTCCACACGTTTCTGTTGCTTTATGGAACCTTTGAATATCATTCTTTTTTGTACTCATGTCATAGTTAATTGTGTATTCTTCAAATGGTATCCTCAAAAGAAGGGTGTATTTGGGTCCTTAGAAACAATTTGGCCTATTTTCGAATAATTATGAGTCTGGTCTCTCATTGCATTTACGTTTAGGCTTTTCAGTCTACTGGCTTTATGCGTCTTATCTGAAGAGATGTCATCTAGTCCTCATACCATTTTGCAGTGGATGGAGACATCATACTTCAGGGGAAGTACTCATAACCAAACAGATGCAATGCGATTTTAATGGAAATTTTACGGTCTTAAACTATTTCAGAGAACGATTTTTGTTTTGAATTCTTTGATACCTTTCTTCCATTAAATAAAAGTGGAGAAGATGTGGTTAGCTACCAGCTGAATATGAGTAAGCATATTTTTGTTTTGTTTTCAGAAAAATATATATTGATTTGTAAAGGCATCATTAAACACTACAACAAAGCATACTACTTAAGCAGTTATTTTTATGGAGAAAAGGCGTGCATTCAAAAGCCGGCATACTGGCGTCTCTAAAATATTCTCGGATTTGTTGCATGCTAATTAGTATTACAATCCCACTTAATCAGAATCCTATTTCTGCATTTCGATAAAAATTTCACGGGATCTTTTGTTGATGGTACCTATATGTACAGTATGGCGAGCGCTGCATGCACAATGCCTAAGTTTTTAAACGTTTGATCATTAATGGCATGCCGGCGTGAACGCATCTACGAAAACGTAGAAATAATAGTAAACAACATAAAAGAAATATAAGGAGTACTTAGTGTTTGCTAAGAAAAATAAAATTTTCTCGATAATCCTCTTTTTTAATTTGAAAACATAAGATAACCACTTTATTTATATAAAAAAGAATTTTTTCTTTAGTCAAATTTTGTATACTTATTGCCATTAATGTGATTTTTCACTGTCCGCTCATTAAAAAAAATATGTACCATCTCATGGCCCAGGATAATTGGTCTCGCCAACAAAGTGAGATAAAATATTTTTGCTTGTATGACACACACCTACAAATAGGGAACTCTAAGGCATTCTACCCATATATCCCTTAAACAAACTGATACTGATATTCATTTATTTAAAATCATGTTTTAAATTCTGGCATGTTTTCGAGTGTTCTTCTGTCTTCGTGTGTTCGTCCATCAATTTGATTCCGTTCGATGGTTACATCACGAGCATTTACCAACAAAATGAGTTTCTGGACATAAGTCTTCATGAAGATGGTCATGTAGACGATATTTATAAATGCCTCAAAACAGTAAAGCATATTTTTTAGCAAAACGAACGCCCACATCAGAACTTGGATATTGTTATTCCTAAGATTAATATACAGAAACTTCTGTAATAGGTTACCTCTTTAAAAAGCGCTTTAAGTAGATACTCAGCTGACGAATTTCTGTGTATATCAATTTATTCCAAGGTAATGTCAAAATGAGAATGACAATTTTGTAATTTACCTGAAGGTATATGATTAAATTTTAATGAACGAACATACTTTTCCCTTATATTCAAGTATTTTTTAAACATAGTGGATTACTTCCAGGCTCTGTTCTGAGCTTGCGAATACAGAAAAGTGTGGCCATGTCTATAATAGGATATTTCCATAAGTATTATTCTTCCATCTGTTTTCTTACTAAATAACGCATAAGCAGAAATTAAAATGTATGAAGAAGTACATTTCTAGATTACTGACATTTAATAAGGCCTATTTTATATTACCTTCATGGTTAATAAATGGAAACTTTGCTTATGTCTCATGTAAGTGATGTGGTAAAACAAAACGCGACCAAAACTTTTTGGTATTGCATTTCGTGAAAAAACACTTCACATCTTAGGTAAAATAATTTTTTACACATGAATCATTGAAAAAGAGTAGTTTTGATCACCGGAATCGTAGTTTTATTTGTCTGAGCTTTCGACCTCTTACGGGAGTCCACCGTCAACGAAAGCAAGCAACATTTATAGAAGGAAGGGGCCAATTAACCGTTAACGAAAGCAGGCAAAATTTACAGGGATAAGGGGTCAATTAACCATCAAAGAAGGCAAGCAACATATAAAGGGGGGAAGGGGGCAAGTAACCGTCAACGAGAGCAAGCAAAATGTATAGGGAAGGATCAATTATCCGTCATAGGGGCGGGGGGGCAAGAAGGGAGGGAGAGACAGGACCACCAGTGCCGTGAGGCCGGAGATACCCGCGCAGGGCAACATATGAGGGTACCAGCTCGATGCACAGGTTAACTGAGTTGTCATCCAACGCCCAGGCTTCAATCAGTTCTCGGCCCGTCTTGCTGTTTGCGTAGGAAATTATCCTCGCAGCTGCGATGTTGAATTCGTGACCCGTCTTGTAGGTGTGGGCGGCCACTTGCGAAAATGTGTCACCCCGTTGAACAGCCGACTTGTGTTCGTGTATGCGCGAACCCAGCATGCGTCCATTCTGTCTCGTGTAATTTACAGGGCAGTTTGGACATGGTATACGATACACTACACCCAATTGCTCACTAGGATTTAGTCGATACTTGATCCTCATGAGCTGGCTTTGCATTGTAGCCTTGGGATGATGGGCGATTCCAATGCCTAGTCCTACGGTAGTAAGTTCGGTCGCTTCCGACACGTCTTTGATCTATGGCAGCGCGTGCCAAATTCAGGCAGGTGGTTCTGTTTGGGTCCTCGGAGGGCGGGCACGTAGGCATTGGCTTACGAAGGCTTTAGGATAGCCATTCTGCAAAAACTGGTCGCGCAGATTTCCGGCCTCGCGTGCTCTTTCTTCCGGGTTACTGTGGTGAGTCTTGATTCTTTTGAACAGCGTTCTCACACAGCTTCGTTTGTAAGCCATCGGATGGTTGCTGTGAAAACTGAGAAGCTGTGTGGTGTTCGTCGCTTTTCTGTAGACCCTCGTTTCTTTTTTGCCGTTGGGAGTTCGCATAACAAGTACGTCGAGGAAGGATAGCTGCTGATCCTTTTCTTCTTCCCGCGCGAATTGTATATCTGGGAAAATCGAGTTGAGGAGATCATGGAAACTCTGCAGCGTGTTCCTTTTGATGATAACGAACGTGTCCTCAACGTAACGGCACCAAACGATCGGGGGCTGTTGGGTGAAGGCAATCTTTTCCAGCTCCTGCAGGGCTAATTCTGATATTAGGCCGGAGATTGGAGAGCCCATCGGAGTTCCCTTGATTAGTTCATAAGTCGCGTCGGCAAAGGTGAAGTAGGTCTTCTGACAAAATTTGAACAGTCACATGAGGTGTTCGATTTTAAGTGGACTCTGGGTTTTTTCGTACCAGTCCTCAAGCTTCTTGCGCAAGACGTCTCGTGCCAAACCCGATGAAATGGATATAAATAGTGATGTCACGTCAAAGGAGACCATCATTTTGTCTGATTGAATCGTCCGGCCGTGGAGATCTGTCAGGAATCGGGAGGTTAAACGGACTGAGGCAGCAGAGTTTTCTTGGTGGAATTTTAATTTCGAGTTCATCCATTTTGCCAAATTATAGGTGGGGCTGCTTTTTTGGGGCAGCGTTTGGCCGCAATGGAACGTTCGGTTTATGGATTTTTGGTATACCATAGAATCGAGCCAGGGCAGTATCTGTTGGTTTCATCAGACGCCGTTCGTTCTCAGTGATCATTCCTTGCTTCTGAAATTACCTGCGATCCCTTAAAGTTGGCCTCACTTGCCTCTGAGCAATTTCGGTCAAAATTGTCCGGTTCTGGAAGGACTTTTCTACAATTGTTTACTTACTTTGGAATTCTTCCATAGAATAAGGCATATAAATAAAACATTTGGTTCTGTCGTACTTAATAGCATAGAAAATTCCTTAGGCATGAGATGACTCCCAATTTCACCAAACTTAATGCACATTACCCTAAATAAACTTAACTAAAAAGGCCATTTTCCTAACTAAGAGGCTTTCGCAGGATTAAATCTACGCGAAGCAGCAAAATAACCTGACCAAATATATGCTTAACTACCAAGTTACTTTTCGTCTAGACTTTTGTATGCATCACTCGCAATGCTGTACGTATGTGTATTTATAAATGCAGTTAAATTCAATATGAAATAAAACATTCTAGTCACGCAGCCATTTTTGCATAATATACATTTTGCAAGTGTTCAGAAAGAAGCCGGCATACTGACGTAGCTGAAATGTATTGAAATACGGCTGTACGATAAATTTCTTTACAGCCCGACTTGAGTTATTTTTCGGATCTAAAACACGTTTTAGAATTTCGCTTGGCATTTAATGATATGGTGAAACTACTGCACACGTGAGCTTGGGGCCAATCAGTTTAGAGCCAAATTTACTCTGAAGTGGATTCACTTCAGCATATCAACTTAGTCACTATGTGACGGTCATGAGGGTTTGCGTTGCGAGCTCCTTGGCAAAGCGGAACTTAATTGTTCCTTGACTAGATCGGTGAAACACCTGCATTCATTCAGAATTTACTCTGTTCAGGCTAGTGAAGTGGAGAAGTTCGGTGTGATCATGTGAAAAGATGAACTTATCATTCTCAGCAAATATATTTGGTAAATGCGACGTTTCTTCGACGTGAATGTACCGCTTTTTGTACTCTATGGTAGTTCGAATTTCGTTTAAGTGATAGATCAGTCGCCTGACAGGCAATACCATTACCATACTCAACTAATGTGTTCGAAGTAAAAAACACATTTCAGAATTTCGGTTGACATTTCGTGCGATAAGGAATCTACTGAACATGTAGGGACTGCCTCAACGCGAAGTGAAGGCCTGTCATGACTAGCTCAAGTCGAAGTGCACTTTCAGAAATGCTCCCTGATCTCGGTCTCTACAACAGCCAATCACAGACCGACTCATACTGGCCCCCATGTGACGACTGCCGAACAGACCTCACTTCAGACGCCGTCTGCTGGCTTGCGGTAGTACGAGCCTCTGATAGTCAATTTCCTACTGCCTCTTCTCCTATTCATTCTGTATGGAATATACTCTTCCTTCTACTCTGGCCTTCCCAAGACTTCTCTCCCGTCTCCTAAGCAACCGGGGCTGGAGGATTGCAACCATTAGGGTTAAACCATCTTAGCCTTAACACATTCTATAAACCTTTATCTCGGGGTTTAACCTTCGAAGGAGGAAGCGCTGTTTTGGTGCGCTCAACAAGCGACGTAAACGGATAACTGACCGTGCGGGCTAAATAATGCTTTCTTTGAGTAAAAATAATGAAGAAGAAGGAGAAGAAGAAGAAGAAGAAGAAGAAGAAGAAGAAGAAGAAAAGGTGGCCATCTACCAAGTAAAAATAAGAAAAAATTTCTGTTTCCTCTTCAGTAAGATATATTTTGATCTGTAAAGGTATCCAAAAAGCAATATAAAAACTTTTTTTTTTACAATAGCTGTATCTACGGGTGGTCGAAAAGGCTACATTCAACAGCCTGCTGCCTGATCTCTTGCAAATATCCTGGGCTTGTCTTGCGCGCTAAGCGACATTGCAGTCCCACTTAAGTGGTCTTTTTTAATCGAAAACGCATTTCAGGATTTGGGTTAGCAGTTCATGGGATCCATCGCTGACGATACCTACGCTTGTTTCTATGCCTGGACCTCAAAGGCCAAAACGCTGTCATGATGCGCCCCGCAAGCAACGTAAACGGCAATCTGATTGTGCGTCTAAAATACGCGCCAGAATTCGTGCAACATGCTGACATATGCGAACGATTGATTCGCTTTTGCTAATCGGCCTTGACTCAGGTTGTGAGACTGATTATCGCGTAGTCTATTCTGAAATTATTTCCGTCATGATAGGATGTCGGCTTTTTAACTTGCTCATTTCTGATCGCTAAGAAAGCATTTATGCTGTAAAAAGTAACTGCTGAAGAAATATGCGTATTTACAACTAATTTTGACTGCTTTTATGAATTCAAATATATTTTATGGAAAACATGTAGCAAAAATTATTCCCTGTACTCAGTTGGTAGAAAATTACGCTTTCATTAAATTTTATACTTGAAGAAAGGGTTGCTTTCTGTTTTAAAAAAATCTAACTTGTCGAATAAATTTGCAACTTACTTACTTCTACACTCGAATTCAAGGTTCACAAACTGCGCACTGTGTACATCCTGTTTAAGGAAAAGTACGTGTTTGCCTATATTTTGAGGAAAAAGTCACATATTTCTCATAAAGTGTTCCGATAGGCGTGGAACATGCTTTATACAGCTTAGGCAGCATTAAGGAATTGACGGATACTATATATTGTGAATGAACACCTCACAATCGTAAAAACCCTCATGATAAGATTTTTTTCTCAAAACAAAGGAAACCCTTTCTTAAAGTATAAAATTTAAAGAAGGCATAAGTTGCTGCCAAACAAGTACTAGAAATAATTTCTTCGTATACTTTTTCGCTAAAATACATATGAATTTATGAAGGCAGTCAAAATCAATGATAATAACGCATAATATTTAGGTAGTTACTTTTTACAGTACATACGTTTTGTTAGTAGTCAGAACGTAGCTTCTTTAAAAGCCCGCATTCCATCATGACTTAAATAAATTCAGAATAAGCTACACGATAATCAGTATCGCAATCTGAGTCAATGCCGATTAGCGAAAGAATATCAATCTTTCAAATATGTCAGCATGTTGTACGAATTCTGGTGCGTGCTGTAAGTAGGCCAGAAGTAACAAATAGTTAACCGAGTTCATTGAAAAGCATGCTCTGAACTGCAATCGTGCCACGCAGCGGCGTTATTGTAACGATTCTTGTCCTGGGGAACTTTTGGGAGTATTCTCTCAATAGAATCACTGACAGCTGTTCAGAGAAGTTCAGCGAATTATCCCATGTTACGCAGGGGAAGCATGATGCCTGGGGAGAAGGGTGGCCTGTGAGAAGCGATAGAACGGTGACTATGTTTCAGGCTGAGGTTGTCCGTCAGTTGTCAGGGGAATGACATCAGCGGATAAAAATGAAGGACAAATACAGAAGCAAGCATTGATTGCCAACACCGAAAGATAAGGGGGACACAGTTGTAAATAAATAAAGTATAGATAGCAGACTTTTATGGGAATAGTGTATAAAAACGTTTTGCAGCGGTGGGTTACGTAAGCCTCTGGGTTTAAAATACACAACCTGGCCTGATTGGATTTATTATTTCATATCCGTGGCTAGAAACCCTCTGTGTGCTAACGACTGCAACCATAATACAGCATGCACATTGGTTTTATTATGTTTTTGTTATTAAACTTCTGTCGAAGCCCAATGCTCACAGCCATTAAGAGAATTTCAGCGAAAAAGCCTATACTATGTCTGAAAAGTTAATCGAGTTTTCCTGCCTAGCATGGGACCAATCGCTGAGCTTCCGCCTTCAGAAAGGATTGGCTTGATCCGTACAAAGCGAAAGTATTTCAGCGGAGTCGGAAAGGCTGGAAAATAATTCAGCCAAGCGAATTTGAAGACAGGGGAAGAACGACGCTTGGGGGAAAGGTGGCCGGGGTGAGGACATGGAACATTGAAGCTGTTTTAGATTGAGATTGAGGTTGAGACTGCCCATCGATTCTCGGGAGAATAAGGCGAGCGTGGTAAAAGTGAGGGGCAAATCCAAAAGCAGGCTTTAATTGCTAACAGCAGAAGGTAATATGGCAAATGTTGCAAATAAATAAAGTACAGAAAGGAGACTTCTATAGGAAAAAATGACTAATAACTTTCTGCAGGGGTAGGTTATTTTAGCCCCTGGATTTAAATTACGCAATCTGACCTGATTTGGCTTATTATTTTATAGCTATGCCCAGTAACCTTCTGTGCGTTCATTTGGCGACACGTACAGAGTTGTTGGAATGTTGTTTTCTGTGCAAATTCCTTTCAGTTATCGGGAGTTGTTTTTAGTTCGTCTAAATTTTGTTTCGATATTGAGGCTTTGAATAATAAATATGGCGGAAATTGCCTCATTTATTCAAGAGTTTTTCGCACACAATTCGCTACTTGTCCGCGGTGAAGCTCCACACTTAAAAATCACTGTTTCCCATGATTTTGGCGTGATGGATGGCTCACGGGACTTAACTAACCTACCGTTGCCAAGCGGTTAATCTTTTGTGTACCTAGAGTTTTTAATGTTGCCCCACTTCCATCCATCTAACAGTAAAGTAACCATTTGCCTTCTGACAACACTAGATTCGCTGCCTTATCGTTGATACGTTTGCCATTAACAGTAAAGCCCTCTACATTACACTGTTTTGCATTAATAAACAGTCTACTCTTTTTGTATAGTTGATTGCCCCTTTTAGATAATATCGCCCCTTTTTTTCCCTAAACCCCTTATTATTTGTCTGAATCCCCTATCCTGCCCTATCCTGTCCATGACAGTATCTTGCTGCTTGTTAGCTTAGAGACTTTTGTTTTCAATTTACTATTAATATTTTGCTAATCCTCTACCGTTATAGAGCCGTGTTTCTTGTCTAAACACAATTCTTGTTTCTGGTTTCACGTACAAAATGCATGAAGTAAGTCCATATGATTAGACTTATCTAGACAGACTTAAGGGTAGCTAGATCGACAGAACTCTAATACAATAATCCGAACAGGCCACTAATTGACTGTCGACTGTTCTCTACATTCATGTTCATAAAAGACACAGACATAGGGCAAGGGAGAAAGCAGGATAAAATAGGAGTGAACCGGAAATCTCTTTTCGCATTTACATCGAGCATAAGATAGAAAAAGCCTTAGAAATACGAGGGTTTATGAAAAATAATGTCTAAGAAGACGATAAATATAGTAAAGTTTGGCTCAAAAAATATCCTTTTGACAGACAAATGCGTTTTCGTACACCAGAGGACAGAAAAGCCAACTTGTGCGCGCTTTTGTGGAAGTACTTACAGTCTATCTCATGAAATGTTAACTAAAATTCTTAAAAGACTACTAAAGCATAATTTTAATATTAAATGTGGCACAATATGATACCAAGATATTTCGCTCTTATCGGGATGCTGGCTTTTCAACGTGCTTCCTTCCGACCTCCGGCAAAATCTACGCCCTATAAAAATGATTACTTTAGTATGCTATCTTAGAAATATTCCGGCCAGGCAGAACCAAAACAATGCTTACTTTAGTATTAAGAAATTTCTGATTTATATTTGCTTTAAAAATTCAAATATATATTACGGAACACATTCAGTAAAATTATTCTTTCTTATAAGCATTTTATAGCATGTTAAGTCTTCTTTCAATTCTATACACGAAAAAGGGCATTTTGGTTCTACAAAATGTATTCAATAGTATAACAGTTTAACCCCATGAAACGTTTATTCATATTGCATTGTATCTTTCTATCTATTACTTCTACTTATAAAATATGTAGAATGATCCACAGTTTTTATAAGTTTTAATGCATACTAAATGACACCTTCCTGACAGTTCGACCGTCACTTTCGGCGATGGCCACCACCAGCTTCAAAAAGCTGAAGGGAAACGCGGTGACTCAAGGTGAATTAGAGTAAAAGTAGACGCTTAGGATCTATCTGAATTTCTCCCCCCATTCCCGTACCGGGGTTAAGATTGCGGCCTATATGACCGGAGGTGGAGGAGACCGCAGGTGACTGGTGTGGCCGAGGCCACCCCTCAGCGTGTCATCACGCTCATGATGGCCAGTTTCGTAAGATAAGCACGGAGCGACTAACTGAGTGATCCTTGCGACTACACAGACGAGGGCATGACAGCCACTGCCGCCACCACGCCGCTTGCAACTTCGCTAGGCACCACCAGCGGGTATTCAGTCCTCTGGATCAGGTAGAGGAGTTACAATTAACCGAGCAACCATGTACACAGCGTGTAAACCCAGTAGGAACGCGAGCGCATTCACCCACAGGGAATCAGGTCCAATAAAATTGCCAGTGCACACCAGCCCGCGGGGACCGTGGTTTGCTAAAGCTTGGCATTGCTACGTGCACAATCCTTAAATTTCTGAAGGGTGAGAGAACAGCCCTGCACTTAGCCTAGGCCATCACCACCCAGAGACAAGGTAACCATTCAGCCATCAACTGCGAGGTACACCCCATACTCATCAGCCACGTCACCCACTGGCTTGATGGTGTAGCCGGTAAATGCGTCAGTTGGCGAGACTAAAAAGGAAAAAAGCTGGCGATGAGGAGTGTAAAGCAGGTTGCGCAAGAAAAGAAGAAGAGAGAAGGAAAACCAGAGTACAGCTCACCTCTCAGTGGAGGTTGACATCTTCCTAACAGCTGAGAGGAATGCGTGATCCTCTTAAGATGGAAAGTATGCAACGTGTAGTTTGGAAACTCCGGATAACACATTAGGTTCATGCATAAACCGGCACATACAATTAGATGGTATTTATGGACACTTCAAAGAACGGTGGAAGAGAGGAAGGCGGTACGACACAGCCTGACTGAGGCCACACCTACCAATCAGGTCTCACCCCGTATAACTATTGATTTTTCCGCATTTATGAAATTTAAGTTGCTCATTGCACATTTCTTGTTAGTCCGAAGACGAGCTAGGGCACCAAACTCGAAAATTCACTAATACAGGTTATGTTATATCCCAAAGAACATCTTCAAAATAAAATTCCTTGGAATGCGCGTTTTCCAATTTATACGAATTCAAAAGTTTTCTAAAACCACCAGATATTCTTTTCGAAGCATACCATTTAAGGTAGGCTTAAAAAGGTTTCAAATAAAAGAAAATTCTTGTGGATGTCTCTCTGTAAGGCCTTTCTTTAAGTATATAACCGTTAAAAAAATTTAACGTTCGTACTACTTAAGTAGCCCATTTTTAACCATGTGCTGCTTTTTTCCGGTGACTGGAAGGAGATGTGTATGAATGATGGCATCGTGGCGTAAGGAAAGTATCTTGCGATCATGCCGCACAATAAGTATTAGTACGACCCTAATTAACTAATATTTTAAACATTGTTTTCCCGGAAGAAATTTGAACACAGCAAAGATCAAGAGACTAGCAGAATTCAGTGATGTCATATAACTTCGCGACTTCTCATTCAACTGTAAACGGTTGTTACCTATTAATATGATAAATTAACTATACATAAACACAACAACGGTTATTCCAGTTAGCTCAACTAAAGACATTTTGCCTATGCATGCCGAATCAAACTGAGTTTATGTGTACTTGCGGATGCAAATATTTGCGTGTATGCAAAGACAATTGGCAATGCTGTCAGCTGAACATATGCCGAAGGGGTTGCTCTGCGCAGAAAATAAAATTAGGAGTTCAATCACGAAGCACCTAGTGGGCAGTGGTCATACGGTCGACCACAAGACTGCATTTAAGGCCATACTTAGGGCGACGCCTGGGCGTCTCCTACGATTTGCGGAGACCGCTGCAATATGGAGAACAAAATCAGAACTCTGTTAGCAACTGAATTATGGGAGCAACCTCGCATTGCCATGGTAACGGTCGACAAACTCATTCCCTCTCACGCCTCTACGCTCGCCTTAAGACTGACTGCTACCCTCTCCTCTGCCGCACTCCCTTTAACCACCTCCCATAGGCTTCCATGAGCATGAACTGTCATGCTGTGATACCTAAATCCACCTCCCTGCTCCACATCCCCCTACCATGTGCCCACGTCTAAACCTAATAGCCTCTACGCTCTTTGCCAATCAAGTTTCACCCTTCTAGGTCGGCACTTCATTGGACAGCTAATTTATCTTATTAATAGGCAACGATCGCTTGCAGCTGAATGAGATGTCACAAATTTATATGACGTCAATAAATTCTGCTAATCTCGTGATCTTTGCCTTGTTCTTACTAATATTTCCTGAACAAGCACAATCGCAGAATTTCCGTTAAAATTTCGTGCGATGGCACATTCACTGCAATTTTTGTTAGGCATGACCTTTATGCATGACATTTTTAAACTTATGGTCTATGATCGATTAACAGTTTGATTAATGTGCGCGGTATTTAGTTGCTCCCTCCTTTATACTAAACTTAATTTTTTTCAACTGACTTGGTTATGTAAGCCGCCTTACCACATGTAGGAGTTGGTTTTATCTCCTAAGCATGAATACATCTGAGGAGTTCACCCCTGAAAAACAATGGAGTCAATTAGCCTGCAATCAGCTTGCTTCTAACTCAGTTAGTCAAATTTTTGTGTGTTGTAAACACTAGTGGATACCAAATGATACATTTCTTCTTCCCGATTTTTTAAACCTCCGGTTGAATAACGCTCGCAGTTTTGGAGAGAAAATTAGGAATTCATGATCGTTAGATGTAACTTTTCGACAGAAGCAAAGTGATTAAGGGCTCTCAACAGAATCTGAAACGTCAGGAAAATACATGTCCTGTTCGAGCGATCGCATCTTCTACGTCTGAAATGTAACTCAAGAAGTCAAAATGTTGTGTTTGCTGTCAATAGTTAGCGAGTGCCTAATGATCTATCTCTTTCTTTCCCGGTTTTTCAAAACTCTGGTTGACTGATACTTGCATTGTTAGGGAATTTATAGTTGTTGAATGTAACTTTGCCGATAGAAGCAAAATGATTAAGAGTTCTCGACAGAATCCGAAATGTCAGGAAGATGAACCTCCTGTTCCAGCGATCGCATCTTCTGTTTCTGTAATGTAACATCTTTGGTTATACTTGTCTGTAACCATGGATACGGCCTAATGTCAGTATAAAGCGCAAGTGTGTCCTTCTTTTCTCATTCAACTTCCTTTGTTCCCGCCATAAATCGAAAAGACTTAAATTGAAACCGTTAAGCAGAAAGTAAGTGGTTACTTTTGGCCTTTCTTTAACCCAAGGCAGTGTCGGCGGGAAGGGGGAAGGAGAGAAGGAGGCAGCTTTATCAAGCCGAATCGTCAGCAAATCCTCCACTGGAATAAATTTAGCGCACCTCAAAGAGCACTTTAAAGAGCAAAGTAGCTCATTTCTGAAACAGTTTTCCTGGATACGAATAAAAAAGGGCACAGGCGGCAGAATTTATTGGTGAAAACAAACGTTGTGACAGCTTTTTAAATGCAACCCGTCTTTGCATGACACACGCGACAATTTGAATTTACACAAAATCAATAAAGAACAGCAAAGTCCTTGTTTAACACGGAGAATAATCAATAATACCCTTGTCCTCAAACTCAAAGACAGGAAGGAAAAAGGTTGGGAGGGAAGCTAACACAAATCAAAGTCTGGTGAACTAATAAGGAATATTATTTTCAATTTTGGCGGACTTATATTTTCGATCATTCATCAACAGACAATAAGAGTATATCAAAAAAGACAGTCTTCGGAAAATATAGTCTTACTCGTTAATTTTCAAGCAGGTAACACCTGTCCCTTGTCGAAATAAATCAAATTTGGGAATGGGATTTTCGCACTAGAGTGTTTGGTGGGGAGAGGAAGGTTGACAGACGTTTGCGGGGGAGAGGATAAACCGGTCACAGATAGTGTTGGCATGAGAGGAGGGGTGTTTTAAAGTCAGCTAGATTCACGTGTCTGGGGGATGCCACATCGGTGCATTTCCACTCGGCCGGGTATTGATACAGTAGTCGCCGGCTATTAAGCCCACCTCGGGCCCAGACCAAATTGGGCTCAATAAGCAGCGGGCGCATTAAGCGGAGAGTCCTAGTTCTTGATTAGCAAACGCAGGATAGGCACTATACATTACATATGCACTGTATTATGTGTAGAGCTTAGTTATATACAAGAAAATAATGCTGTTTATTTGTATTTTACGTAATAACAAAAACAAAATAATGATTTGCGACACGTTTAAAAAAGCGGTCTAGTATCAGTTGTTTTGTAGGAAACTTCACTCGCAAGTTCTCTTTTATGTCCTTCTCCAGGCACCAGAAATCGTCGAATTTTGTGAAATCTGATGCCTGTAGACCGCGTTCCAGAGTGTATAGTGCAGCTCGCACGCAGAGAGATGAGAATTTAACTCTATCCTGTTGGCAAACTGGGCTTTGTAGCCGGCGACTGGGCTTATTAGCCGGCGGATTTTGCTATGTGAAATTCCGTCCCAAGCTGATTTGGGTTTAATACGCGGCTGGGCCTATTAACCCTGGGCTTAATATCCGGCGACTACTGTACTAGACTGTGGTGTGTGCAAGTCAGTGAACCGTGCGCGCCAAACCTCATAGTGTGAATCGAGATCCATGTGTCTGTTAATCCTAGCCTGGCTCGAAGGCCAAGCTTTACGAAATTCTCTCTTTTGCAATGATGATCACCTAGGCTCCACCTCAATTAAAGGGATGGTAACAACTACAAGTGGTAAGGCGTCCCGTTGGCGAACGCTAACTCATGTTCGTTAATGCGTGACCCCAGACGTCGGCCTGTGTGGCTAAAGTAAACACAAGAGACGTTGTTTACCGCATACCATGCGCCAGCTGTCCTTGTATTTATGTTGGACACACAGTCCGACGACTTGGGACTCACATCAAGGAATATAAGTTAGCCCTTGGCCAATGGGACGCCTTAGCACTCGTATTTCTTACCATGCTTTAATTGGGGTGACACCTAGGTGATGGCCATGGCTAACACGAGACAAGCGGGAGAATTCCTTGAAGCTTGGCACTCGAGCCAGCCTAGCATTAACAGACACGTGGATCTCGATTCACACGACGATAGTTTGCGTGCACGGTTCACTGACTCGCACGCACAACACTCGTGCATCAATACCTGGCCGAGTCGAAATGCACCGATGCGACATCCCCCAGACACGTGACCCTATCTGACTTTTCGACGCCCCTCCCCACACGCCAACATTACCCGCGACTGGTTTATCCTCTCCCCCACCCACTGTGAACGTCTGTCAACCTGCCGCCCCCCACCGAACGCTCTAGTGCAAAATCCCATTCCCCACATTTCATTTAGGCTGACGACGGATAAGTGTTACCTGCTTGAACATGCACGAGCGATACTCAATTTACCGAAAAGCGCTTTTGCTTTCATTATTTTGTTTTGCGATGCAAAGTACTCTACTTATTCAATTACAATATATAGTTAACTGCATTATGATGAATAATCTTAAACGCAATTTCACCAACTTCGACAATACAGTTTATCATCTTTTCGCCAAACTTGATTTCTTGTATGCTTAAATGGATATCAGCGCTGAAGAAATTAAGGTGTGATTAAATCTAGACCCAATATTACTAGGGCAATCGGAAATTGGACACACGGTCTAACTGCTTGCATAGGTCGACTTTCTCCTGCCATATATAGGCCATTTCTATGTACTTCAACATCCGATTTAGTCGTGAGCAAACAAGTGCTCGGCAAATTGTTTACAGATCGACATCATTAGTCAGTGTTCGACCATCGATTTCCACGAAGTCCACTAAGTGCACCAACAGTTTGGCACAGAAGGTGACAGTCTCAGGTGTTAGCTTTAAAGTGATAGAGGACGTAATTAGCGGCTCCGCACTCTTCATCTTCTCCCGGAGTCTCGAAGGCTAAGCAGCGTCCGGCGTAAGCTGCTTTATCGAATGCAAGCCAAATCACCGCCTAACTTAGTCTTAAGTGACAGTGGCCTTTGCGCTGTTACTACTGTACTATCTTCCCTAAGCTTACCCTTAGTAGGTGTGAATACAGGCCCAATGAGGCCGAGGCTACTACTGTTTCTACTTCTATTGGCTATCGATGTAGCCAAGTTTTTGTAGTATTGGTACTATTTCTGATGCTAACATTTGTCAGAGGTGACGCTGGGTTGAAAATCAACGCTGGACTTCATACCTCCTTTGTCCATAGCAAGGATTGGGAAATTTGCTTTTATGTTATTTCGAGTAAATCGGGGCTGACATGTTTTTCGCCCTCTCAACTCTATCCTCTCAGGCTGTGTCCGCTTCAACTAGTTGGACTTCGAGGACTAACATAATGCGGTTGTAAGCAAATTGCTTATGCTAAAGTGCTAATTCTAGTAGCCACAGTTACTAAACTCACTAGCAGGTTTATTATGATATGGCCTGTAGGTGCCTGCAGGGAGCCGAAATCTAGTATGCACTCCCAGTCTGTATGCGATAAAAGAGATTAGCAGTTTGTGGGTTCAGACAGAGCATTATTAACAAGTGTTAAAAAGTTTTACTATACTTTATAAATTACGCAGTGACTTTTGCCCTGTATAGGCTCTCTGCAGGCCTACTACAACACCTAGCTTGCGATAGACTAAGCATGCTCGCAGGGTGTCTTCTTCCTATGCTGGAATCAACTGGCAATTTAGCAGAGTGCTAGTGGGACTCAATTATATCTGTCGAATGTATAGTTCAGAGTGGATGCTTATTTGAGTCGGCGCTGAGGTTCATGTCAACATGGATTTCCGGTTACGAGGAGCAGGAACTGTTATTGGATGTAGTATGTGAATGCTGAGGCGGCTAATACCAGTTGTCGTACCTACTTATAACAGAAGAGTGTATTATAATGCCAGTTCAATAGAAACAGTCCACTATATGGGAGCCCTGATCTTACTCTATTTGGGTTTGGTTTGCTTTGCGTGCGCCTATGTCGATACAGTACACAATGGGCTTCCTATAGTAAGTAGATAGGCCAGATAATTTTTTGACCTCGGTCTCATCCCTTGGCGCCCACTGATTTCAGACTACGAACTATCAATGCCGTGCAGCCTGTGTATGTGTCCAACCCATCTGCGCATGACAATGACTATGTTATCATCACCTATGATTAAGGATTCCCGAAGGAATCCGAAACGTCAGGCAAATCAAATTCTTGTTCCAGTGATCACATCATCTTCTTCTGTTCCACCAATCTTAGCCGTACTGTACTGCGTAATAAAGTGTGTAAAATAGCCATAGTGGAATAACAAAAAATCTTTGTGGGCGCCAGAGATCGACTGAAATGAATAATTCAGACTTCCCAATCATGCGACTGATCAGAAATCATAAAAACTTCCTTCTCAGCTTAATGCGTAATGAAAAGATAAAAAAAGATAGTAGGCACGCCTTGAGCACGCCGTGGTTGCATCTTTTGCGGTTGTTCAATTACCACTTTTCTATGCCAAATCGGGTCATTGTCATTAATCGCTCTTTACCGGGGTTCACTATCGACGACTGACTACACATAAAGTCGCTTAACCTATTGCTTTACGATCTGTGGCATTTCAAACGGTGGCACTATTCCGTCCATCTTCAGCAGCCACAAAGTTCCAGTAGATCGTAGTCCTAGGCCGCTCCGATGGTATTTAATTTTCTTTTGGCTTCTGACTCAATCAGAAATTTCGTTAAATCTCAGTTTATCTTGTAACATTTTTAACCTAGCGTGTTCATCAGAAAAGGATATAGGTTGTGCGACCGCCTAGACGTTTGTAGTACATTCTTGAGCCCACTCATTTCGTGTAGGAGTTTGATACTGAGTTTCATTCTCCCAAAATATCCACTTACATCCTGCTCCATTGTTAACCAAATGGCTGGTTCTAAAAAAATGTTTGCAAGCATGATAAAGGGAGATGCGTGCACCAAAGACGGGAGGGCAAGCCTCCATTGAAGACGGGCAGTAATTTAAAAAATCGCACTCAAAATGGTCATGACGTCGACCAGCATCAACCATGAAACTACATCAAACAGATGGCTTTCCTTCCCCTCTTCCCCGATAAAGTCCCGGATATTTTCACTGTCCCGTTGCGTAGATGTATCTTTTCTCCCAGATCAAAGAGTACTCCGGCATCTGATGGTAGGACTCAGAAGGAAATGGTCGCCGACCAAACCAAAAAGCGGCAAAGAAAATAGTAACAAGTTTCCGCATCAGTGGATACTTTCGATAACAGAGGCAGCCGCCATACGGTTAATGAATCCAATTTTGTGCGCACAGAATGCGTTTTACAGGCACTAAGGCTCCCTTGGCCAAAAAAACTCAGTATGCGTCCCCACGCCTCCATAGTGACGAGGCGACATGAACTAGCTGGTGAACCTCCCCTCTCTCTGATAAGAATCTGACCTCTCAATCCCGAACACTTCTCCCCTTATTGTTAATTGGATGCTTACAGGTTTGTCCCTCTGCTCTAGCTTATGTTATTTAATTTCCCGCTTATGAATAATAGAAAACATACCTTTGCCAAAATTAACTTTTCTGAGTGCTAACTTCTCATTGAACTACAACAGTAACAGACGTAGACAGACAGGGGTGGGATCGCCGAAATGATATAAGCTTCACAGTTAGTGGAGCTTTCGCCTGTGACGGGAAACATGCCCTCGCGAATAAACAGCAGATCCCGATGCATCATCAAAATTAACTGGTAAAAAATGTCGAGACTGTGACCTTAGCGCTGGCGGGGCCCTTACACACCTGTCACCTTGCCACCAAGGTCATTTGCTTGAACTTGATCGATTTATTTCCAGGCGCGCGCACCCATAGAAGGGATAGCAGGAGACAGCATGCGTTGGGGACTACGCATCAGAAGGTTATTATTTCTGTAAGTAATATGAATTTAGTATTTGCATGCGTATATGCAAAGTACGATTTTTGAATATTTTGTGTAAAGTCAGAAAACATTCAAATGAGCTATTTGTCCACATACTGTTTTCGGGTGGAACAGGTTTATGCTGCAAAGTATAGGAAATAGCAAACTCGTTCGGGCGAGTTGGGAAATTTGGACCATGTTTGATGGAAAGGGTACCTTTTGGGAGTAGTGTGTAGCGATCTAACAGTAGGATGGAAGTGAGAGTTCTCGCTTTACTTTGGACCATCTGGAGTCCATGTCTGTGGTCGTAGACCAATTATTAACTGGACCAGAATAGCTTCCACGTTGTTACTGTCACCTCGTGCGTAATAAGTCATCCTATTATTTACTCCTTTTATTTTAATTTTTTCTATTATAGCACATATGTCGTTGCTATATGTCTGCTTTTTATAATAATGTTATCGACTATTGACTATTTTTTGATATACTTCTGTTATTTTATCTTGTGCACCCCGTATCGCCCCATCCGTATAACGCCTATTACCACCGGTCTTGTATTACAGAATTCCGGGCGTTTAATTTTTGTGGTGACCCCTTTACTAGACTGGTACCCATTGTAGAATCGAATCAAAACCTTAATAATAATAATAAGAGTCGACGCTAAATGAGTTTCGTCCCTTGCATAAATTGCTTCCTAAGTTGTGATCTTTCGTAGTTTTATTCCCTAGCGCAGGGTCTGCGGAAATGAATGGACTAGGCGTCCTGAGTATGGCCAGAGTAGACGAAGGTCTTACCGGAAAGTTACGATGTTGGTACCACAAGTGTTTCTGTGACCATGATCAGACTGCTCAGGCAATATAATTTGCTCGAAAGTGGTTTCTTGTTTTCATTTCAAAAGCCCTTTTTCGCAACCATCCAGAGAGTGGGGACATCTAAAAACTCAATAAACCCAATCTCTTGTCAGCTGGATTATCGTATTTTGTCATATTTTTTCGAACTATCCTGCATTTTGAGGCATCCTATGTTAGAATTAAGAGCGCCTAGCGTTATACGAACAGAATGGACTAGTGACAATAACAAGCTAAAGTTTGCAGGTCAGCTGCTCTGATAGCACAACTGTTGCTTGTCAAAGCTCTTTTGCGCTCGTGGCTATAGGTATATGACTTTAATAATAATGCGTATAATGATAAGCCCCTAGATCTTTTAAATAATATGTCCAACTAGATTTTGTTCATAAACCGCTTCTCTTGACCGCTCTCATTTTTAATTTATCCCTTCACATTTCGGTTTACAGCGTTAACAGAAGTAAGTATTTTTTATGAAATTTTGCATAACCGCCTGGGATTACTGGCATGTAAAGGGGTGACTTAACATTAAGTCCCTGGGCATAGACCTAAAAATGCGGTATATGGAAGCAAAACAGGGAGAATAAGCACTCCTGAAGGTTTCTGTAATGATTTTATAGCCGAGGTAAAGGTATCTTGCTTCCATTATTGATCAGAAGACTTCTAGCCGATTGAGTCACTTAGTTACAACCAAGTTGTTGAAGCTTCTAAGTTTAACAATGCTGAAAGCAGAGGAACAACCTAGAAGTGAAGGTACGTGCACACGAAAGTATTTGTCTTGCCCTCCGAGAGCTGAACTGACCCCAAGAACAACCGCAACTAAGGCACTGCGTCTAGGTATATGCGCTAATTGTATGGAAGGGAGCGTACTGGAGGCAAATATTGTGATAGTATCTAAGCACATCTTACAATAATTTTCAAAGTCAAAAAAACTTAGAATCAAAAGTATTAATTTTTAGGACTGAAATTAATTCTGACAGTGTGCCGAAACTTTGGATATTCTAGACGACATGAAAAATGTGCTAAGATACTGAGTCAGAGGGACTGTTAGCTGACGGGAGCAGGTACTGAACCATGACACTTCCAAATATATTTGATCAACTGCAAACGTGGAAATAGAACTGCTGGCGTTTGGTAGTAGGAGAAGATTGTTTGGGAGAAGATTGGACTCGTGGAGAGTGAAAAAGTTGTTTCGTATCAACCTCCAACCAACTCGATACGCCGGTTGATGCATGAATCATCAGAGTGCATGGACTCATGAAATGCTCAGTCTCTCTTGGGTCCATGCACTCCGATGATTCATACATCAACCGGTGCATCGAGTTGGTTGGAGTGCACAAACACCTCAAAGGAAGGTGGTAGAGACTACAGCTGACAACTATGGACCAACACTAACTGCAATTAGGGCACACATCGGACTGACCCCGGATTGACTCAAATGGCAGTTGCCAGTTCGCCATTACGCCATTGCGACTGCTAATTATGTTCACCACAATGTGACGCAAATTGCAACTACAAATTAGCGCCCACACTAGACGACTATGTAACTGTACCAGCACTTTGAAATGTTAACGGTTCTTTGCACATTGTTCTCAAGTCTGACAACGATCTGGGGATCCAGCCTCGAAAAGCTACTGAATAAAATTCCTAATTTTCCCAAAGGACATCCTTCCTTGAAGAGAAAGGATCATTTAGTTATTTGATGAGTCCGAATTCTCGTCCGCGTGTCCAAAAGTGGTTTTTTGACAAATAATACCTTAAGTAACCGTCCAAAAATTGTCAGAAACATTCGAAAAGTTTGTGGAAGAAGAGCAAAAAACTGACTAACATTTAGGTTTTTGGTCTCCTTTGCCTTAGAAATTTACTTCCTTTAGTTCGTCACGCAAGCAGAGTTTGTGAGACCATCCTCTTCCACACCTTAAAAACCTAAGATAAAGAAAATAAATTATATAATTATTTGGGGAAGGGAGAGGGCAACAGATATATCACCAAGTTCACCCAAACCTTTTTGTGGGTATCCAAAAGTTCGAGAAGACTGTAGATGGCAGTCGTTACAGAACTCTGCAATCAACCGATGCTTCAAGGCATGCCTTGCAAAATATCTGATATAAATCCAATTTGTTTACCACTGCCTGCTCAAAAAAATTATTGTGATGGAGTTACCTGAGCTGGAGAGCAGACCTCTAAGTTAACCTTAAAAACTTGGAATAGGAAATTATAGTGTAACCAGGTGAAATGTCGATACGCGTCCTGAAGGAATTGAGATTTTTTAATTGTCAATATATAAATGAGTAGAGGCCCCTGCAAATAAACTCGCCAAATAGAAGAAAAAAGCTTTCCACAAACTCATGAAACACGTTTTTATGACAGAAAAATGGAAAGTAAGCCAACACATTCCCACGTATTTAGAGAGGCATATAATTAGTGACACATATAGCGCTCTGATGTTATCGATCAACTGCAATTAGGTCTTTCGGGTCATTAAAGTAGAACAATAATGGCTTACCATTTACGTAACAGGTCTGTTTGACTAAAAGTTAAACCTCGCCAGCTTTCCTGGTTTCTAAAGATAGTTTGAAGAAAAGTATATTCATTGGGATAAAAAAGAACATTTTTTGCTTCAAACTGAATTTCTTGGGATGCGTGATTTCCAGTTTATACTTAAGATAGTGTGTAATCTGGAAAGTAACAGAAAGAGGAGGGATCAAAAGTTGCCATCCCAAACTGTAATTCAAATATATCTTGCGAAGACAAAAAAACGTAGAATTACTAAGTTGTCTGATGGCGGAAAAACATCCACGTTCTACAGTAGAGCACCCCATTTCGTCAGACGGCTGTTTAGAAAGGTCGGCATGTTCTGAGGGGTGCATGATTGCAAGTTTCCAACCGCAGCCTCGTTTATGTTAATGTGAATACACACACGCACACAAATGGATATGTGTTAGATAAGATTCTGAAGAATTAACACGTTCTACAAGTGGTCTAGAATATCCGAAGTTCGGCACACTGCCAGAATTACTCTCACTCCTTAAAATAAAGACGATAAACTAGCATCGGATTGCAGCCAATGACATCATGTCCAAGCCTGAGAAAATTCACTTTATAATAAACGTAAGTTTGGCAGAAGGGTTCTTACCGATCGGTTTCAGAACTCACTCTTCCCGCTGTGCCTTGGAGCTCAGTCTCGAATTCCGCCAGCAGGCACTCAACAGCTAGCCTATTATAAGTAGAAATGCATTACCGACAAAGACTAGGCTAACTCGAATGGCAATGAGCTCGTAGCGCAGTAGTTGGAGCGCTGGACTTTAACTATCAAGTTCGCGGGTTCGAACCTCGGCGGCTGCCATCTCGGGAGTGGGGAACGGCTGGTTAATGATGGCTCATAAGTTTGAACTGGCCGCTTCAGTCTCCCTTGTCTTTGCCGATTGTGTGTTTCTGCCTTTAAAATGTGGGCTTTTTGGGCCTATAAAAACGTGCTAGTATATAAATGAGCCCAGGTCTGTCATTCAAATGAAACAACGAAGATTATCTTACTGAAACCTGGCGATAGTTGTGTTTGCCATAGCGTTCCCCGCACCAGTGCGATAGGGTCTTTTATGACGTGAAAGCTACCAACCTTGCGGATTTCCACTGGACTCCGTATCTTCAACCACAAACTTTTCGGTGGAAATTTGTTGCGCCAATCAAGCTGCCACCTGTGGCGGCGTCAGCTTTGATCTGTGTTTCATAAATTAGGTGGAGCAGTTTCTCGCTGATTGAGAGACCACCTCATGTGTTCGACCAAACGCTACAGTATCTACGACATATAGGGAGTTCTCCGGAACGAATGTGTGGAAATGCTGATGTTCGGGCGAACTTTGTGGGCTCTGTATCGTCAAAGTCTTCACTGTAGGTAAGCGGCAGAACTGAAAGTGGCGTGTACTGCCAGGTTTTTCGACATAGGGCTGCCTCGGCCCTGTAGAGGATTTTTGACGTGCAGTCTGACTGTGTGCGTTCTGAGTCGTGCCCCCGATGGGCGGGAGGGGGGGGGGAGGTGAGCGGTTGGGGATCCGTCAGCGTAATTCGGTCTGGCGGCTCATTTTCTTTGTCGGGAGGGGGGATTCGTCCCTAATGTTGTGCCTGTGCGGCTTTCTGTGTGACTATCTTGTCCTGAGCTTCTTTATATAATGATGCAAGACTATGTAAGCTGCGGGAAGGTCGAGGTGTCTGTTGATGGAGTTGATATCTGAATTCCGCGTCTTAAGCGTTAGCCGTTGCCCCGGTCTAAGATGGTGGCTCCCTGAAAAATCGAAAGTATCACCAGTTTTTCCCATATGCGTTGCAAGCTGTGAATTTGGATCAAGTCTCCCCGCTACTGATTGGGGCTCCTGTAGGTGGGTCTACAATTTGACACTGGATAGCCGACCAAGCTGTCTGAAACATCAGCATTTTAGTAAATTTGTGCCTAGCAAACTCACCTTTTTTCTCAGATTATCAGCCAGGACCTCTCAAGCTCGTCAATCTGTGAATGATCCTTCAGTATGGTTGCTCCCCCTGAGTTGGGTAGCGGCACCTTTCGGTGCTTTAGAGATTGTTTTAGGCTGACTTTATGGGCACGACGAATTTATTCCTCGCAGCACGGCCTGTAGCTCCGTAGATTTTATGTTTCTTTCTAGTCAGACGTTTTTGATGCCTCTTTCAGCCCCTTTTATATTTACTGACGGCAGTAAGCGAATACAGCCTTTCTCGGGCTGTTTTGCTTTTAAGGTCAGCTTACTTGAATTTATTTCTTGGACCTCAGTCGCTGCATTTCGTCCTCGTCGCTATGGAAGCAGCCTTGAGGTTTTGTGTGCAGATCCGACGACTTCATTGGCGTTATATTTCACATACTCTGCCAATCTTGGTTGCCGTTTTCAGGGGATATCTATGGTCCATATTGGTGGCCATTTTAGTAAAAAGTCACTGCCAAACTGTGCTAAGTCAGATTCATTTCGGTGCTATCAATCATTGTTTACACACGTTTCGCGTTTGGGAAGTCTCTCTGATCAACTTTGTAACCTCTTTTTTGAACCAAGCACTCGTAAAAATGCTCCGCCGTTGTCATAAACATGCCAAGGTCAGCCCAGCCGTGTATCGATCCCAAGTGCGAGGAGCTGGCAGTCCGTCTGAGCTGAGTTAATAACCCGGTAATTTGGCAGACACGCGCCGCGCGGGTCTAAAGCGCACACTTGCATATGAGCCTTTGTTTTGTGCTCTCCCTTGTCTTTGTCGGTAATGTCCTTTTGCCTATATTACTGTCCGCCTTGCGACGTAGGTTCGAGTGCGAACTACAAAGCCACGACGGACGGATGAATGTGTCCTCTTAATGATCAGTTTACCCCTATATACCACTGTATATTCCCGATCAAAAGCCGAAAAGACAGCGAGCCCTTGGCGCAGTGCTTAGAGCGTTCGACTTCTAACTAACGAGGTCGCGGGTTCGAAACTCGAGCAAGACACCCATTTATTGGGCAACACTCGAGTTGGGTATGACTAGCTGACGAGAGATACTACGCCATAAATGGCCATCCTAGTCTCCGTTGTCTTTGTCGGTAATGCCCTTCTGCCTTATCCGCTTTTCAGCTCGAGTGTGAGCTCTAAAACCACGATGGGCGGGCCGGTGTGTCCTCTAACTGATCGGTGTACGCTTATCTGCCACCATAATATATTTTGCCAATAGAGGAGAATATCCGAGTTCCAGGAAGCAGTTCAGAAGAAGGAGCGATCACTGGAACAAGAGTTTGATTGTCCTGACATTTCGGATTCCGTCGGGAATCCTTAGTCGTAGGTTATCGTGAACAAGTCTGAGGCATGCTTAGCTATGGCGTGATACATGCACAGATTGCACGGTATTTATAGTTCGTAGCGGTCACTCACATGCGTACTATAATTGTCAGTTCTTGTAGCCACCGCTTGAGGTCTTAATTGGTGCGGTGATTGCTCATTAATTGCCACAGTGTTCTTGTCCGCGTTGAATGCGGGTTTGATAATTGCACGACAATTATGCCCGCTGTCATCAGAGTTGCTGTTGCGTCCGGTCCTTCCCACGTGACTGATTCTTTTGCTCAGGAAATTTCTCAGTACACCATATAGGAACGCCAAATCGTTGCGCTTGTTGACGGACTGGGGGCCTGAATACCATGACTTGAGCAGCTCGCGGCTCACGCGGTTGTCCTTTTTTGCGAGGATTTCGGCCTCATCAAACTTGACGTCCCCTTAACCTCGAGATAGAATTAGATACTGCAAAGAGGTCGCCTGATAACCGCATCGTGTGACATAAAGGCAGGGTAAAACTTCAGCTTTTACTTAATAACTTTTCGTTAACCAATAATATGACACAGCCTGCCGGATAGAGTTGAGAGGGCGGAAACAAAGGAACGTCCATGTGTGCCCCGGGCCTCAAACAGGTAGTTAGTTGGAATAGCATACACCTAGATTCACATGCCCTGCTGAGATCAAGGTGTTATGAGCACCAGCGTTGACTTTAATCAGTTTCACCTCTGACAAAGTTTAGTGTCAGTAATGCTACCAGTACTACTAACGCACAGCTCCATTGTTAGCTGGTAGTAGAAATAGAAATAGCCGTATCCTTCTCGGCCTCCTTGAGCCTGTTCTAACACCTACTGAATGTGAGTTAGTGTAAATAGTGCGGAAGTACCCGCGCAGAGTCTACTGTCACTTAATACTAAGTTAGATGGTGTTTCTGGCTTGCATTTAAGAAAGCGGCCAACGCCGCGTCCCATTTGGTCTTATTGAGGAGTTCTGTGGGCTCTGATTACCTCACTATAACCTGAGACTGTCACCATCACTGCAACAACCTGTTGGTGCACTTGGTTAAGTTCATCAAATTTGATGCTCGAATACACATGTCAGTGCCAGCCCGATGCCTGGCCTTTCCCAAGACTTCTCCTCTACTAAGTAACTGGTGTCTGAAGATCGCAGTTGCTAGGGTTTAACTCAGTTAATCCCCTGCGATACTGGTGACATTCCGATATGATATGAACACACAACTTCCGATGTGGCCTGCTATCCCTGCGTAGTTGTTGACTTTACGGCCTGTCCCTGCATAGTTGGTCATTTTCTCTGCGTATTTGGCGATTTACGGACGTGGCCCTGCATAGTTGGTGATCGGCATTCGCGACTTACTGCTCATAGCCCATTCAGCCCAGGCCATGGCTACTTCTTAATCCAACAGAGATATCCTTTCCCGAGTACAAACACCCAGATCTTCTTCTCAACAGGTGGTACTACTTCCACCGCCAATTGTACCCTTTTGGTTCAACTCATACTGGCTGGGCATACTACCTTGCTGTTGACGTTTTACCGAACCGGCGGCTTTCTTCAGCCGCCCATGCATGGTAGCTCATTCCAGCCACAGCCACCCATGCTGTTTTGCAATCCTACCTTGGTACGTATCTCCCTTGCTAAACTTAATTATCCTTCCTCCGTTCGGGTTCATTCAGTATCCTTACTACTGTCTCGGGAGGGAGTACTTGTAGTGGTCGCTGCCTGCCCGACGCCTGGCCTTTCCCAAGACTTCTCCTCTACTAAGTAACCTTGGTCTGAAGATCGCAGTTGGTAGGGTTTAACTTTACTGAACTCCCTGCGATACACACACACGCCTTGTCATCTACCACTCACGCATACTTGATTGCCTTGCATTCTAACAGGAACCAGAGCAATAAACTCTCTCAGAATGAACGGAAAAAAATCGAGCCCACCCTCACACCGGAGTACCTGGGCATGCTCACACACATCTTCTTTGCGGAACTGTTTGGTGCTGCCATTACCACCTTTCCCGTCATGTTGATGAACAAGGCCAACAGATATAAACCAGTCGTTGAGGCCATGTCCATTAGCGCTGCAGTCTATGCCGCCGTCTGGATGATCTATCCCATTAGCGGGGCCCACCTGAACCCCTGCATCACACTGGCCTCTCTACTGACCCGGCGAATTCGCCTCATTCACCTACCAGTCTACTGGTCTGCTCAGTTCCTTGGCACACTGATGTCCATCGCCTGTGCCTACGAAATCACCAACTTCAAAGTCGGTGACCCTACGTTCGGTATGAGCCTGCCTACATATAAGCTCTCAGACGCACAAATAATTGGCAATGAGTTGATGATTACATCACTCCTGCTGTTCGTCGTGCTGTCGGGGGAGGATGAGATGAGGACTGACATCTGGACTGCCGGCAGTGGTGTCAATGTGGCCATAACCTATATGCTTATCCATTTCGTAACCCTTGTTACGTCGGTAGGTTATCATTTTTCGTTTCTATAAAAGTTAATTTTGGCCCAGAAACGTTGTCGTAGTCAGTAAAATAACTATCCGTGAGCGTCCTAACTGTTATAACGACGAGTTCAGTATCGCTAGTGTTGTAACGGTGATATCCGACATGTTTCACCGTCAAATTACGCCCTGTTTAAATTTCCAAGGAAGAACACAATAAGAAGGGCATAATTCTGGAATCCACCCTGAGGAGTGTTTATTGTGTACAAACCCGGAGGAGCTGTATCGGGTAACTGTTGCCGCTGGCTGATCTCCAGCGCGCTCTTTGGCCCGCCTCGGGGGCAAGCCCCGACATTGGGAGCGGACTAGCGTGTCTTCGCTGTCCGCTTGTGTGATGCAACTCTCTGTCCCGCCTATGGGGTAAGCCCCGGCATTGGGAGCGGACTGGCGTGGCCTCGCGTCCGCTTTCGCAACTCTCCCTGTGTCAGGGGTGACAGTGTCTTATACGACAGTGTCAAGTGCCGTTCGCCTGTAGCCTGATTGGCGCATCGGGACAACTGCGACCAGTGACGCGCGCGAACAAGCGCATGCAAGTGTATCCTCTCCAGAGGTTAAGGTCATCTCGCTTGAACAATCATCACCTCTATGCGGTCACATCAAACAAACAAAGACATTTGGTTAGGCTCGACGCCTCAGGGAAGCCTCCAAATGTTGCTAGTACCTGGTCAGGCTAATATCTTAACACTAATAACCTACCCCGCCACCATCAGCGTCAGGAGACAAACGAACAGTAAAAACAGTGGACTACACTGTTGCTGTTAAGTTGACCGCTGACGTATTCAGGAAAGGGCCTGTAGGAATCTAAGCTGTGAGTGTGCTCAGAGCTCTACAATTATCATGCCCAGTCCCGTATAGGAAGGGAAGGAGTAAGATCAGTGGGAGATGTTTATTTTATAGAGAAAATCGGTGGTGGTCTGAGGCCCCAACATGCCGTAGCTTCGAGTCCTGCGCGCACGTGTGTCTGCTAGCGTGCTATGGGCGTGAACGAATAAATGTCCAAAGGGAGTGAGTCACTGGCTGCTTGATCAACTGCTTGGCCAATAGCAGTCTACAGTACTTGTGACTGGCTGTCCCAGAAACAGATATAGGAGTGCGGTCAAGTGATGGATGGCGGGCTTGGCGACGGCGCTAGAGATCGCTTGGTTAGCACTTGCTGACAGTGAGCAATCACATAATAGCTATTTCCGATTAGGAGTGATTAGGTAGTGGAGTTTCATTATTGAGTATCGTGAAGCATAACCTCACGATATTTTAATTTCAAGGAAAGGCGTCCTTTGGGAAAAAAGGAGTACATTTATTCGGGAATTTTTGAGTCTGCTGCCCCAGCTCGTCTTCGGACTAACAGGCCATGTGCAATGACCAACTAACATTTCAAACGTGTGGAAAACAATAGTTAAAGGACATGAGACCTGATTGGTAGGTGTGGCCTCAGTCAGTCTATGTCCTGCCGCCTTCCTCTCTTCCACCGTTCTTTGAAGTGTTGATAAATACCATCTAATTTTATGTGCCGATTGATGCATGAGTCATCGGAGTGCATGCCCTGAAAAAAATTTCGGCCATTTTCGGATGGGCAAACTCCGATGATGCGTTCACCTCCCATCAGTTTAATAATGTCGTGTCGTAAGTTGCAAAGTGGAGACCTACGCTTATCTGTTTTGCTTATCCTTTAATTATCCTCTCTGATCGATATTGTCACAAAAGTCAACTTTATTTTTGGGTATCAGTAGTTTAAGTACTGCACCTCGGATATCTCTAGTCCCAGTTGTTTGTCTATGGAAGCGGTGGTTATAGAGGTTTTATGGGTGGGGAATTGGAATAGGCAGTGGAATAACTGCTATGTTTTTTTGGTTTATTGCATTTAAAAAGGTTTTTGACTTGTACCTGTAGATTCTCCTAATCTGTATTATTGTTTAACGTATTTTGGCAAGACGAGAATATCAAAATGTTGGTTTCTTGAAATTTCTGAAAAAATGGCGCTTAGGAGGTCGTCTACTTCTACTTACCTGATGTCCAACTTACCGTTCTCGAGTTAAATTAGTGTAGTCCGCAGCGCAAAAGCGCCGCGCGCACCTTCACTTTACATGCGGAACAACTTACTCCTGGAATTCTGACTTTTGCAAATTTGGCCTATATATCCTGCTTTTGTAGCTATGGGTATATAAGGTGTACTACTTTAACTGCCCCTGCCACTGCTGTGGAAAGCGTCTAAACCACGAACCTGACTGTTGGCCGGTGGACTACGGTAAAGTGCTTTCAAATTTAAAAACTAGTGACTAGACAGATACCGGTCGGAGGGCTTTCTTGTTGACCAAGTTACGCTGCTTGGTCTGCATGTTGAACACAACAATAAGGTGCTTTTCGTCCGTTCTTAAACGCTTGATTCTTCAAATGGACATTTAAGCCTCTTGTTCACATTATATTCGCCTGAATAAAGAAGACAGTATAGGAGGTACTTTTAGGCAGCTCTGATTAATTCTCCACTTTTAGACCGCGTTTATTTGACTTTCGATTCCTTACATACCACAAATATTCACAACAATAGGCGTGTCCTCGTGCACAGCACACAGAAAACATGGTGGACATATTCAAGCTTCCACGGCTTCGCAAGATCTCGCCAGCATCTGCGGGTGACAGGTCTCATAATGTGCCAATATCCATTTATTTACCAATTATTTATTCCGCTCATGGGTAAGAGCAGTGAACTCCTGGCCGACAGGTCGCGGGTTCGAGCCTGGGGTGGTACGAAACCTGGATTTGCGTGTGGATGGTTGAGGACGTCAATTAGGTCAGAAATGGTCATTCCCGACTCCCTTAACTTTGGTGGTAACGTTTTTCTGCCATACGTACTCGCCGCTATGCGGATGCTGGTAGGACTCGAGGGTGAGCTCCGGGACAGACCGGGACAAGTGATTCGCATGAGCGATTGATGAGCGCCCATCAAAGCCTTGCTACTGTGTGCCAAAGTTCAAACTAATGAGTATCCTCTGTGCAATTTTCCAGCATTTGTGTTAGAAAATTAGCCTGACCAAATGCTAGCAGCATTTGGATGCTTTTCTGAGGCGTCGAGCATAGCCAAATGTCTTTATGTGTTCACTCTGACCGCTTTCAAAGTCATATGCCTTTGCGGTGGCCATGCCCGCGTGATGACTGTCCGACAGTTCCCTCGTCGATTTCGACGATGGGCCCCACGCGCTCCAACAGGCCGCAACAAGCGCTGAAGCAAGCCGCAAAAAACACTGAGGTGAGTTGGGCAAGCAGCACGAAGGCTACAGCAAGCAGGAGCAACACAGGGAACTTGTGCGAAAGAAAACAGGAGCTTAGGCAGACTCGCGCGGAATCTACCCACTGGCTCGCCACTCCCACCTCCGTATCCGGTGTAAAGACAAAGTCAATAAGACCGGGAATGAGGGAGGGTGTAGATGGCTGGCGCGATAAACACTCAGCATGCGCACACTTGACACAGCCATCTCACTAGGTATGCTCCCAACTGCGCGGGGGCACCATAAAGGCCACATTGAGAGGGAGCCATTGCAGCCTGACTCTCAGTCCTCCCTCTCCTCCCGTATGCACACACAGACACACGCGTACAGGAGCAGCAACGTAGGGGGCCCTGGGGGTCGCTTACCTTGAGGTCTCCTGCGTGGTTGAAGACGGATCCGCATCTTGGAGATGATGAGACGATGATCAGTATCACCATCGGCACCCGGCATTACATTTGTCACCAACACGTCCTGTTGGTCGCGTTGCCGCACGAGGACATAATCCAGAAGGTGCCACTGACGAGACCTGAGGTGCATCCAGGTCACCTTGTGCTGCAGCGGTTGGCTGAAGTAGGTGTTGGTCAGTATGAGACGGTGCACCACGCAGATGCGAAGGAGGAGTAGGCCATTGTCGTTGAGTCCTCGGAGGCCGTGGGGTCCGAGCACTCCACTCCAGGTGGCGTGGTCTGTGCCGACGCGGGCATTGAAGTCACCAAGGACTATCAACTTGTCCGCCTTCGGCACAGAGGCCAGGAGGGCGTGCAGATCCTCGTAGAACTTGTTCTTTGACTCGTCAGAGCTGGTTATCGGTGGAGCGTAGACACTTACGATGGTGGTGAATTTGCCACCCCAGAGAGGCAGGCGGAGACTCATCAGGCGTTCGTTGATACCCTGCAGCGTACAGGGTAGTCGTCCCACGATGTCCTTCCGGATGGCAAAGGCGACGCCGGCCTCGCGTCGCCCTGCCGTCGGACGCCCCACATAGAAGAAGGTGTAGCCGGCATCCACCTCTTCTATGGAACCTTCACCGGAGAAGCGGGTTTCACTGAGTGCGGCGATGTCCACCTTGAAGCGCGCTAGTTCCCGGGCGATGAGCACTGTTCTCCGTTCCGGTCGAATGCTCCTCGGGTTATCTAAAAGGAAACGAACATTCCAAGCGCCGAAGGTGATATGACTTACCTGAGCTCCCTAAGCTGTCAGCCTGTGATCTCTGGGAGCTGTCCTGCGGGAAGGAAATGGGTTAGAGGGAGGGTGGGGAAGAGGGAAGTTTGGATTTGCGTTTGTAGTGTTTCGACCGCGTGTGTGCAATCTGTCAGCCACGGTTAACTGGCAGATGTCGCGACCCAGCGTGTTTGGTAACCACCTTTTCTAGGCCCATCAACCCTCTCGCGAGGGGCAGCAGCGCTGTTCCACAAAGGGACTGCCGGTCACTCACAACTGCTGCCGAACTGCACCATGGGCCACGAGTGTTTTGGTGCCGAATGACCACTTGGCTGTGAGCCTGCCTACAGCTTTTCTGTCGCGCAGCTGAGGACTTTTAGAGGGGGAGTATTTGGGAAGTAGGGGGTTGGGAGCAGCAGTAATTTTCCTAGTAGCAGTAGCGGTGAAAGGGACTGTGTCTCACGTAAAGTTGATACGCGTTCTATTGCTACGGCATCTGACTATGGTCAATCAGGCCACAAGAGAACGCGTGACCTTATCTCCTTATAAGCCGCTGTCACCTCTCAGACAGGGGGATTTGCACATCGGACTGTTATAACATCGCAAGTCCGCCCCCGATGCCGGGGATTCACTCCGCAGCGGGACAAAGAGCACGCTGGAGATCAACTAGCGTCAACTACCACCCGAGACAGCAAATCCGGGTTTTTTACACGATAAACCCTCCTCCGGGTGGATACCAGAATTATGCCCTTATTGTGTTCTTCCTTAGGGATTCCAAAGGGCGTAATTCGACGATGACACATGTCAGATGCCACCGTTACAACATTGGCGACGCAGAACCCATCGTTAAAGGTAGAACAGACAACATAAGCCGCCATTTTGGAAGTGTCAACTGCAGCTCAACAGCAGAGCACACAAAAAGAGTTGGAAGCTTGGTGGCTTAATTCCGTCCGACCGCACAATTTTCCCGGTTTTATGAGATTTTCCATTGTCAATCATTTGCACTGGGGTAGACCCTTGCTACTTAAAGCCCAGCTTGAACTCTAATCTATTAAAAATATTAGGCAAAACTTCTCTCCGTATATGTTTCACTTCTTCTTCTTGTACGTAAGAATGTGATAAACAGTTTCCAAATACGTTGTCACTGTCTACAAGTAAATTAACGCTTTATTTCTTTGCACCTAGCCTTAGTTTGTCTCGGTGTTAGGCTTGATGTTACTCATATATTGGTCTAAAGAACGTTTTACAATTACAATTGGACCGAAGGGATTTATTTTAAATCAGCTATTAAATTAGGCATTCGGAGAAATATGAGGCGATGGAAGCAGCCTAGTTTGGAGGAACATTAAACTTTTCGCTAATTTAAAATGCTACCTTGAACAGCTATTCACAAAGAGTCGAACGCATAAAAAGTTACTCGAACGCATTTGTTTCACTGAATTGCGAAGTGAATATGCCCTCAGTGTTCCCGCGCTCGGCATATGGGCAAAAAGCGAAGGAGAAACTATGGTAGGTGTTAACTAGGGAGGGACGGAACTGGGGGCGGAAAGCCCCCGTTAGGACCAGATATGGCGGTTTAGTAATGACCCGGTAATCAGACCTTTCTGATACACACTGATTTCTGGGGGCTTATGGCCGCACGGTTAAACTATTTTACCAATAATGATAGCAGCTGATTTATCGCACTAAACTGGCATTTAGGTGTACATAAAATGCCCTTGGTTAGTTATGGTTGCTTAGGTAGCGTTTTAATGTTGACTGTGGAACAGCACATTCGCCAGCCAGTTCACTCAAGCCAGGATGCCGACTTTATAATACAGTACGTCCTTCCTGTTGTCTGCAAAAATCCGATACCGAATGCACTGTGCTTTTACCATATGTGTTAGACTTTCTAACAACTGCAAACACTATTTTTAAAAGCATGCGCCAAAGTAAAGTCTGTGGTATCATCCAGTCTGTGGCAAACTTCGTGTTTTCCGAATCTCCCGCTGAAAGAAGGCGTACCTTTTGGCCTCAACCAAGTCTGGAATCATTAGCTTTTCTGAGCCCATGACTATTCTATTCAAATGCCACCCTGGCTGTTCGTAGAAAACTTATGAAATGTATGAGTTGCTCCGTATTCATCCAAAAATGGCAATTGTCAGATGATAAACGATGCATTTTATGCAGAGACGAAACCGGCGTTTTCTTAACTGGAATGTATGCTGTTTTTAGTCATGAAACTGTGAACGTACTTTTGGTGGCAAGTTGAGTTGAGGACTATCTTGGGAATGAAAAACGTATTCAAAACTGGAAAATATACTTTTTTCGAGTAAAAATTTTGAGAAAAACGCAATCTGCTACCACATACATAAGCGTAAGAAGGAATATGTTTATGGATAGCTTTCTGTGAAACATAATGTTTTTATCAGTTTGTTACCAAAGTCAACCTGCATTTTTTTATTTTAAGGGTGTTAAATTCTCGCTTCCCTTTTATTTTTAGAACCAAGTCACGGCAGGCAACATGAACCCATTTAGGAGTATGGCCGCGGCGATTGTCAACCGGAAGTTTACTAGACAATATGTGAGTTTGAGTGCTCTTATGTGAAAATTGTGCTTCAACAGTGGTTAACCCTCAAATTGCCGGATTTATTCGATGAGGATGAGGGAGTGGAGTGGTTACAGGTACTAGCTAAAAGGAATGAGGCTACATGGTTTAAAAAAACTTTTTAGCTTTATACCCGATTGGGCCTGGTCAGCTTACTTGTTATTCCACAGTAGTCACATCCTGTAAATAATACACTTCCCCCGTACGTCTACTGCTACTACTTATCTCTGTCTACTTTTGGTACAGCGTGGATAGGAAAGCGAAATCATTCCCTGCTGTGAGCGGTTCGACTTCCACTGAGGCCGTGAATTTTCACAATTGGTTTAACTAAAAAATGATCTTTGTTTATGAATTACACGGTTCTACTACTGCATCTGATGAGGGCTCCGCGACGGTATCCGAAACATTAAGCGAATTAAGTCCTTGTTCTCAACGTTTTTACTTTTGCTTATCAAAAGCAGATATTTAGCAGTTTCGTTTACCCTACCTAGAGAACATATTCAGTTGACCCAATTGTGAAAATTTTGCGGCCTTGGTTGGAGTCGAAGCAACACGGCATTGAGGGCTTTTGCGCAGCCAACGCTCTAACATTGAGCTACGAGGCGTGCATTTAATTTCACTTGAGCCGATTTACTCACCCAACCTACTGTTCTAATGGAATCCACCATTACGATTGTAATAAGCTTACTGCTGTATGCGTTGGACTGTCACCGAGGCCGTGAATTTTTTCACAATTGGGTCGACTGAATTATTCAAATCTGACGAATCTCATAATAATCAAGTGAGCCGAGTAGTCATTCTGGTGGATTCCAGATGATTGTTTAGGAAATCCTGCCTGGGCAGTCAGTTTGCTGTATCCGTTATGGTGGTTCCTATACGTGCAGTAGGTTGGGCGCGTAAATCGACCTAAGTGTGATTAAATTCACCGCTCACGGCGAGCCCCGCAGCTCACTGGTAGAGCGTTTGCTGCGTGAAAGCCTTCCCTGTTTTGTGGGTTCGACTCCCACTGAAGCCGCGAACGTTTCACGACTGGGTCAACTGAATAAACCAAATACAGCAAAGTCCTCTAACAATTAATGGGAATAGTCAGGTTACTGAGTCTACTTCCTTCACATCTTCTGAATCTCAGCTTTTGAAGTAGTTGCAACTCAAACACTGAGGAATTAATGTCCGCTCTTATCTGAAACCTTCAACTATTTGTAAGCGAGTTCGGTGTGAGAAGCCATCGTTCCATGTACGTGACAGTAGCTGGTGTAGTAAAGGAAATACTATTTGATGACATCGACCAATGCCGGCGGCGGATAAGCCAACGCATTTTGGTAAACGAAGGGGGGAGCAATTGGCAATGCCTCCAATTCAATGTGTTTTTTCTCAAATTTCTCACTCTTTGGTGGATGGACGATTCTCTGCTCGCAACCGGAGTTCATTCGTTCCGTTCTCGAACCCCGCCAGCAGTCACATAGCATTCAGTTCTATAAACAGATTAACATTACCTACCAACACCATGGAGACTGGAATGAACATTTTTGATTAAGCCGCCATCCACGAACGTTAATAGTCCCGAGTCAAAAACCGCCAAAACAACGAGCAACTGACTCAATGTTTGGGGTGGTGGGCATCTGATCAGCAGATCGCAGGTTGTTGTGTCGGGTGGTGCACCGTCTGGGGTCGGGTATTGTTAGGATAGCCGAGTTATAACTCGGGCTCTCCTGAGGGCACTAGAACAAAGGAATCGGACAGGCTACCGGTGCATGCAGAACGGGCAAAGAGAGCGACCTTCCAGGGACGAAAAGCGAGCACGCAAGGACAACCACGACCGGAGTCTGTCATCCGTGAGGTTATGCCTGGCCAGGGGCAAAGCGCGCGCCAAGCGTCACCATGAGGACACGATGGCTGAGGCATGATGGCTCTTCGCATGGGCCACTAGCAGAGGAGCCGATAGGAAACCAAGGCTGCCGGTCCTTAAATATGACGCCGTGGACATGAGGTGCACTCTGTTGCCGAGACGCGCTACCGATGACCCGACATTCTGCTGCTGAGGTCACAGAACAGGCTGCCGAGACGACACCGGTGACAGAAGACACGTTACTGACGGACACAGAGGAGACAACGCTTATGTACCAGCAGAACTAGTAACAGTAATGTACTATCTGCTATCCTGTTCTGCCTTCTCTGCCTAACGCATACTGGGGGATATAACCAGGGTTGGCACTGGAACACACAAGGTCATGACAGGTATGACTGGCTGGTAACAGCTAATGAGCTGGAACTGACCTTTACAGTCGCCCCTTCTTGGCCAGCTTTGTTCATTTCTCACGTTCTGAAGATTGCAGCATCTGTGTGGCACATAGAAGACAGGAACTTCAGGTCAAATCAGTAGTTACGTCCGTGGTTGACATCAATCAGACAGGCCATTGACGTAGGGAAAGGGGAGAGGAGAGTGAGGCCAATGCAGTGCTCAACTACTCAATGTGCTATTTGAAAATACCGCATGACGCACGTGCATTCGTGATTTGGAAAACTACCAAATGGTGGAATAATTTGACTTGAAAAGTACGTCAAGCCCATTCTTTCTGTGGTTGTTGGCACCACACGTAGGTTGGCTAGCTAATGTTGCTAAACCATTGCGTCTACGCCCATCTTTAGCCAGCTCTACCATCGTGGGTGGCATGGTGTCAGTTTGCCGCGTCAAAATTAAATTCGAGTGTAAAGTACCAATTTTGTTGAGTTTCTGCGCTTGGAATGATTGGGGTGGCCGTGCGTTGCTTTATGAACATTTCAGAATAACTGCTGCACTACAGGTGATAGATAACATGGAAGACTCGCAAGTTCTTAACAGAATCAGGTCTGTAACTAATAGCCAGCAGATTAGTTGAAGCTGTTAACCATTTAAACTAATAAAACTTGCTACTACTTCTATAATAGTAGCATAATTTGTTACTCTCAAAAACTTCATTGCGTGTGGGCCAAATTTTTGCCCGATGTGTCGGCATTACGAAGACATTTTATTGTTATTGTCGATAGTTGCCATGGCATTACTGGAGTGCGTCTGTTGAACAGTTTGCCCTTCTCTCCGTTCTTTTCAGTGTTACATAATTGGACCATTCCTCGGATCCATATTTGGCACATTCTTTTATGAGATATTTCTCAGCGGTGCGTCCTGCTGGGCCCGTACGAAGGCTTGGCTTACTTCGCCTGATTTTGACAGGGAAAAGAACTACGCCCTAGAGAGTGCTTAAGGTAACTCACATACAGATACCTATGCACTGCACAGTTTATTTACTTTCCTTCTATCTCGCTGACCTGCCTTGGCCTTGCTTATGATAATCTGTGCGAGACAGTCGAGGGCGTGGCTCCGTCTTGCACTCAAATCAACCAATCTTTGGCTTGCCATCTGAAGGACCTTTTCCCAGTCGGCTGGCTACTTTCTGCAATGCTTGTGAAATCCGTTTTGCGTCGCTTTGTAAATACTTTTATGATGGGTAAACACTCTATGAGCACTGGCTGTCGTCATGGCTAGTAGTAACGTTTTACGGCTGGACTGTGCTAGTGTTTACACCTGATCAGTGAGCACAGTTGCTTTAATTTGCCAATACAAGCGAACATCCGTGTCCTTTCTGACCTTTCTGCTACTCATGTCTCTGATGACGAATCCGCGACGGATATCGAAACGTCAGGCGAATAAACATATTGTCCCAGCGATCGAGTCTTCTTCTTCTTCTCAGTTGCTTTAATGTATGACTTATTGAATAGGTCCACAGTGCATTAATTAAAATCGAATGAGGAGAGAGGGTTAGCACACTGTATAAAGAGAGGAGTTAGATTTGGCTGACTTCGCGTAGTCAAATTCACTTATTTGCACCGTTTAAGTTTAGATACCTGAACTCCAGTCCGGGCATGATTATATATCTTCCGGATTTAAGCTGTAAATCATGCTTTCTCCGTACCTGTATGATGTTGAGTAATGAAGAAGGCATCTCTCTGCCAAGTCTCCTTAGCACTTTGTAGTTACCCACTCATACTCCTTTTGGCGACTCAAAAGTATGGCGTTCTTTCTTGCACGTTCAGACGCAGCCTTGTCTAGCCACCAAAATGCCATTCACCAGTGCGTGCAGAGCTGACCTACAGTCTGGCGGTTAACGCCACAAACAGGGGGCAAGACGCAGGAATAACAACCCACCTTACCCCAGCGTCCCTACGTTAATTTCCAGGGAGAGCAGGGATACTATAAAAGTTAGCGTTCAGGTTACAGTTGGAGGTCATGTAGGGCTGTGGTTGAGGTTTGGTTAAGATCTAAGTTTAGAGACATGGTAACTGTAACACCTATGGCTTTGACTCGATACTTTTTATCCTTACTGGAATTTTACGCGAAGCCACCTGCATTTCCGAGGGAGTGGGGGGGTGTTCCTATTCCTGCGTCTTACCTGAAGACGTTAGTGTCGTAAATTTGGCGACTTGGATTTTTAAAAACTAGCGAATTGCTGGAAAACAATCTGGCGACTTGATCTACTGATAGGAAGACTTCATTGAAAGTACAGGCTGGCGGACGTTGGGACAATCATTGAAATAGCCTTATTATGGGTCTGTATTTTAAACGGTAAAACAGTCGTTAACTAGTGAAGGTGAACAATTCTGACACGCAGTCAGAATGAGGAAGAGGGTTGACAACACTGTAAAACCCAAACGGACAAAACTAGCCATTATCCAATCGTGGCGTTTTGAAAGCGTTTTTCCAATTTCCGTCTTGAATGTATGCACCAAGTGTGAAGAGGAAGTAAGATGGTTCATAGTATATATCAGGAAAGGCCTCCTTTTTCAATGTCACCGGTCACTAACAGGGGGTTGTGCTCAGTCCTACTCTCTTAAATAGTTTTATACTTCGCAAATGTATGTACGTGTTCGAGTTCCAGGTCTACATGCGAGAAAAGAAGACGAAGAAAAAACAAGGATGAAGAGGAAGTCTGCTCGAACGCGTCGGAACAATTCGTTTATCATTCTGAAATTTTGAACTAATACAGGAATCAATCGTCAGAATAGTAGCAGTAATGGTACGAGTCAACTTTTTAGGGGTTACGAGCCAAGTAACGCAAATAAACTTCACAATAGCCAACCTGCATAATTCAGCACTGTGTCCTGTCTAGGACTGTGGTAACCCCAAAAATTCGTTCTCAAATTGAGCCGCATGTTCACATTCCAGTTGTATGTATAGGTAAGGAAGAAGGCTCTTCGAACACCGAAACCGTTTCTGCTCTTTCAAACTCGTACAGGAGTCCACTGTCAGAGATAAAAGCGGCAAAAGGCAACAGTTAGAAGAAAGAACCCCATGAAACATCGACAACACCAGTTCGGATATGACTCGGCACGCCTCTGTATGCCGGCGTCAGATCGATACATCGATTTACTGAGTTCTCATCTTGTCGCAGGCTTTAATCAATTCTTGACCTGTATTGCTCCCGGCGTTCTCGATTATCTTGACGGCTCCGAAAGTAAATTCATGGACTGGAATGTGCGTTTGAGCAATCATATAAGATAATTCGTTGCCCTTCCTACAGCCAGCTTACGTTGATGTATGTGCTATACGGACATGTGTTATGAATATTCGAAAATATGCGAGGGCCAGGTTATTGAATAGAAGGCGGCAAGACGTTCTCTGGGACCAATATTTTTATTTGCCCGACGTTTAGGACTCTCACTCGAGGCCATTGTCAAGGAATAATAAAATGTACAGCTCACCGTGTATTTAGCTCAAGGCTGCTGGGAATGACCTTCAGCTCTGCTATCGATTTTGTGCGCAACGCCTGTTAATTGGATCTGCGTGCGAGTGCCATGTCTCTTGCAAGAGGCGTGAGATTCGGTTGTCTGACGCAGTATTCGCACGTGTTCGAAATCGAAGCCATGCCCTAGCTTGGATGCATTAGCGACTACCAAAGAAAACTTGTCATTCCGTCCCACGGCGAGTACATGCTGGTGCATTCTCGTGAGAACCCGTTTGCCGGTTTCGCCAACATAATTGGCTTGACCACAAAGCCAGTCGATGCGGTAAATGACACCGGACTTTTGGTTAACGGGTACTGGGTCTTAAGGCCGCATAAGTTGTCTGCAGATTGTTGCTTCTGGCCTGTGAGCAACGCAAATCCCAAATTCGCTGAGCAGTCAAGTGAATTCTTCTGATACACCAGCAATATAAGGTATTGCTCGCCAGCGTGTCGGTTCTGGCCTTCCCGTTGGTTTTCTTTTTGCTCCTCACCTGCATTTCTCGACGAATGCGCCAGGATAACCATTCATTGTGAAAAGTATCCGCAGATATTTGACTTCAGCCTTCTTGTCGGCTGGTTCGCTGCAGTGGGTTTATACGCGGCGATATAGCGTTCGCACGCAGCTGCGTTTGTGCGTGGCGGGATGGTTGCTGAGGTAACTCAGAATACGTGAGGTATTTGTCGCCTTTCTGTTAACTGTTGTAATGAGTTCCCCACCGCCTTTTATGCACACCAGCACCTCAAGGAACGGCAACTGGCAGTCTTCTTCTTCCATCATCGTGAACTGGATGTCAGGGAAGATGGAATTAAGATTCCCTGTGAAATCCTCAATCTCGTCTTGACTGATGATAACAAAAAACGTATCGTCAACATACCGGATCCACAGTCGTGCTCGATAGTGGTCGAAAGCCAGTGCCTCTAGTCGTTGTAACACTGTCTCGGCAATCAGGCCGGACAACGGCGACCCCATTAGTGTACCTTTTATTTGCTCGTACACGGTTCCTTTGAAGGTGAAAAAAGTGCTCAGGCAGTGTTTCAGGAGCCCAATAAGATTACTTATTTTGCGCTTTAATTCTGTCTCATTGTACTATCTTTCTAACAGGGTTTGCATTGTTTCCATGCAAGATGTTGTGGTATCGAGGTGAAAAGTGAGGTCACATCGAATGATACCACCACTTTATCCTGTGTTAGTCGAATACCCTGCAGCTTTTATATGAATTGCTCGGCTGACTTGATAGTTGTTGCAGAGCCCTCTGTTAGAAATTTGAGACGTTGAAACAGCCACTTGGCTAGGCCAAACGTTGGAGCGTCTCTGAAGGAAACGATTGTTCATAGAGGTATTCCTGGTTTGTGGACCTTGGGGAGGCCATAGAATCTTGCGAGTGCTACATCATTTGGTTTCATCGTTTGCCAGTCGATCTGTGTTATTGCCTTTGACTTCCGAAGACTTGCCAGGTCTTTGTTGATGCTGTTGACTAGCTTCTTCATTGGGTCATCCTCCCGAGGGATGTAGGCGGTTCTATCGCCCAAAAGTGTCATGAATTTGTTGACGTAGTCCTCTTTGTTTAGAATAACTGTCGACCGTCCTTTGTCGGCAGGCAGAATGACAATGGTTTTGTCGGCCTTTGGTATCCGTAGTGCTTCGCTTTCTGTTTTTGAGAGCATCTTGCGTTTTTTATGGGACATTAGTCTGGAGGAGATTCGCTGTCGTAGCAGATTTCGGCTTTCTTCGGGAATTGGAGCTTCGCGAATGAAAGATTCCGAAGCTGCGATGAAGTCAAGTCTGACCTGGGTATTATCAAAGACAGTTTAGGCGCGAGATACGATACACTACTCAATACTACCCCGTGAGATTTATTCACCTTTTCTTCTTCGGACGATGCGAAGAATTTACCAGTAGCTCTGATATTCTTGTGGGCCTGGCGAGTATTGACCCGAAATACCCTTTTAACCTTTGCTTTTCGTGGTTGATACACCTTTTCAAATCTGTTAGAAGTATTTCTCACAGAGGACGAGGTACAGCACAATTGTGCTGGCCGTACATGCGGTTTTTTTGTTGTACGTGGGTAAGGCGTTGCCAGAGTATATAATAGAATAGCTGGCCTTCAATTCCTTGCGAGTTCCGAGGTCTCAGACGAACTGACCTTTAGAGCTTTCGTCATTTTTTCTTAAATATCTGTTTCTGGCAGGTTTTCTTTCATATCCATCGATCATTTTCTGTAGAATGATTCCCTTGGCGTTTCAAAACACTGGGTTGAGCTATTTTCTGTCGCTTTGGCTTATACAAAAAGGCCTACCTCCATCTTTATAGAGTCTGATAACGGTCCGAGACCACCATGTATTTGCGACCTCACGAGATAAGCAATATCCTACATTCTATTACTAGAGTTTCGTTGAGATCTATGTCAACTGCCTTTGAAAACAGTTTTCTATCCAATTTGATAGTATTATTCTTTCTGACGCCAAGGACCGGGTCTGTTCTTCATCCCTCCCTTTGTTAGTGGCTCTTCTGAGACACCTACCGTGTCAGGGAGGCCGGTTTACACCATGCGATTGAGGAGTTCATTTGAACTGATACATCTTTCTGCGAGCCTGACGTATCACCTGACGCATCGCTCAAAAACTGAAATTCTTCAGCGCCCGCAGGTGACTGCGTACCGGCTAGCGGCCAATAATCAATGAGGTGTTACCGTCACAGACCGTGCCACAAAAATGAGCATTTTCGACATACTTGCAGTAGGTCTTGTGCAACAGACTGTCCCCGATCATGATTTTGGCGAAAGACACCGGGGAAGTTCTGCGGTCCCGTATCTCTGCTCAGTGTCTATGATTAACTGAGAGGCAGCCGGTTTCAAACTTGCGACAAATTTATAATTTTGAAAGGGGCAGGACATTTATTGCGTCCTAATGTTTTCATAAGCTTTCCCCTATGACCGAAGCCTTGCCGGTACTGACCTCAAAGGATAGAGAAGTTGGTCGTAGGGCCAAATAAACGTTATATTTCGGCCGTATATGAGAATATTTTTGCTTTACTTCCTGGCCTGTATGTGTAGGCAAAAATGATCTCCCTTCACCGGCCCGTAGTACGATAAAGAAATCTTGATAAGCGAGCAGATAATCGATATGTCTGTCCAACCTAGTAATGAGTACGCCGCAAATATCCACCCAGGTCTACACCCTTATCGTCACCCGTCGTCCATGGTAACGACCATCACCAAAACCACCGCGTCTCCCACTCCCCACAACAGCGAGCTCACTCCCAACCTCTCGTCACCCAACACTACTAATAGAAACTCGACCGCAACCTGTCCTCGTTGGGTTCATATGCCCATCTCGCGCATTCCCTGATTCGTCACTTGCGAATCCATCGCGCAGAGACTGGTTAACCAGGGCTAAGAGAATCAGCATACACCCGCCACACAGCCTCAAACGCCCACATTGCCGGCGCATTTTCACTCAACGCATGGGCCTAGTAAGCCATATCGTGGGGGGCGTTAAGAATAATAAGATCAAACCCTAATCAGTGCGATCTTCAGGCCCGGTTCCTTGAGAGATGAGAAGACGTGGGAGGCCCGAGTTGTAGTAACGGTTTATTCTGTACAGAAGGAGTGAAGAATAGATAGGGGGAAGTCGATCGTCGGACGAGCTCATTTCTGCACCCGAGTGGGCAGAGCCTAGAGTCCAAGTCTGGCCGCCATCATCTCAGCGGCCACCAAACACTGTCTTTGTCTTAGTCAGCCTTGAAGGTGATTGGTAAGACCGGGGGAGGTCTTCGGTGCACGCGTGCTTAGAGGCCGTACAAGGCAGCCATGCGGCTGGCCTCAGAATCGCCTAGGATTGAAATGACGTGGTCTCATGCATGGCGAGGCATGGGAGATCACTACAGGCACACGTGCCTTCATGAAAACCTGTGATAAAATACTGTGGGATATACCACCATACCTCATCGCTGCTCTGCAGCACCTAAATCACGCCTGACTTCGCTTAATATCACACAAATTAGGCACGTAATGGGTCCCTCTCACGTTTATAGGAAGTTTCTTTCTTGGCTCCTCCTCCTTGTGGCTCCCCTGCTACACGTGCGATCCGAGCTTGAGCTTAGCAAGCTTCACTAAAAGCCTGCGGTGTGGGGTGGCCAATTGGCAATTGAACTGAGACCTTGCAGCCAGTCTGGAATCATCAACTGCAGAGTTAGAAGTCAGGTAAGACCACGTAGGTTGGACAGTGTATTGTAGGAAGGGAGCTAACGAAGGGCTCTGTGAAACAAGCTGCTCACAGGACAGATGTTACTTGATGTGTGTGCGCGTCTGCGTGGACGGGATTAAAAGCAACCCATCACATGCCTTGCAGCCAATCAGTAAATGGATGGAACTGATTGATGGACAAGGTGGGTGGGATTCACAGCAAATCGAACCAGAGCGTTTGGGGTAGATGCGAGCACGAAAAACTGCAAGGCTTCGCAGCGAAGATACGATGAGACACGAGGGACCTCTACAATAATTGTCCTGCCTTTGTTTCGCTTTATGCATAACTGTTAGCTTGTCTCCTCCACGACACGTATGGTTGTGTAGGTCTCAAAGCTACCAGACACCTAGTACTCACGTGAGGGGGGAGGACATTCCTTTGCTCTGCGTTTATGTCACGCTTCTAGACGTGATCTCGGCTACACGTGGTGCACATGAACTTCACGCAACAGACGCTGGCCTGTGCTTAAAAATTTATGATGATGCTGATGATGTATTAGCCTGGTCTATCATTCTGACGGGCCAAGAATGCCTCTGTGCACCTGCCAACTCCATCTACGGTTATGATGCTCCCTTTTTGATGTTCCAACAACCAACTTGCCTGTAACTGCTTTTTAACTGAGTAAAAAGAACGCTAAATCAAGGGGATTAGCCAAACCATTGCACTCTTATCATAATGGCCATCGTCACAAATTTGCTCAGCACGCATTTACTCCTGGAGTGTATCCGAACTGGCAGGACTGACCAGTATGTACTTTTTTTATTGTGCTAGTTATCAGCTTAAACTATGATAAACTGGGTCCTTGATAATACCTACACACAGGCCATCATGTAACCTGATTTCTGTGGAGGTTTGATTTTATCGACATCGTTGGCGCGCAGGAAAGTCTTTTTCTGAAATCTACTAGGTGTATCGCAGGGGTTTAAGTTAAACCCTAGCATTTGCGATCTTCAGACCATGGTTCCTTAAGATAAGAAGTTGGTGGAGGCCAGAATATTGGGAATCGTTTATTCTGCATACAGAGGAACGGAGAATAAGCAGGAAAAAGTTGACTACGGAAAGCACGTCCTCCCGCTGGAGTGGGTGGTCCGAAGTGACGATAGCGTCGGGAATCGCCGAAATGTCGATGTATGCTTTCTCACGGCAGCCAATCACGCGGCTAATATCATACTACCGGTCGTGGCGCGACCTTGAGATGGGCGAAAGCTAGCGTAGGCGCGCGTTTCTTGCAGGCTAAAGGCACCCTGCGTCAGCAACTGATCTGGGGTGGAAGTACAGTGGAGTCCGGTTAATGTGGACACCTCCATTCCAGGCCAATTGTCCATATTAACCGGTTATCCACATTAAGCAAACTGACCCCAAACCAGTCATTTCTACGAATAAAAAACAGAATTTTGCATCTGAATGAAGTTTTATCGAAAGAACATGCTCAGTTTTGATTGCTTTGGTGGAAACTTTTCTCTTGAAGCTCCCCTAAAGTTCTTTATCACAGTGTCAAAATTCTCCACATCAAAACCTTGTTGTCGATGCCCCGTTTCGAGTGCGGCCAATGCCGCGGGAATTCCCCGCCGCGGGTGATTTGGACTGGATTTTTGACAAAATCTGTGGTTCGACCGACCGGTTGACAGCTTGGTGCTGTCCACATTAAGCGGTGGCTGTCAAGATTAACCGGAGGATTTTACTATGGAGAAATTCCGTTCCTGGCCAACTGTCCACATTAAGCGGTTGTCCACATTCACCGTGTCCACATCAACCGGACTCCACTGTAATAGCATATTCTCGGCACAGCTTATGGAGAATAGGATGAGGAATGTTGGCAGCCGGACGAGCGTACGTCCACAGTCGCGAGGGCCGGCAACTGAGTGTGGAATTCGTCACATGCACTTCCAGCAACGCCATGTGTGAGTCTTTCTCAAGAAGCTGATTGGCCAAACTGGATAGGCATAGGCAGACACCGGTGCGTACGTGCTACCAGCCGCGATAGGTGAGAGGCTGATCGTTGCATTCGAAGTTGGGCCACTTCCGTTTCATATACATAAAAGCCTTCGCTGTAACAGGATGAGCTATACTTTGCCTATTCACATGGCCCGTGTACTTACAGTAGATTATATATCTGATGAAAGGTTGGGGATTGGAGGATTTAACGCACAATTGAGGTTGTTTATTTAGTTCATTGGGTCAACTTGAGTCGCAAAATGTTGTTTATAAGAATTTTCTTCCATTCAGATCAGAAAACTGGGAGAAAATAGAGGCAAAAATGGGCTAAATCCAGCGTTTGCTGATATCTGAGCGATTTCCTACGCTATTAAACGCTGTGGAAAATAACTTCTTGTGTGTGCATGTTGCACTATAAAAGAGCATTCATGAAGGGCAGACACTTTTTAATTATAACTGCTCACAAAACGGAGAATTTTGTTTTGCGTCTGTGAAATGGAGGGCAGTGTAATAAGAAGATAGCGCAGTTATTTTAGGAGAAAAAGAACGGAGTAAGTTTGAAAAAAATTATATTTCACAAATCTGCCAAGTTTTGTGCCATAAAATTGAGTAAAAAATTTCGGATTGTTTTTTGCTATACTCCATATTAAATTCATATTTTATATTTGAGGGGTTACAGGCAAAGAATGCGTTTGAGAACTTTATTGGTATATGGAAACCAAATTAATTGTACAATCGATATGAAGTTGGAGACAGTTAACATAACAAACATTTGACAGAGTGGTCACAGGACACTGCGAATCAGTTTTTTTAAATATCGTCGTTGATATTAATGCCACTATGCTTTGCATTTGTTGTTAAAGAACTGAGTCTAGAAGTAAAAAAATATGCTGAGAATCATTCCATTTTCGATAAAGCATTAAGCTTTTTCATTTATAACTGAAGAGATCTCCCTAATTGTTAGGGAAATCAATCCACTGGACAAAATTTCCCATTCTGATCTTGACTTAGTCACCAAAAAATTAAATTACGCAGAAATCAGACGCCAAAATATATAAGAAAAGCTTTTATCCAAGAGTTACCTTTTTTAGCATTTTTATAAACAGATCTTAAGCAAATTTATTCGCGACTTTTGTTGTGGACGTTCATTTTTCTCGGTAATGAATTCAAATGATTGGGTGGTTCTGAAACTATGACACACAAAGACAGCTGCATATGAAAAAATGCTTAAAAGCTGGTCATTTACGTAAAAGCTTTTAAGATAACTCTTATTTTGAAGGTTCTATTAAGCACATAGAATATAATCATTATTTATGGTCAACTGACTGAAGCTAATGAAAATTGTAAAGTTATCATTACAATTTCAAGGAAGATCTGAACCTCTTTGTAATCGAAATCCCAAACTAATTACAAAAATATTTTACGGAAGGCAATTACTCTTAGTATACAAAAAATGGTACGTTTATAATCGAAGATGACAATTTAATTTAAATTTATTAATGACTGACCAGCATGTTCGCACGTGAGCTTACGAAATGTCTTACTCCTGTGATCGCCCAATGGGCCAACTCAAGCTTAATTGTGGTTGCTTTAGTCCAACGCAACTCAGGCAATGCATAAACGAAAAACTAGAAATACTCGTGAAAACGTATTGGAATATATACTCGAAATTCGGGCTGTTCGGCAACATGCATAGATTACGATCCACGCACATGTATACGAAAACATTACAAAAGATTATTTTCGAACGTAATGTTACTTTTCCTGCTATAATCACTCGGTGGTTTTGTGTAACTAGACATCCTCTACAAATAGAAATTAAGTTAACCCAGTAGGCCCGATTTCCACTTTTTCGGAATTTTCCACTTTGCTAAAAAAGCTTGTATTAAACGTTTTATTCCTTCATAAATCACAACATGCCCTAATGTGAAGAACGACCATAACTTCTTTGTTGTAAGCCTTTTGGGGCCGCAGCTTCGGTTGCGTTTGAGTAATAGGGAGTTACTTGTAAAAATCTTTGAATTTCATGAGTAAGTGAACCTACTGTATATAGCATTGGACTCCCAACAATACTTTAATGAGCGGGATGCCATTGTACTAATTATTTTCCGCAATCGAATGTTAGTAAGTTAGTTGTACGTGCCACTTTTTCCATTTGCTAACCCACTTAAGTACTTAAGAGACGCATTGCCACTGGTTGACTGTTTATTAACTAGCTGACCTGAAGTGCCCTGCCTCGCAGTATGTTCAACAAATTTGTCCTAATTTCCCTTGCTGCCACAGTAACTCACTTCCATTTCATGTTTCTTTTTTTTATTTTCAAACTTACCACAAATTTCCTTTCCAATTTGTGTTGTCGTATGATTTAACTAGACATTCCTTCAGGCCGCATGACATGATTGTTTTTGAGCAATGCAATAATTTGGTTTTCCTTGAGTGCGTTCAAATTGCATTCGGTTTTTTCAGCACAGTGACCAACCTGACCCAACAGGACTTTAAACTCTGCGTGACTGTCAACGGGATCTCCGCTACCTACTGGTTTTGTCTCTTCATGGTCAGCCAAATGCATCCTAGATGCCTTTTGGCACATGTTACGGACAAGTATGTTTGCTGCCGTTTCACTGTAATAAATGCGAGTTGTCTGTTAAGTAAAAAATCAGCCCAATGCTTTCAGCGTTTTTTTAGTTGGGAAGGATCGGGTCACTGTGGGTTAGACTAGTTCTCGGGGGTGTGAAGGATCCATCAGAAAGCGACTGAGGACGACGGAATACAGGGCCGAAACAGTCCGCACATGGCAAGTGTTGTAATGTTACCAAAGTCAAGATATAAACGTCTTCTGTGATTCCCCAGGGAAAACACAACAAGAAGAGTGCAAAAGTAGCATTCTTTTAGCGTACCTAGTATGGCGTACTTGTGGCAAGCAAAGTTTACAAAATTAGACCAATCAGATTGCGGCCTCAAGTGACTAGCGGTTCGATTGGCTTTCTGCTCCACCCAACGGCGCGGTAGAGTCCTCTGTCTGGTTGCAGCTTGCGCATCATCCCCGTGTACACTGTATGTGGGCAGACTGATGCTGTGGCACGCGATCGAATCGTCAGAACATTCCGCAGGTGAGTCAGTTAGGCTGGCTCCTAACAGCAAGGTGGTCGGAGCGCTTGGGCTCCGTACAGTAATTTAATTGTGTCACCAAAAACTAATTCAAGCGACCTTTTTATGCACGCAATTCTAAACACTGTAGCAATCGTTCACAGTTTTGATCTATATCTAAGTCTGTGTGTGTCGTAGCCCTTGTTGGATTAAGGCTCCCTGCCAGAGTCCAAACTGGTTGTAGTTGGAAGACAGAAAAGCCAAGACCTCAGCCGGCTTGAGCCAAAGGTCCATGAGGTCCGAGTATGTATTCCAACATAGTTTCACGAGAATTGTCAGTTGTTGTTTGATTTATACATTGGTTGAGGTAGGCTGGACTAAGGCAACCAGATTTTCACTTGATTTCGCTGATCGGGATGTCATGGAGATGAGATATTTCGTAAGCTCACACGCGAACATGCTGGTTTTTGGACTTTCTTTTTTATGCAGCTGCCTGTTTGGGTCATGGTTTTAGAGTCACCCAAACATGTTAACCCATGAGCACCCACAAAAAAAGTCAAAGTAATATGCCTACGTTCAATTTAAACATTTCCATAACACGTTCCCTCAGATAGATTGCTTTAAGTAGACATTTGACGTTGAATATGTGCGTAGTTTAGCCTTTTCGAAGGTGAAGTCAAAATATCTTCTGAGTAAAACAATCCTTACAAATGCACAACAGTGTGTCGCAATATATACTAGGATTTTGCGAAAACTAAAAATCTTCTGTGAGTTCCGTTTCATGCGTCTGCATACGTTCATAGTCTACTGTAGAACGAAATTGTTTGGACGTCCTTTGCTTACGGCGTGACAGAGTTAACTGGCGGCATGTTGAGCATGTTCATATATATGCTTGTTTACGGTTCTTATTTGAGGTGCTTTCAAATAAACTACAGCTGCGCAAGTTTGCTGCTTAATTTTCCTGCACAAAACGTACCAGATTTGCGCAATATATTTTTTTCAAATGAAACCGCGCCTATTTTTCCGAAAACAATGCGATTTCTTATGCATGCATTTACCTGACTTCTATGAAGGCAAAGCAAAATTTTCCGTTCTCTCAAAAGATACAGTTAAAAATTTTCTGGCTTATATTGATGTTATTTTATAGTGAAAAACACATAAGGAAGGTAAGTTGAACCACGGCATCTAGTAGCTCAGAAAATTGTTTGGACATCAAGAAACGATGGCTTTGGCCCAATCTGGTTCACCTTTTCCCTCAGTACACCGATCTGAACTGAACCCCATTCTAGTTAGCAGTATTTGTTACGCATTGTCAATTCATTCAACAAAAAACAATCTCGAATGTGTAGTAAACCACCATCCCCCCCCCCCCTCAAATTTTGATCTTCATATTCCATGATTTACGCAATCTACTGTGTTCGCTATTCACTCTGTACATAATACAATGATTTCTCTAATGGCATCCAGTTTCTTCCCTTTTCATTCGGGCGAAAACTGCCGACAGAATTACGATTGAATAATATTTCTGCCCTGACTATTTTTAGTGACCTACTAGCTGCGCACTAGGAAAAAAGTTCTGTAATTTCTACTGTTTGCCCAAATGTCCTTATTGATCGATTTGTTTGCAATAGGCAATTAATCGTGCTCCAGCCGCTAGCATAAAAAGATTACGTAGTTTAATTAAAGTCTGCTTTCTCGAGTCGAACTGAAGCTTAAAGTCTCAGATCTTCTACAAAGAGGGCTTGTATGTCAGTCGGAATGGAGTAAGTTAAGGAAAACAGAACATCAGATCTACCCGTTATAGTGTATTTTTTGTATTTATGTGTGTAATTCAGAGGAGTATTTCAGTCCTGAATTTGCCTTTGAACACTAACAAGCCAGTCAGACCCACAGCGGACCGTCGACGGCTTTGACGAATATTTCTGTTTTTGAAACCTTATCGGCTGACTCTGCAATCAGCACGAGAGTACCTGGCCGCATCTTTCGCACTTCGGTGATTATTCCGGTGACCTCTGCAATGTCCCTCCTCCTTCCCCAAGAACGATATTATTTTCTTCTAAAAAATCCCAAGGAGTGTTTTCAGTGTCTTCTCTTCGTAACCATGTTCCACCCCACGGGCTCATGTCAATTAGCCTGGCCACTAATCTGAGATACTATTTTTGATACCACAACACGTATGTACAAGGGCAACCCAACTCCCTGATACTGAATGGTAGGACATCGGTCTGCGTGTACATAGTGGATGCCGTCCTGTCTACAGCATATGTGCTGGAGGGACACGGCAGGTCAGCAGCTCGCGTAAACCCGACTGATATTGCACTTTTTCTAATACGCATCTAGCATTTCAGCAATGTGGATTTGTGCGTACTTTAGGTTTGCACGTACCACGGTGGGTTAAGTTAATGAGTAAGACCCCCGCCACTGCTATCTTCGGGCTCGGTTCCTTGTGGGAAGGAAAAGAAGAGGGAGGTCAGAGTGGAATGAGTAGTTTATTCTGTACGGAAGGAGTGGAGAATAGGTAGGAGGAATTTGACTCTCAGACGAGTGCAGTTCGGCCGCGAGGGGGCCGGGCCCCAAATTTGTCAGCGTGAAATTCATTACAAGCGGATAAAAATGTCCTTGTATGAGTCACTCCGGAGAGGTGATTGGTCAGATCAGGAGTGGCAGGCGTTGGTGTGTGCGCACGCTAACCACCGTAAGGGATCGAGCGTTAACACAGGTTGGGACACCTGTGATTGGCTGTCCAGGGGCGGGTCGAGACTTGCAATCACGTGACCTCATGCGTGGCATGACGTGGGAAGTGGAAAATGCTATAAGCTCACTACAAATTATCAGCCTAATTTCCAGTCACCATGAGTAAATCGTTACCCAATACACAAACTACAGCGCAAAAATTCCCGATCTACAGACCTATCGCAATGGTTTAAGGCTATTCAAGTTTAACCCTAATGGCTGCGATCTTCCAGGCCCGATTACTTTGGAGATGACAGAAGTCGTGGGAAGGTCAGAGTGTTAGGAACAATATATTGTGTACAGAAGGTTCAGGAGGAAGTTACCACTCGGTCTGGCATGGCATTCAACCGTGAGGACCGTGTGAGACCACGGCGTCGTCAGAGCTGCCAACGACGCTGCCTGCTGCGTCTTTCCCGCTCGAGACGGAATTCCAAGTCTCCGTCAGTGCAGGAATTATCACAAGGGCCACAGATCGGACTTCATGTGAGTCAACATGAGGATGCTAATTGGCCCGACCTGTCTCGAGTGCGTGTGCGTGCCCCAGCCGCTCGAGGGCAAAGGTTGCGCCTCGGATGCGGACATGGGCCATGTTCTTAGTTGAGTGCGACTGGCTGACCAAGATTGTCACTACGAAATCGCTTCTGTGACCTCATGAATTAGGAGGGCGTCGGCCAGGAGTGACCACTACAGACCTACGCGGCTACCATTCCGTGTTGCTTATAAACAAGCGAAAACGGTAAGCACAGTACGTGACTTATCGCATGAAACGTGATCACGACCTTTGAGCCAATCGATTGTTGGCAAAGAAATGCTATCAATTTTACTTATTCGGTTAGGTTTTTTCAGCAACGGTCGTTTTGGTATGCAGACTGTTTATAAATAATTGGATCGGTCAAAATGTTTACAGATTTCAGCGTAAATCTGCGTTACCTGATATTTGGGCGGTTTCCTATGCTACTAGTTATCCCAACTAAAGTCCCCGCATCCGCGCGCATTTTTCTGTCCGAGACTAATCTAAACTCGTGAGCTTTACCATACGGAACTTTGTGCACTTTAAATTTGATTTTTTGTCTGCATGTGAATCAGATGAGGCACCGGACACGAAGGGATGTGGCTTTTTTAGTAATTTTGACATTTGATTCATATTTGCACATCTTTCTGCTTTGACACCCCAAGTCGCAGTTATAAAGTCTACTGGCAATCCTTTGTTTAAACGTCCTTAAATGGTTCTATTTATTCCGAGTTATTCTTATAGGTTACTGCAGATGGGTCCCCAGCCAGAAGGCATGTTATATGTGATACAGATACTGTGGGCATTATCCAGTTCCCGCCAGGGCATGAGTTAGAAAAGCAACGGGTAGAAAATTAACAGTCCTCGTAATTTATTAGTATTTATACGGCCACCCTGTTGCGCCTTTGCAATCTTAAACGGAGTCTAAAGGTTAATAAATATCAAAAAAGGCTCTAGTATGAATAGAAAAGTGAGTTTCTTCGTTTGCAGCAGAAAAACCATAACTTCTGTCCAGGGAATCGGACAAGAAAACGGTTGGTAACCCCAGCGAGCACAATAGATAGGGTTGAAGTTAGGTTGGTGTGTAAGAAGGCCTGGATTTGTAGGCTTGTAATATGGTCGAATTTGGTGCTTAAAAACGAGCTCACTTTAATGATGACATTAGACACACAAACATACCTCATCAATATATACCATTAATTTCTGAGCGACTGCCTTCAAAGGCTCCTCGGCCCTCGGGACACACTTGTTCCTTATTTAGATCGACGAGCCTCCTAGTATTATCCCATTCCCGATCTTAACCGAAAAAAGCAACGACCCCATGTTGCAATGAAAGAGTGTTGCGCTCAATTACCCAAATTTGCGGATTCGAATTTGGGGTGGTTCACACCTGGGATTGAGAATGACTGGCTGGTGATGACTAACAAACCCGAAATAGGCAGTCCAGTCTCCCTTGTCTTAACCGATTCCACCTGATCAACATATATCATGAGTCGCCGAGTGACTGCCTACGAGTGTTCTATAGTGAACTCCAGGGCACAAGGGGACAAAAGTGCTCCTTAGCCAAATCGGTAAGCCCCATACTAACATGCAAATATATTTCCATTACCACTCTTACGGAGTTCGAAGGCTTTTGCCTATCTTTCCGTCGCCGGTTATCAAGCCCACGGCTAATAAGCCCAGCCGCGTATTAAGCCCAAATCAGCTTGGGACGGAATTTAACACAGCAAAATCCGCCGGCTACAGTCGCCGGCTACAGTCGCCGGCTACAAAGCCCAGTTTGCCAACAGGTTAGAGTGAAATTCTTATCTCTCTGCGTGCGCAACTGGTTACGTGTTGCAAATAATTTTTGTTTGTTTTTGTTATTACGTAAAATACAGATAGACAGCATTCTTTTCTTGTACATAATACACATAATACAGTGCGTATGCAATTTATAGTGCCTATCCTGCGTCTGCTAATCCAGAAATAGGACTCTCCGCTTAATGCGCCCGCCGCTTATTAAGCCCAATTGGGTCTGGGCCCCAATAAATTTGATTTCCAACAGATCTTTATAGCAGTTAACGCGGGTAAAAGCGCTTTTTATTTCGCGATTGATAAAACCTTCTTTCTGATTCATAAATTTTGGATTGACTACACACTGATCGACGCGTCGGATGGGGAGGGCGGGCTGGCTGATTGATCTCACTCATACAAACTCCCACCACCACTTCAGTAAGACTAGCGAGACTGTAGTGGTCTTGTCTGACCAACGCCCTCATACCGCTTGACGCAACAGACAAGGTCATTCAGAGCTTAGGGCCTCGCACCAAGCAGTTTTCCCGCGTGCCTCGAGGCATGCCCAAGCGGACGGGCGACCGCCACTGCTGCCAGACGTAACTGACACGCACCCAAACACACGCACCAAGTCTCCCCCATTCTGGCCTCAACCCACGGTGGCTTGACCTCAATCAGTCTGGACACAGCTCAAGGCCGATGCAACCGCCAGACGCACTGACGCACCTACTAATGCGTCCACGTCGGTTTGCCCACGCGTGGTCCAATCAATGACCTTCACGGTTGCAGCCAAAGGTGGTGGCTCGAATTTCTGCTCCCTAGACCTCATCCTGGAGCCGACCCGAATAGGGAACGGACGCAATACTCTGCGAATCAACATTCTCTCCATCTATTCGCCTATCCTTCTGCAGAATACACTGTTCCTGACAATCTGGGCTTCCCACTGTCCTCTCTTTCTCTTCAGCAAAAGGAACTATGGGCCTGGAAGTTCGTAGGTGTTAGGGTTAACCTTCTTAACCTTAACACTAGCGCGTTGAGACCACACTTTTTGTCTCTCTCCGCACAGGAGCAACGTGGCCTTTGGCATTTCCTCCACTGCATGTTGAAGGTTTTCAATGAAAAAATAAACGTTGAGTTAGAAACACAATGCAAGCCTATCGCAGTGGCTTAAGTAAGTGGCAAAAACCCTTGCCGCTGCCGTCTTCGGGTCCGGTTTCGTCTGGGAAGAGAAGGAGTAGGACGTTAGATATGAGGAATAGTGTATTCTGTGCAGTGGTAGGGGAGAAAAGGCAGAAGAAAGTTTAAAATCGGATGAGCACACGGGCACCCGCGAGGGGGCCGGTGTTCGAAGTGCGGGAGCGCGGGAGTCATCACAGCATCTACAGTGATTGGCCAGACCGATTTGGGGTCGGCATACACAGTGGTGCATGTTAGCAGGTGCGAGAGGCGAACGTTTCGCGTGGGGTGGGGTGGGGTCAACACAGACCTCCCTCAGACATTTAAAAATAGACCCGCAGAATTGATAGAGTCTCACTCAAGCCTGACAGGCTTGGTGTACTACCGTAAAGACTGTAGTCACCACCTGCGAGACCGAGCGAATAGCCGCTGCCAAGGTAAAGAGAGGGGGAGGCCCCTAACACTTAACGACTACGCAACGATGAAGCAAGCGTCCGAGCTTTGTCCTCGTATCTGCGCTGTTAACTAGGCGCGGATCGGCTTCGTTGGACACCTGCAGACTCGATGCATACCCCCTCTATCACCAGCATCACAAGTGAGAACACATCTATCCGCCCCTATGCTCACAAATTAGGACGTTCCTATCATCGAGCAAAACATTAGCACTATTGGATCTACCAACATGGATAGGAATTTTATTCCACCCTGTCTCGATTACGACTGTACGCATAAACCTGCTCGTTCACTTGCCAGTCCATCATACTGAGACCAGTTAACTAGTGCCTGGAGCCCTGACAACATATACCCGACTGATATGCCTCACCTGCTCCCAATTCCAAAAGCACTCGGACACCGGATGGGTCTTTTCGGCCATACAAACATGCCCTAACATCAGTATTTGTCGTCATATCGCCATGAGTGGTTCAACACCTGCATTAAAAAACTATTTCAGCACAAACATGATCAACCCTGTCATAATTAGACCTGCCAACGCTGTCAGCTCAATTGCCACAGTCTCTTATTGAGCTTGCTACTACTACTATCGCTGCAGTCAGAGTAGAGCCACTGCACATCACGCATTCACCTGGTCTGGCGCTTGCAGACTCCCCGCTGTGAGGCCGGTGAACCACTGTCAAAAACCCTAATTGACATCCAACACACCAATCACACCAACCTGGAAGTATTTTCGAATTGAGCCGCCATTTTTTCCTCCCTCCATTTGCATGTCAATGTTAGTATATATACCTCGGTTGGGCTACTTTGCCCATTACAAACCGATGTTTATCCCACTTTGTTTATTTGAACTTCAATGAAGTCATGAGTGCACTAGGTCACGACGCTAGCGCCGTTTTCAAAGCTGTCTTATTTGGCCTATATTTGACGATTATCCCAAGGAAATTTATCCACGATGTCTAACCTTGCAGTCATTGGCGTTTGGGTTACTTTTGATTCCCAGGTGTTGTGAGTTTATGCACCTAATTTTATACATTTTGAATGGGGCATGGTTTTTGCTGAAAATGCTGGAAGTATATTTTCAAAATAAAGCGTAGCTCTCTCCCTCTCTCTGCCTACACTTTCTGAAGGCATTCGGTCATCGCACGGGTTTATTCGGCCATTAACGTCTCTGTGCAAATTATCGATAAGCCAGAAGCCATCACGATATCTTGCCCATAATGGGGCCACGTGTGAACCCACTCCTAGTCACGCGCTGCAGCGCATGTCAGTTATGCTTCTTTCTGACATCAAGCATTTGATTTTCGCTGCAGCGTTGCCAGTGTGGCGCGTACAATGTCACATTTCAGACCACTGACACTCCACATATGTAAAAATTATGTTTTTTTAATGTCTACCTACACATGAAGTGGTGGCCAGGTCATGTGTGGCACGCGTAGACGGGCTATCTAGCTCTCTCGTTCACTGCACCTAATACCATCGTCTGCTGACTGGCAGACCTGGACAGTTGGCCGGTGAATTAGCGGGGGGGGGGCTAGAGTGTGGGATGCTAAATTTGCAGGATGCAGACCCACGGCAAATCAATACATTTTTCACTATAACAAATCGGTAGCGCTTTAATCTACCACGATGCGCTAAAAGCCTTCGCTCGACAGACTACCAGCCTAAGTCGGTCTGTGTGGTCAGCGCTGTGGGCATATGGCTATTGGACTGAGAGCTATGCTCGATAGCGCATTTTCAATGCGGACTTTATTGCACTTTATGATGCGCTTGAGATCCAAACTGCCCTCGTATAAGTCGGCTACATATTGTCATCATCAGGTCAATTGTGACGTGTGTAGACCGAATGTTTAGCTTTGCTAGCCACTGCGCCGGAACCCACCTCTTGCCAGATCGACATTGTCTTGACTTCGGAACCTGGGGATTGCGAGAAATGTGTGTGTGTGAGAGAGAGAGAGAGAAAGCCAGATACTACGCAAGTCTGTCACACTACGAATGAAGTCACGCGAGAGTCCCCGGTGTTGCACACGCCCAGTAGAGGGCACAAGATGAACGTTGTTGTTTACGAAAGTCAAGTTACCATGTCAAGATGCACGTTTCTACAAGGGTTTTCATGCAGACTTGACGGTGTTATGCAAATTTTGATCCATACTGTATATGCACCCGACCATGGCCGTGGACAGAGCAGACTACATGCGGGAGATAAGTTTATTGAAGAGTGGACAGTTATATGTCCCTAGCATACTCACATAGCGACTTGTAATATACGCTGAAGTGCATAGCTCAATGGTAGAGTGTTACACTCCATGGCCAAATGGTCGCGGGTTCGAATCCCGGGATCGCCACCCCTGGGATTAGGTATGACTGGTTGATTACGGCTCAGAAGCCAGAAATGGTCGTTCCGGTCTCCCTTATCGCAATCGGCTCCACTTTATCAGGCTGTTGTATCTCAAGTGCTACATTCTACTTAAGTACAAACTAGCGGGGGAAAAGGGAGTGATCTCAGATCGCAGTGGCTTCTGTCGAGGTCAAAACATGAGCTGACAGTGCGAACTTACGCGCCCAGCTGCGTATACCCTACTGTGGCACACAGAGTGGATATCATCGGAAACGACGGTCGAGTTGTCAACTTCCGTCTAAGGAGAGTGTGAGAGTAAAAGACATTGGCTGTATTTATGAATTTATGGGAGTAATAGTGCTGTGTTCAAGTGGTCTTCTCAGCCACATGTGGCAGGGGCAGTAGTGGTTGTACGGACGCGCGCAGTAGAGCCAGTACGTCCGGCGACGCTCGCAAGGAAGGTGAGTGACCTTATGCAACGGGCCTGTATTTTTCCTTCAGCCCGATGCCCTCCTAACTTGTGACACCACAGACGATGTCACTAAGAGAATAGGACCACGCGCGAAGGCAGTTCTCGGCGTGCCTCGAGCCAGGCGCAAGCTGGTGCGTGAGCCCTCACTGCTGGCGAACGCACACACCGTACCTTCCCCGTCCTGGCCTCAATCCACAGTGGCTTGACCTCAACCCGCCCAATGAGATTCCCGCGTTAATATCCGAGCCTCATTTAGTAGGTCGGCCTCAATCCGTCCGGACATGGATCTCAATGCGGTGTCTGCCGCCAGACATCACTCCGGAACTAGCTCCTCTCGTGGCTGGACCTGCGCTCTGACAGTCAAAACTTCCTCCTAACTATGCTCCAGCCTTCTTGTACAGAAAACACTCTTCCTACCACTCTGGCCTTCACATGATTTCTCTCCTATCCTAATAAACCCGGCCTCGAATATCGCATCCGTTAGGGTTAACCTTATTGGCCTTAACACTACGCGATAGACCGCTTAACGAGGATATCGGTAGGTGGCGCAAGCGTGGCGGTTGCATAAAGTGAGTGATTTTTCTGCACACTAAATGACCAATCACGTACTTGCAGTGGGCAGGAAGGATGTTCGCTCGCAAGCCCCAAATAACTCGATATAACCTAGCCACACTTTCAGGTTAGGTAAAAACTGCGTGGGCGGTAGGTGACCAGCCCATTCCCCCCGTCAACAAAAAAATGGTTGCCTGCCTACCCCCGCTTCCGCGTTAACACTTCGCCATTGCATAGTAATTTGTTTTGCGAGCAGCGCGCCACTGAACGCTGTTCGCAGTGGCATATTGACGGTCCAAATTGTCCAGTTATTATCACGCTAATCAGCAACGCCGAGACTGCCATGGGTGCGACCCATCGAGTAATTATCACATCCAGCTTGACCTTCTGAGATGAACGCGAAGGCTGCTGCCTTGTTATAACAACCGCATCCTAGCGACGGCACCTCTTGTCCGTTATCTTTGTCTGTTTTTAACAACCGCTGATAATGAGTTCAAGAGCAAGTCCAAAATCAGATGCCATTCTTCGTTAAGAGGATGAATATTCTCCAAAATTGCTGCATGAATTTGGAATTTTTCGGTTGCATTGGGCCAAAACTAGATTCGGAAATCTGAATTATTCAAAGTTAGAATCTTCTCTGCCATATTGGCCCCTATACCGTCAATGCAATTATTACAGCTTGCTGAACTGCCGCTGATAACCACTTTGGACTTATTTTCCGTCATTGCTCAGTAGAAACCAAAACCCCAGGTGACACACCCGAATTTATTTAGGATCGCGACAGGCTCGGAAATAGAAAATCTTCAGCCTAGATTTTCCGATTTGAACCACCCCCCTCCCCTGCCCTGACGGAAATCAGTAGACACTGACCGAAATTATGTTTTTCTCTTCCCAAAACTCGAGCAACAGGCTAATTGAAAGACCTGAGGGTAATTTATCGAAAGCAAAAGCTATGCTCGAGACCTTTTTTATATAATATTTCAATGGACACTTTGGCGACTTTGCAACAGAGAAGATTTGACGCACAGATCGTTACAGGCCACGGACGTATTTGGATGTAAACGTGGATAATAGGTTAAACGCGCAACTATCGTAGAAATCAGAGGTCTCGGTAGCAGCGGACATGCCATCCAAGTCACCGTGATGAGTTTTCGACGGCGCCCCTCATGAGCTAATGCCTATTGAGATCAGATTCTAAACCAATAGAAAACCGTCTCAGTGATTGGTCAACAGGTCGGCCTAGGGTCATTCGAGCAGGAAGACTTGTCACACCTTGGCCAAGAGACCCCACACTATTGGTCATAATGAATAGCGATTAAAGGCTGGTAAAATCAAGCCTCATTGACTGCAACTGTTGACAGCAGTGCTCGTTGCGTAAGGCTTCCCAATGGACAGATCGTTTCCTTGCAAGAAATACTGTATCCTGGGCCTCGGACATCCGCTACAGGACATTCAAGCAAATGTGAGTGAAAAATTCCTCAAAAGGTATGGTCTGCGAGCTAATGGCGCCAAACTCTCAGGACCTGGACAAAAGGGTCTCTATGAGGACCTTCTTGCCAATTTTGATCTCACCTATGTGGCCGGTGGATCTGCACAGAACACCATGCGAATGATTCAGTGGCTCCTCCAAGACCCAAAACGGATCAGTTGCTCCTACCTGGGTTGTGTAGGGAACGACAAGTCTGGTGAACTTCTGCTCCAGATCATGGAGGCGGCTAGGGTGCAGGCGGTGTATGAGGTGTCGGAAACACTCCCCACAGGTGTCTGTCTAGTACTGGTATCTGGAGCGAACCGATCCCTCGTTACCTCGCTTGGAGCAGCAGCAGTATTCTCCTCGGAGTTCCTCCGCGAAAAGCCAGCGTGGGATAGGGTTGAGGAGGCCTCAATGTTCTACTTCCCGGTAAGTTAGCGATGTATATGCCTGCTTTATCTGTGCATTCTTCTGGATGATGTGTTTGCAGCGCTTAGGCACGAGTTTAGAGCGCTATGAAAGTTAATACCAATGGAATATCGTTGAAATTCAATCCGTGGTGGAGGAAAACCTAGCAGTGAGAACGCTTACATTTAGTCAAGAGTAGAAAGAAATAAATGACAGGTCCATCAGTCCGTCCACCCCAAGGTTGTTCTCTTTTACTCTTTTTTATCGTATGGAATCAGAAGCATACTATCCTCTTTAGGCAGTGATGAGATACGGCACTGAACAGAAGAAATCGCTTGTCCATTTATGTTACTGTTGATGACGTCTAATGATTCAGAGATGTTCATTCCAGTCTCCATTGTCTTTGTCGATATCTTCCTTCTGCTAGCCGCTGTGCGGTTGCTGGCGGGACTCTAGAGTGATTCCTAAGACCCCACGGGACAGGCGAGTCCCGTAGCCGATCAGTGAACGCCTTTTTATCAATGTAGGAGCTTTTATCTGTTGGTCACCTCCTTTAACCTTGCCGCTTTATTATAGTCATCCAGTAGGTGGACCAGCACGACACCCGAAATAACGCAGCGAATGAGGAAATACTGCCTCCTATGCTGTTATAAGTAACTGAACGGAAAGCAGATAATTGAAGCTTGTCGAAGGAAGTGATCGTCGACTACAGTTTTCCCAGGGTGAGAAGTCAGTAAGACTGACTAGCTTGGGCACTGTACTGTAGAAAAAGGAGCTAACAAAAGGCTCTGCAGAAACAAACTGCTCACAGTAAACAAGCCAAGTTGGTGTGTGTTTGTTTTGTGCCTGCGCACAGGTTACGGGATTCGGGGCCGTCCTACAGCTAATCAGGAGAAGGTGCACAGCTCGCGAGGCAAGGCATCAAGACGACCTTGAGGCATCGCGCGATCGACAGGCAGACAATACGGGTGCCTCGACAAGGAGCAAGAGGCGGGTAGACACGCGTGTAGATAGTTGGCGCGACCGCAGGCGAAGGAACCATGAGTCAGCGACAGTAGAAAGGCAGACTTCTACAGAAGTCGAGTTCTACCAGCCGATAACCAAAACTCTTCTTATGTTAGAAGCAGATAATATTAATATTCGTGAAGATTCGAGGTCCAGATATCATATCATTTTCACAATCCCCCGAAGAAGAGGAAGAAGAAGGGATCGAGGACATGGACCGATTTATTTTGAGACTGAAGTTTCGGACACTCTCTCAGTTTCATCGTCAGAGTAACTGGGTGGTTGTTCCTGTTCGCCGGGACTGATGCAGCCTTGCCGCATGCCTGTTATTATATCCGCGCTCGACGCACGAACTTGGACCTGCCTGATCGATTGACAGATCGACTGGCACACTTAACAGAGCTATAGACCTCCACCCCGCCTACCAGGCGTTGCGCAAAAGGCTCTAGTCAGCTCGAACAAGGCCAACAAGAAGGCAAAATAAACTCGAGTGTGGAATAAAACCAGCCTCTGAGGTAAAAAGTGGGGAAGCCGGCCAGGCACCTAATCACCGCCGTGCCCACGAGGTTGAGATCAACTCAGGCGAGCAGGAACACTCGTCAGTCGACGATGAGCACATCAGCCAGCACGGTTTTAAGTGTGCCATTCGATATGTCCATCGATCAGGCAGGTCCATGTTCGTACGTCGAGCGCAGATATAATAACAGGCACGCGGCAAGGCTGCAACAGTCCCGGCGAACAGGAACAACCACCCAGTTACTCTGACGATGGAATCGAGAGAGTGTTCGAAACTTCAGTCTTAAAATAAATCAGTCCATGTCCTCGATCCCTTCTTCTGCATCTTCTTCGAGGGATTGTGAAAATAGCAGATAATATTGCAGCGGCGAAGGCAAGGGAGACTGGAATTGCCACTTATGCCTACTAATACCAGCTGTTACGGCTGTAAGGGCCTCTGTCGAGGCCCAACGCAGAGCGGGACTGATGAGTTCCGTTAGCAGTCAGTTGAGCGTTCACCAACGAGTGCTAAAGCTAGTCTGCCTGGTACTGCGGGAACGGTGTTATCTTGGCGTTTTAGCTGAAGTCGATTAGCCAGGCCTTGGTGTGATCAGAATCAGGGTTGCAGAGTAGTTATCAGAAGTGCCAAAGTCTTTCTAAGCTGTACCTGACCTTCCTACGAAGCACGTAATGTAGGTCAGTGTTATCATTTGCATTAATCCACATCCTAAAGAGAAGATCACGTGAAAAAAAACGTACACAGGCTGCCGATTCTCACTTGTAGCCTTCATAAATGTAACACAGTTGAAAGAGCTGTCTCAAACAAGGCTTAGTACGTGGATGACAACCGAAGCTAGCTCTCCATCAAAACTTTTAGCCAAGCATAGCATGGCATAGCAATCATTTGTGTTTATTTCCTGACATTCTATCCAGGTGAAGGTGTCGCGGCAGTCTACCTTATTAGGAAATGCCCTAGCCGCTACGACCTGTTGGCCCGGTTCCGTAGGAAAGGGCCCCTTGGGCCTTAAATATACAATTTATGCATTGATTTATCAGAAGGGAAAAAGTGGGACGCCAGTTGGGAGGATGGTGTATTCTGTGCAGAACTATTCGAGAAGAAGATGGAAGGTTGGAAGAGTTTGGCGTCCTGCGTGCGAAGCAGTGGGGAGTCACCAGAGTGCCTTCAGCGAATGAGTCAGCCTTGAAAAGGATTGGCCGGTTTGGGCAGCCGGGATTGGCCAAGAACCAGACAGGCACTGGTGCACGCCGGCAAGTAGTTGCGCGAGCTCCAGCGTTGCAACATGCGCCCGCAGATGGCTCAGTGCAGAGGGAATAAAACTGTTCCCTTTCATCCAAACACGAATTTAATAATTGCAAATACACAAAGTCCGCCATCCATTTACCAACGATAAGTTTATTTCCACGCTCCTTCTCAGGGTTACTCTCTTGAAACCAGTACGGATGACATGATGACAATAGCAGAACATGCGGTCACGCGTCGTAAGTTTGTGTGCCTTAACTTGGGCGCCTCCTTCATCTGTCGGTTGTTTTCCGAACGCATAGCGAGACTCCTACCCTACACCGACCTCCTATTGGGCACCGGCGATGAGGCCCTGGCTTTTGCTAAGGCTCACGACATAAAGGACTGTTCCTTGGCTGCGGTGGCCAAATTCTTTGCCGGCTACGGCTGGGTGGGTCGGCCGCGACATCGCCTCGTTATCATCACCCAGGGACCTGATCCCATCTTCTTGGTGTCCTCTGAGGACATGCTGGTTCGTACCATTCCCGTCGACCCTATTCCACCGGAGAACACTGTGGATACAAATGGCGCGGGAGACGCGTTTGCTGCCGGCTTCATCTCAACGTTCATCACTTGCGGTTCTGTTGATGAGGCGATCGAGGCTGGAAAGAAGGCAGCTGCCTACATTCTCGGCAAATCCGGGTTCTCCCTTGGTCCTCGGACAGAGTATTAATTAACCCTCTTTCCACCTCTCACCTCCAACGTGGCGACCGGCATGTGCGCAAAATCTTACTGAGGCCACGCCCTCTCTGTCTTTCACCTTCCCCTGGTTAATGCTTTGCTTTCCATCCCCCCCCCCCCCCCCTTGTTCCTGTGCCTCTGTTTTCTTTGTTACGCCATGTTACGGAATTTGAGCAAATCCCAAAGCAAGCTTTGAAAGTGAGCCGCCATTTTCTTCTGCTCTCCATTTGCAGGCATTTTTCTCATATATATGCACTGGTTGGACTATTGTGCCCAGTACAAACCGCTTTTTACGCCCCTCTCTTTGGCTATTCGAATTACAACAATGGGGCCATTAGCGCACGACGCTAGCATCGTTTTTAAAGAATTCCAACTTGGCCTAAAGTTTCCAACTCATTCAAGGACAATTCGTTAGGATGTTGGCAACTGCACCACCAGCCAGCAATGCTGTGTGGCTAATCTCAACACATGTCTCCGGACACAACGTAGTCGTTGATTTAACCATGTGAAACGCTTATCCAACAGCCGTCATAATTCAGTGTCTATGCCTTTTGAAGGGCATTGAGACATAATTCAGATTAGGCACAGCCCAGCTCTTTGTGATGATAACACAAATATCTATAACAGTGGAGGAGTTGGACAGCTTTTAATGATTCACTCGACCCAATTATGAAACTTTCGGTGGCCCCGGCGGGCTTCGAACCCAGGATAGTAAACAGAAGTCTTCAGTACAGCCAACGCTTTGACTAACTGAGCTACAATTAAGTTTACGGTACCCGGTGGGGTCTCTTTCCTCAGGTGGTTTGAGTTCTGGCTGTACTGAAGTCTTCCTGCCGCTGTCGTGCATTTGAGTCCCACCGAGGCCGTCTATATTTTTGCAGTATTGGGTCAAATAAACAAGTAACATTGTAAATTTCTGGCTTGGAACAGCGTGAAACTAACAACTGTAATTTTGGAATAAATTGCAGGCAACTGTCTTCTAGGCCTATGAAATGCTATCACTTGTGTGGTATGCCATGTAATCCGGCCGGATAATAGACGACAGACCGTATCCCAACGGGTATGAATTAGTAAATATGATAAGACGTGGAAGGCCAGAGTGTTATGGATAATTTAATGTAGTGTGTAATGAGTAGAATATAAGTAATGAGTAATTGACTCCCAGACGAGTGCACTCCAGACATGAGTGGGCCGGAGTCCAGAGTCGCATTCCGGTCGGTGTAGTCGCCGGGTCTGGAGGTCTGCAACAGGCAGTTGATCGCCTGCTCCGGGAGTGGTCTGATAATAAGCAGTCGCCACATTGAAGGTCCCTTTGTGACTTGGCCTCGAGAAGTGGTTGGCCAGAAAAGTCCGTGACCTTAATCGGTGGTTTGACTGTCTAGCGCGCACGGACTTGTAGGCGCGAAAGCTAAACACTCGGGTCATGCCCCACAGGCATGTAAACAAAACATGGCTTAGAATAAGAAGTCGCTACAAGCGCACGACGCTAGTACCGTTTTGAAAGAAGTCCAACTTGGCCTAAAGTTTGCAATTAATTCAAGAAAGATTCGTTAGGATGTTGGCAAATGTAGTGTTTGGTCATTGGGCATTAGTGTTGGTGATATTTCGGTGTTATATGGTTTGTATGCCTAATTTTATTCACAGTGACTGGATGATGTTTTTACTGAAGAATAAGAAATTCTAATGACAGCAGTCGGGGCACTTATGTGTTAGCCATACACGAGGACAATAAGTCGAATACTTCGTCTCCATTGCACCTGAAAACCTGACTACCCGTTGTACAGGGCAAGCTGGCGGTTGTACTTCGAACTCAGCGGGCTGCGACATCCACGGCTGCTTGCATGAGGTGAGCTTATCGCAGTGGGTTAAGTTCAGAGGTACAACCCTTTCAGACCCGGTTCCTGAGAGGAAGGTAAGAAGTGAAACGTCAGGTGGAAGGAATAGTAAGAAAGCAAAATATGTGATCTCTGGAACGGCAATTGTATTGTTCTGAGCTTTCGGCTTCACACAAGAGACCATTGACGGAGAAACTGAGAAAGCAGGAAGCGTTGGCTACGCGTAAATAGGGTTGGGAGGGGGTGGCATTTTTGATTGTTCCATGCTCATGTCATCACATCGTGTCTCCCCTGCGCGCGTCCTTGGTGTTATGTCGTGCGACCTTGGCGCTGTGTCTTGCGTCTTTGGAGTGGCAACCTGTGTGCCTGGACAGGAATGGGGCCCTGGCTTCTGGTCACGAACACGGAGGGCACAATAACAGGGCGGTATATCTACATACCTGTTGATAGAGTTGGAGTCTGATGCCCAGACCTCCAGTAGTTCTCGCCCCGTCTTATTAGTGGCGCGTGCCATTTTCCGCGTGCCCGAGAAGTCGAATTTTTGGCCTTCTTCCAGAGTGTGGGTAGCGATCTGGGACAGTGAGTCGCCTTTCCGCACTGCATGTTTGTGCTCCGTTATTCGTGAGTTTAGTCGTCGTCCGATCTGCCGTACATGGCACTTGATAAACAACGCCAGACTGCTTGCATATCGCCAGTGGGTCTTTTATTTGCATGGCCCGTGAACGCATAGTAGCTGTTGGACAATGCGCAATACCCACGCCGAGCTCTGTAGCGATACGCTCAGTTGCTTCTGACACAGTTTTAATGTACGGTAGAGGGTGCCAGAGCGTTGGTGGCTCTCCTTCGTTTGTTTCCCCGTGGGTGCGTACAGAGGCAGTGACTGACGAAGCTTTTCAGGTACCCATTCCTGATGAGTTGGTCCCGAAGATATTTTAATTATTGCACTCGTCCTTCAGGTTCACTGAAGTGTGAAAGTGTGCTCTGATACAGCCACGTTTATGCGCTATTTGGGGGGTTGCTATGGAAGCTGAGCACCTGGGTTTTGTTGGCCAACTTGCAATAGACCGTGGTGCTGAGTTCCCCATTGGGTTTGTGCGTGACGAGGACGTCCAGGAACGGCAGTTGTCCGGCATTCTCTTCTTCCTCTGTGGATTGGATATCGGGGAAGATGCCGTAAGCAGGATTCGGAAGTCTGCTGGCCTGCTCCTATCGATTATAACGAAAGCGTCGTCCACATATCGGCACCAGATTGCAGGAAGGAATAGTGTATTCTGTAAAGAAGGAAGTGGAGAGTACTTAGGAGGAAGTTGACAGACAGAAGAGTGCATTGCAAAAGATTAATTAAGTTAAACCCTTGCGACTGCAATTTTCAGACCATGGTTCCTTAGCAGAGAAGAAGTTGATGGAGGCCAGAATCGAAGAAATAGTTTATTCTGTGTACAAAGGAACGGAGAATAAGAGGAAGAAGCTTGACCTCGGAACGCACGTCATTCCACTGGAGCGGCGTTGTCCGAAGTGCGGATTAGTAGCAGGAATCCCCAGTGGCCAGCGCGAGTGTTCACGCGTGCAGCCTTGCTATTCGTCCCCCGGGCCAGGGACCAGCTTTGTGGCATCTGTGATTGGCTGTTCCTCGAAATCGAAAACAGCGGTTGAGCTTCGACGCGAGCACGACCACCCCGAGAGGACAGTGCTCGAAGTCTGTGAGCGTGGCAGTCGTCAGAATGAAGTCCTGGGAGAATCAACCTCAGGCAGGTGATTGGCCAAACCGGATTTTGGGAGGCAGACGTTTGTGAGTGCGCACTTGCTAGCCATTGTGAGAGGTTGATCGTTGATGCTGTTTTCGCCACTTGTGACTGACTCACCTAGAGGCGGGATGAACTACTTCTCACACGTTGCGGTAATTGTTGCGCATGTAAATCGAAGGCTTGCGCAGCCCCTGTTGACCGGCCGTGGTACCGCGTCACCATGAGTGTCAATGTAGTTTTTTTAATCCCCCAATTTCCTTGGCTGCGGAGGTAGTTAGCCACTCCGATAGGTTCACGCTGTGACTGTCTCCCGATAATAAGGTTCGTAGAACCTGATAGGGGGCAGGTGGATTAAGTTGGCGGTTGACCGAGCGGACGATAGACATTTACCTAGACGTATGATCGCTGTCTCGGCCCACAGCTTAAATGGTGTCAAAGCTGAAGACCTGCCCCACCATGGGTTGCTACCTCTGACTTTGTCTCCAATCATCCTACGGCCAACTGACGCTCATGCATTCGCGTCTGTACCTGTCAACTGCTTTCTCCAACATAGCTTCACAATGAATGACGCCTCCTGTTTAGGGCTAGTTTTTTGGCCGCATTACCGGTGGCTGATTGTTGAGAAATGTGCTTTTGGGCGACTTGTATTCTGAGAAGCGCTAAGGGTCTGTAGTGGCCCCTAGCAGCCACTTGGAACCCAAGCTCAGCCGCTGACACATGGCGTCTTCGGCCTGCACGCCCATGTCGTGACTAGCTCACGTCGAAGCGATTTTGCCAAAAGCTCACGACTGCTGTTCTCGGTTTTTGGGAACAGCCAATCACAGATGCCGCGAAGCTGTCTTTTGGCCCGGCGAAGAATAGTAAGCCTGCGCGCAAGAACGCCCTCTCTCTCTGGGCCGCTGGGATTCCTGCTACTAAGCCGCACTTCGGAGGACGCCGCTCCAGTGAAATGACGTGCTCTCCGAAGTCAAAGTTCTTCCTGCTTATTCTCCGTTCATCTGTATACAGAATAAACTATTCCTACTATTCTGGCCTCCACGTGTTCTCTCCTACGGAACCAGGTTCTGAAGATCGCAGTTGCGAGGGTTTATCTTACTCAACCCCCCGTGATAGGTCTAGTCGCAGGCAAATTGAAGTCGAGATGTAGAAGCCCATCTCCACGGCAAATAAACCTACACCCCACCATAATAAATCGGCCGAACAGCGCTAGGAGTTTTGGCTTTCAAGGTTATCAGCTAATACGACTTAAGGAGAGCTGTGAGCCTGAATGTCCAGTTCCTTAAGACGTTGGACACACAACAAACCTCTCCATGTTAACGTTCCTTCTTTTTTGACTTCCAACCTGGGAAGCGCATTTTATTACTGTTAACCCGTCTTTCGTATATTTTGGCGAGTACAGTGGTGCCGTTTGGGGCGCCATGCCTGGTGTTCTGGAGAAATATGTGGCGGACGGCCATAATGCCTGTTCCCGCTTCGTTCTCCAAGGCCCGCTGCCCCAAAATCATGCGTCGTCACAAACGACTGTTCCAATGCTTTCTTTCATTGGCGCCCCGTCCCCCGAGGCTTGACCTCGCAGCTACTTCTGGCTAACTGCTAACAGCTGCTCCAGCGTCCCCTGTCCTTCAGGTTTCCGGCGGCCCCCCTCAGTTGGTCTCAGCTTATTCAGTCACACACACACCCGCGCATACCCGCGCGTCCAAATAAGCACGCCCTCCTAAGGGCCACTTACTACGCCACTTCGCCGGCCAACGCAGCGAGGAACCTTTGCAGGAAATATTCCCTCGGGCAATCGCAACACACTAATAACAGAACACTTGAACCTGCTCCGCAATCCTACTTAAGCAGTTGTCACCACTGTCCCACACACACATTCACTCAGGTCTGGCTGGACGCAGTCAACACGAGCCCTGGCTTCGCCAGTGGCCACTACCGCCTGGGACGGGAACCACAGCAGACGCGTCTTCGACCGCGTTCCCACCCGCCCTCAGGGCGGCCAAGGTCTGCTAGGGTGGATCCATTTCTTCTCTCCATCTGTTTTTTTTTATGGCAGAGCAGCCACTCTTGACTATGCTGCTCCGACTCCTCCTCCTCCTCGCCGCCGGGATTGAGGCCCACCCGGCGGAGTTCCGGATCCACCAAGGGCTACTTTCCTTCCTACCGCCTGGGACAGCAGTAAGGAATCCTGTACACGATAAATCTCTCTCACAGGTGCCTTCTGCCTTATAACTTCCAACCTGGGATTTGGCCTGATGACTGTAGTGATCTAGGCACAACCACGGCATAGACCGCTACAAATACGCACCAACCAGAGCAAGATAAGGCATGGATACAAGAACCCCTTCTATACTACAGCTGGTCGTGCGCTAAATTCCAGTGAGGGAAGGAGGGTTGGGGTTAGTATCGTGGCTAGGACTAGGGGGGTTACCGTTGCATTCAGGCACGAGAATGGGTACCTTCTGGAATTTAACACAACACCAGGTGTAGAGTAGTGGACAGTACTGGACTCTGAAGGCATACAGAGTGGCCCTGAAAAGATTTCAGCAGTTGCATACTTTCCATTCCCCATCGCACTCAAACAATTACGTGGTTTCCTGAGTATGGTGAATTACTATCACTAATTTACCCCCCCCCCCACGATGTCACCATCCTGCAGCCACTCAACAGCCCCTGGGTTTGTTCTAAGAAGACGTTGGTGATGAGCGGGGAAGCCGTCAAGTCATTCATTTACGTCAAGGCAGCGCTTGCGAAAGTAACTTTCCTTGCCTATACCCAGTGAGATTCTCATCCAGCTCTCATGAAAGATGCTTCCAGCATTGCCTTTGATGCATCTCTTCAGCAAACTGCTAGCGGTGTTCTTCAGCCTCTGATTTTCTTTCCGAAAAGATTTAGCCTGAAAGAGATTTGCTGAAGTGTCTTCGGCTGCGAATTCTTGACCATTTACCTATCCATCCAACATTTCAAAAACTTCCTCCAGGGTCGTGAATTCGTCGTGCTTACGGCCCATAACCCTATTGTTTTCCCTCTAAGAGATCATCCCGATCAATACTCGCATGGATAATTTTTTCATCCATGAAAACGTGGTTGCTGATGCTATATCACGAATCGGATGGACTCCTTCACAAAACACCCCATCGACTTCACGCTGATGATTGATGCTCAATGATCTGATGAAGGGCTTCCTAGATTTATCCGCGAGGATTCCTCTTTATTTCTTCAGGATTTCTCTCTTCCCACTGGAGCTTCCACCATCATGTGTGACCTTTCTATCGGAGAGGAACGTCACTTTATCCGAACAGCTTTGTGACGACAAGTTTTCAACGTCCTTCACGGCCTATCCTACCCTGGAGTTCGGACGACAGTGAAACTCATCACTGACCAATTTTTTTGGCCCAACTTCACCCGGGTTATGTTACTTTGGACACCTTCTTGTCTCCCATTTCAACGAGCAAAAGTGCATTGGCATAGCATATCCCCGATAGACACCTTCGTCACTCCTGATGCGCGTTTCAGTCACATCCACCTTGACCTAGTAGGTACTTCCCAACTTCTAACGGTTCTTCCTACTTGCTAACTTGTTCGAACTGTTTTAATAGGTGGCCGGTTGCTGCGCCCACTCCGGACATCAGTGGAAACCGTTGTGAAGGCATTTCTGACGCCCACGGTATCCAATTTTGGCGTTCCTGCGACGAAGATAACTGACCGCGGCTCCCAGTTCGAGTCCACGTTGTTCCGCCAGTTCCCTTACTTTCTTGGCACTAACCGGATTCGAACGACGACATACTATTCCAGACTCTTCCTGGTGGTTCGGAAATTTCCTTATGGTGAGGTCGTCCATACATTCTACTCTCAAAGCGGACATCGGTTGTACCGCAGCTGATCTTTTCTTCGGAACCTCCCCACGACTGTCCGGTGCCTTAACCTGTCCTTTTAATATACTAACGTATTTTGATCCTAGCGGTTATGTGGACAAACTGCGCAGTTTCATGTGCAAACTCTGCGCAACGTCCCCTCGGACGCCACCGGACAATTTCTTCATCCCTCCCGACCTGGACACATGCGAGTTCGTCCTTATCCGGCGTTAAACTGTTCGCCGGTTACTTCAGCCTCCCTACGACGGGCCCTAAAAAGTTGTTGGACCATCTGACAAGGATTTTGCTATCGATCAGAATGCGAATTCTGACACCGTCAGCAATTACTGTGTCAATCCGACCTACTTTGAAGACGTGGAACTAACCTCTCCCACACAGCGCCCAGTCGCGGAGGTTAACGCCACCCCCACCAGCACATACTGGCGGCAACCCACCTCCGACTCGCCACACCAAACCGGGCCGTCATGTCCACTGGCCCGACAAATTTGTTGCTGGCTAGCATAGCAACGCCTTTATTTCGTTTGGTGTCTGGGTGGGGGGAGGGGGGAGTGTAGCAGTCGCTCTAGCACTGCCCTTCGCCGGCGTCCCGACAGGCTGGCTAATCAGCGGGCGCACCTTTAAAGTACGGCAGACCCCCCCCCCCCTCCCCCCAGGGTTGAACTGAGCTTAGTCACGGTCGCGCTTGCTCCTGTGGCTGTCTTAGGCGTGTCAGTCAGCCTGCTCTGGCGTCCAGGTGACCTCGTGAACATACGCCCTTGACTTAACCAATCACGCGTCCAATACCCCGCCGCAGCATGTTGACGCGAGCATACACAAGCGCGTAACCAACACGCCGCTGCTCACATACTCCCGAATGGACGCTTTGGTCAACCACGCAAACAAACAGCCATCTCACGCCAACCTTTTCCTCCAAATGTGTCCGCAACCCCACCGCACAGATGGTTACTAAATCATTATTTTGTTCTCAAACCAGAAGATAGCTTTCATACAGTTCATCAGCGTTTTAAATAATTTCTCGCCAGGTGTGTCTTTGTAGCTGCTATGTCTGTGTTAGGCACGTTTTTACCTGGGTGATAACGTCAGACAGGGGAGGGAAATCTCGGATATACTTTACAGCGAACGGAGAATTGCAAGCAATTATTTCGCGTCCACTTATCCACTGATTGTTCATTCACTAACGGGGGTTCACCAAAAACTGCAAGGCCCACATGTCTGTCTTGATTAAGTCCAGAGGAAATTGATGTGCAACCTTGCAGTAAATCCTGCAAAACAGACCTTTTTAGACTCGGCCCAAAACTTGGTACTGAAATTCATCAGCTACTGAGACGTAACCGCGTAATATTCACAAACTGCCAACAGGCAGTCAGCAGTATACAAATACGAAATTATTTTTCCCTACTGACAGCATAGGTACTAGCCTGGATATGGGTGTTTCGACCATCTTGTGTTGCTGCATGAGGCAGCTGTGAGGGGTTCGGCTCATCGATGGGCCCCCAGCGTTTTCCGAGTGTTTTCTACTATATAAACTCCAGTTCTAGCCTTTATTTAATTTCCGAATATATCAGTGTGCTTTAGATAGCTTTTAACTAATACCTGCGTTGTCAATGGGGTGAATAATTGCATGGGTCCACCTACGTCTCTCCTGCCATCCACTCGCTCTCCTGGGGACTGATGATAGTTTAATAATTATAGGGAAGATTTAATCAGCGATAACACGACAGCCAGTGAACAGTAGGCGGAATGGCAGTGCACCATTAACCATCTCGCTTCACTCATTCCTAACTACGCCTTCATGCGATATCTTGCCTCTTTTAAAAGTCTGAAATGCTTCTGACAAATATAGCTCATCTTCCGAGTGCCAGTGATGGAGTAAATACACACAGAGAAACCATTTGATATGATGCTGCTGCTGATGATGATGATGACGACGACGACGACGATGATGATGATGATGATGATGATGATGATGATGATGATGATGATGA
>JAYGXS010000004.1:27934409-27969609 GCA_036362985.1 Ligula intestinalis
TCCGCAACGGATATCGAAACGTCAGGCGAATAAACATATTGTCCCAGTGATCGAGTCTTCTTCTTCTTCTTCTTCTCAGTAATTACGTTGTAAATGGGGAATTGAGGACTGACTGCTGTTCATCGGATTTTGAGCTTGGCCGAAGGACAGTGTGCACACAGGAGTGGCCGATGGTGATGATTCGGTGCCCTGCAGATGGGACTGACCGCAGGGGTAACCCCAGCCATAGTTGTCGCTTAGTGCAAACGCATGCATGCACGCACCCTCACCTCACTCTCTACCCTCTATGCAACTTAGAATCCTCTCATATATCGCAAGATCCCTACTCCTCAGCGTGCGAACAACCATCTCAGTTATTTCGCCTGACGGTGGACTGTTGCAAGCGGTAAGCAACCCCACGAACAGAGCTCCACTGTCCGAAGAAATTGCACGAAGAAATCGTCGTAATCGACCCAAGGCATATTCGCAGAAGTGTCCTTGGGGTTCGGTGTTTGCCAGTGTGTTAGGATTGTAAGTGGTAATTTGCGTAGAGTGATATCTCGACAGAAGAATCCTGGCTTAAATGGGAGTTTAAAGACGGGAAAATTGTGAACGGGGAGTGTTCGACCATTGCCAATGAAATTGTCCAACATTATATTTGTCTCACTTCTAGGATCTTCTCTCGAACCTAATATCAGGGACTGCAACAGACATATGTGGCAGACGCACAACGGAGAGGGATAGTATTCGGAAGTTATAGTTTCCACACCACCAAACACAACTACTGCGTTCACCATAGATGGTCCCAATGAATGCGATAAGTACTCGAGTGATCGCACACGCGTCAGATCTGGTTCCTTAGGGGAAGAGAATAAGCGGGACGCCAAGCGGTGAGGGAATAATATATTCTGCACAGAAGTTGTGGAAAATAGGTTAGAGGAAGGTGATAGCCAGACGAGCGCGTGTCAGCAGCCGCAAGGATGGTGTCCGAAGTGGGAGAGCACGGGAGTCCTCATAGCGCCTCCAGTGAGGTCGTGCACGAGTCAGCCTCAGGGAAGTGATTGGCCAGACCGGCTTGGGGTCGGCAGACACTGGCACGAACTCTCGCAGTCGCGAATGGCAAAACGTTGAGCGTTGCAATTGGAGTTGGGTTACTGCAGGTGGACGAAACGTGGCGCAGGAAGCCCCAGTCCCAAGTAGTTGTCACTTCTCGTAAAGCCTCCGGTTTCACAGAATCTGAAGGTGTAGCCGGATTCCATCGCGAGCGTTATAACTTGAAGGTTGGCGTCCTTTCCCCCAACTGTGATTACTTGCTCGGCCATCCGCGTCCAGAGCAAGCACTTCATTTTGTCAACTGCCATATTTTTGCCACCCGCCAACGTTCTTGTTAAAAATACCATCGCGATAAATTTAGTAGCTTTCCCTGCGGGTGTTTCTGCACGTCTTGTCCTGATTAACTTACCATGACAGCTCGACCACCGGTTTCGACGATGCTCACCGTATGCTCCACAGCAGGGTAATGCAGGGACAATTACATGAGCTGGATTATAGTGAGTTGCGTGCACCTCACACCCCCCCCCCCCTCCAGCCTGTGCCCGGTATCAAGACAAATTTCAGAAGACTGGAGATGGGAGAGGGCGTAGGTGTTTGGCGCAGACGAAGTTGCCCCCTATGCGTACCACCACGCCCCTTTTCCCTCTATGTTCGGAAATTGTTATGGGAGCACAACCTGAATAAAGCTTACTGTACTCTGAGCTGACTCTCCCTTGTTGGTCCAGCGCATTTACTACACGGCTCGTTTAGGAGCACCTCATTTTACCAACTGACGTCTAAACAAAAATACGCGTGCGGTCAAGCATGAACATTCCCGTCCCATGTAATGTAGCAAACAACCTGAAAAAAGACGACTGCTTCCACAAACTCGGGAGGGCATCCGAAGTCTCCCTCTCTTGGGTATAAGTTACCACTGTTGATACACGTGCTGGCCTGTCTGAGGTGAGAGCTCGAGTTTCCGTAAAAAAGAAATTCACTATTATGACCTTTTTTTATCTTCTTTCCCGTTAATCAGTTTTGTTATAACCTTGTAGTGGCCCTAGCAGCCACTTGGAACCCAAGACTAGCCGCAGAAGCATGACTCCTCTAGCCTGTCCGTGTGTTCACCGCCTTCTGGAGCTAGGCGCTAACTGTCATTGGCCCACACTGTCATTGGCCCACGCTAGTCTAGACATCAGCAGCCCCATTGGCCCCCGAGACAAAGCATTCGCCAGCGATTCCTGATACTCTATTCACTCCGGAGCTGACCCGAATAGGGAATGGACGCACTACTCCGCGAGTCAACATTCACTTTATCTATTCTCCGTTCCATTGTGTACACAATAAACTCTTCCTTCTACTCTGGCCTTCCCAAGTCTTCTCCTATGTCCGAAAGAACCAGGGCCTGAAGATTGTAGGTGTTAGGTTAACCGTCTTAGCCTTAACTCCTATAACCTTGTGTGTTCCTGTGTCAACAGTGCTTATGTCTCTTAGTTACGTGTTAGGAAGAGAAGGCAGAACAGGATAGCAGATAGTACCTTACTGTCTGTTCTACTAGTACATCAGCTCTGTTTCCTGTGTGTCCAGCAACTTGTCCTCTGTGTCCGTCAGCAGCTTGTGTTCTGTGGTCGTCTCGGCCAACAGCACTTCGTGTCTTTAGCAGCCGTGTCGCGGGTCGCTAATAGCAGAATGCCCTTCGGCTCGTAAACTCGTTATTTAACGGGCAGTGGTCATTGCTCCCCATTGGCTCTCCATGAGTGGCCGTGCGCGTGCGCTTGCTTACGCGCGCATGTGCGTGTGTCCTCAGCGTTACCTCCCGAAAGCAGCAACCCGGCCGCGGGGCAGTCTCGCTTGCGCATTCCTCCTTTGTCCTGGCCTAATTTCCGCCCTTTTAAAGTTGCTTGTAACTGCATGAACCGGTCGCCAGTAAGGTCACTTTGTTCTGGTACCCTCAGGATTGCTCTAGTGATAACTCGTTCCGGGCCATCCCAAAAAGTTGTTCGCTAGAATGTAGCACTTTCGATAGGACGTCCACCGGTTGACGAACTTGTCTGGGCAGTACTTCGCTCTGCGTAACTCTTCAGAGTGCTGAGACATGAATTAATAAAACAGGGGGCTTGACCTTCTAAGTTTCCCCAAGATGTGTGACGCTGAACTGACTATGTTGTCCAAATCAACAGCGATAAGGTTGAGACGCCGAAACAGCTACTTCGTTGTAGCATAACCCGGGTGTGATACTATGGGCTTCGGGATAGAGCCCTCGCCGTGTTTCATAGGAAGGTCCGGTATTAGCCCTGGGTTATAACACCGCGGCGACATACCTGCAGTGTTTTACCTGCGTATGCCGTTGCTAACAAAGCGTGGAGGCACTTATATGAAGATGGTTTTGCACGGGGTATAAAACTGACCATCCTCTTATAGATAGTCTGACATATCAATGATGATGATGATGGATTGCCTCGTGTCCGCAGTCGAGATGTCGGGGAGTCTGTCACTCTTTAGGTTTCCCTAATATCCGGTACTCTCCTTATAGAATATGCATCGCAGTGGCTTAAATTAATAGGTAGGACCTATGCCGCTGCGATCTTAAGGCCTGGTTCCCTGGGGGAAGAGAAGAAATGAAACGCCAATGGGAAGGAATAGTTTATTCTGTACAGAAGGAATAGGTAGGAGGAAGTTGACTGTCGGATGAGCGCATATCCACTTCCGAGTGGGATGGCATCCGAAATTTGTGAGCTCGGGAATAGTCACAAGCATCCAATAGAGCGGACTTTGTGTGAGTCAGCCTTGACGGTGATATGCCAAACAGGCTGGGGTTGGCCTAAGGGTGCCCACTGGTTAGTGGCCGCACGAGGCAAGCCTTCGTGCGGAGTTTGTGGCTGTCCTGGAGGTAGGCCGAGAACTGAAATCACGTGACCTCATGTGTGGCGTGACGCGGGAGGTGGAAGGCGCTACAGGGCCACGACATATGGCGCTTGGTTTGTGAACTATGAGGAATGAAGATATTTGGCATTGGATAAAGTTTAAGGTCTCTTCCATCGCCTCAGCTGTTATGACGACGATTTGGTATCCCAGAGTAACGCGTACGTCGGTTCAAAATGCAAACAACAGTTGGCGTTGTACTGTCCTATGAAGAATAAACCAGGTACAAACCTAAACGGCAGATATTCGTAGTCAATAAAAAGGTAGTTGGCCAACTAAAAACGAAAAACGCTTGTTCGCACACCTGTTCTGTCACACGGGTACATAACAACGAGGTAACAATATGAGTGCGCTGCGCTTTCAGGGTCAAAGGCGATGTGAATAAGCAAAGGGGTAGGGCACAACATGCAAGTAGGTCAGATGTAATTTAACAAGAGATAAATGTGGAGAATTTCCAACCTTGTTCAGCAGAAGATACCAAACATGCTGACAGGCTTCACATCGTCTGCGCTGAATGCAGCTAAATGCCATAAAACCCCGTAGCTCTTCTTCTACCACGACACAACAATTTGTGTAAAAGCTTATCGTTTCAAGAAAAGGTGTCTTTTATCGTTTTCAGGTGGCCCTGAACTTGATAGTTCGCGGCATTTGTTTGCTCACAGGCTCATTCGATCAGCTCCCCCTTAGCTTAATGAATTTTATTTTGGCTTCAGCGCACCCATTTTCCTTTTGGTCAATTCTCTCGCAGGGTAAATCTTGAAGAAGTAGGTGGATTCTATATTAAACATTATCTGTCTCGTCAGTCACGTTTTCACCAGCGATTGGTCTAAAACACATTTTGACAACATGCTGTTATTAGATACCTGTATGCCGAAAGAGACTCTGCCTAGGACTCTCAAAGAACTAAGAATAGGTTCTAAAGCGAGACTGAAAAGTCACTGGCCAAACTACTAGTCTACTCTCTCCAATTGCTTCTTAGAGCAGGTCCCTTCGCTTGTATCGGCAATTTCCCTGCGTTTTACCCCCAACCTTGTTTCGGTGAATCTTCACATGTCTCACCAGGTCAGCGCATTCCTAAGAGTTGAGATCACAACATGCACTATGGGTAAATTTGAAGTCGTTTTTGGCAATCGTCTCCACTTTTTTCGCCTTAAACAGAATATAGGCTTTACCAAGCACTGGCCTGGCCTCTCAGTGACCTGGCCTTTCAATTGAATTTTGAAATCAGAAGAGCAGTTAGTGAACGTACGTAGGCCTTCGAGAAATTGGCGTCGGGCCAATATATTTATATGGGAACGGGGTGCAAATTAAGACGTGTTCATCTTTTCTTACAAGTGAGTCGTGGGAATAGGGGGGGGGGACGATGAGAAAAGGTTGGTTACGAGGGCAGTGTTTGGTAGCGCCAGCCTAGGAGAGGGACAAGTGGGACAAACAGCGAGTGGATGAGTGAATGCCGCTAAATGACTGTGAGCCACGCCATATGCATGGTTCGTAGGAGGTTCTTTTGTGCACACAACACCGGCTTCATCAACCTGATAGTGGTCGCTTCTGCTGTTGCCAGCAAGCACTAGCAGACCCAGACACTTTGGATGGTTTGGTGGGACCTTATAGATCACCCGGAAGGCTTCGTTAGGGTCCACACGATGTCCAGAATGAACCATGTGCACCAGAATAGAGCGGTACGCACTCATCCGCGTTCTGCTTCTCTCCCACCCCTTTCCCCTAGACTGGCTCCACCACGCCTTGCCCTCGGAACCAGCCTTCTCTTATCGACCCCTCTCCCCTATTCCCATGACGCACTTGCATGAAAAACGAACATGTTTCAGCTTTTATCCCGTTTCCCTATAAATGTATTCGCCCCACGATAATGTATTGACAACCTACGTACGCTCGCCAAGTACTCTTCTGAATTCTCGGATGGGAATTTTGAATTGTTTAAACATGGGATAGATGCTGTGTCTGCTAGTCGATTCTAGAATCTCGCCCGAGTAAAGAACTGCGACGAAAGCGGTAGCCCTAGCAAGAGAATTTCTTCGCAGCAGCCAGCTGATGACTGGTGGCAATGATCACGAGGAAGATAATGTGATTGCTGGAGAAGTATGTTTATTGGCCTGACGTTTTGGATTCTCGTCCGAAACCAGGATCAGAGACAAACGCAAATGAAGGTAAAAGAGGCACATGATGCAAGGTATTTACAGTCCGTTGTGACCACGAGCTTAAATCCCTTACCTGCGACTGCTTCGGATGATGGGTTCGGGCGAGCATCTGAAACGCCAGGCCAGTTAAGTTCTTGTTCCAACGATCGCATTATCTTCTTCTGAACTGCTTCCCGGAACTCACCTGTTCACTTTCCAACATCAATTACTAAGTAACACCATTTCCCCTATAGTTTGGCGCGTTACACCCGTATTAAAGATGGTTTCTGTCTTGTTTAGGGGGGGAGGACACATAACTCCTCCTCATAACGGGAGCTTTCTGCTAACGAGTTGGTTTTGTGGCTGACCGGGGGCTTGGAGAAGGGGTGTCACTCCTGCAGAATTGCGAAAGTCATTGTGGTAGCAAAATGCAGACTGTCAAACTGCCCTCAGTTAGATTTTAGTCAACATATTTCCCTTAGGCGATACAGAGGCCCAATTTTGATGTGCTGCCTCCGTAACACTCCACTAATATACATGGATTGTTTGAATGATAAATAAACTTTTGGCCTGGATCCTGGGGAGGCTGTGATCGCGTGTCGGTGAGGCTGGCCACGGACCTGTGGTAACCCTTTGCCATACTTTTATTTATCCACAGTTTTACCATGCATTTGTTTCTACATGAGTTTCATTACTGATTGTATTTGTTAAGTGCTTCCATAACTTGCAGTTTAACTCTATTTGTTTAAATTCATGCACCAACTGTTACGGGCCACACTTCAGTTAGTCTGAATTACATATCAAAAGCGGACACTTAACCCACTGTTATTGCTATTCGCTGGTTGGTGTAGGCAGTCGAGTTCTTCATAGCGAGGGTATCGTGGTCGGCTTGTCTTAACGTGGTCTAAGCGTGGGATCGCATTATCGATCGTTTATATTCGCTAAAGCCCCCCCCCCTCGCAGTTGCTGATACGTGCTTCCCGCAAGAATCTCAACGAATCGTCCCCTCGTCAGCGATCTCCCGGCCTTTTCTCACAGACGCCAACAACGCTGCACTCCTGACTGGTTTTTAGCTGACATATCGATTTCACCATACCAACAGTTTGACCGCTGATTCCAACGCGGTCTATCGGGCGTTCCAGTGTCTGGTGGTGCCGGGATAGTGACTGATGCGCGGATTAGTTTTAGGTGATAGTATATTTGCGTTGCATTTACCGCGCTCTCTCTTCCCTCATCCATGTGTGCCGGATGTCAAAACGGAGTCAGGAAGACCAGAGGCGGGTTCAAATGCAGGCGGCCGGAACCACCCCCACGTCAGAGTTAGAACCCACGGGGCCTGGGCCCGCACCTACGCGTGCCACGAACGCTCCCATTCTCTCTTGTTTGGCCTTTGTTATGAGAGTGCAACCCGAATAACGTCTGCCGTGCCCTGATCTGCTCCCCCCCGTGTTGGTTCAGCACTTCTACCACGCAACCCATTTAAGGGACGCCATCATTTTACCACCTAAAGGAATCAGTCCCAGGCTATAACTCTCCTTTATAAGCTTCTGATAAAATAGACTTCTTGAGCTCAGATATACACTTTCTTCCTTCTCGTCTCAGTGTCCTCTTATCTTGACGTAACTAAGAGCCTTGTTCCGTTAGTTCTAAGCCAGAGCTTTACTTTATCCTTTCTGCGTGCTACACTCAGGGTCTTCACCTTGTACCCAATGTCATAGCCCAGTGTTTAAGGCCCCCTGTATTACAGCTGACAAGAGAATATAGGAGCTGGAGGGTTGCCGTTTGATATGACTTAGATTTAGCCCTGTGTTCGTTCGTCTGTGGCGGTCCTGTGATCGGCAGCATTATCGATGACTCATGGTTCCTTCGTCCGCCAAGATCGCGGTCACGCCAACTATCTGCACGCGTGACTGTCCACCTCTCACTCCTTGTCGAGCCACCCGCATTGTCCGCCTCAAGCTCGGGCGATGCCTCACTTAGCCCTTGGCGTAGCGAGCTTGACACCACTGTGCATCCTTTCTTGATTGGCTGTAGGATATGTCTCGGCATCCTCTAAATCGCACGCACAGGCAAAGGACACATCAATTGTTTTGTCTGTTGTGAGCCGCTCTTTCCTGCGTAGCCTCTTGTTAGCTCCTTTCCTAAAGAACACTGTCCAAGCTAGCAGGTCTTACTGAGAAGCAGATAACTCGATCGCTGGGACAATACTTTAATTCACCTGGTGTTTCGACATCCGTCGTGGATTCGTCATCAGGGACATGGCCAGAGAGCCGTAGCAGATAGGGGTAGCGTATGCACAGAAGTTTGTAGTACTTGTAGAATACAGTCATTGCTGCAAACACACAACGACAATTAACGTTAATTGCCTTCTTATATGTTGATAGTTGGTTGAGCAGCTGTTGAGAGTTGTTAAGCGCCTGCTGAACTTTCATCACATGTGGTGGACTCGCGTGTGATGATTGCTCGGCTATCTGGCTCTCCAGTATTGGCGTAGGATGACGCGGGGGCCTGTCTGCTCCCCAAGTGGCGAATTGCTTTGACCAACTTGAGTCTCAGCACCGAATATTAATTGGACAAATCTTTGCACTTGTTTATGGATTTGGGCCCGTGAACCATGACTCAAGTAATTCTCGGCTCACCCGATTGTCATCTCTTGCGAGAATTTCTGCGAGAACTACTGACTTCTGACTCGAGAGAATATTCTGTAGCCGACGATTACCTCGTTCAACACGTCCGCAGTCTAATACAGCGACAGTGGACCGTGAAATAGCATAACAGAGAGTGAAAACGAGAGTTTATCGCAGGGGGTTAAGGGAATCAAACCCAGACAACTGCGAGCTTCAGACCATGATAACTTAGTAGAGGAGAAGTCTTGGTAAGGACAGAGTAGTAGGAACAGTATATCATGTACACAGAGGAACGAAGAATAGATGGAAAGAGATTTGACTCGGAGAGCATAAAACCGGCCAGGAGAGCCAGGCGAGTCCAAGTGCTGGTTTGGCAGCAGTCAGGCCAGTAGACAGAGAGATAGATCGTTAATTGGCTGGGTCGGCCTTGAAGGTTGGTTGGACAGTGTGTGGATAAAAATCGATGTGTGTCTTGCGCGCCAGTAAGTCTGGCGTCCGCCACGACCTTGATGTCTAGACGGATTGAGGTCATGACAAGAAAGCTGGGCGTCGGGCAGGCAGTGACCACTAAAAATCTGCCTCACACAGTGACCTGCTGATTTGGTCTATTCGGCAATCTTCACCCAGCCCAGGTGTCGTCGCATGGTGATTCTGTCCGGTAAACATGACCTAACCAGTTGGCGAACACGACACATCAGCTGGAGTGAATTTGGCCCACGCATACGCTGGGGGAAAACCAATCTCTTCTCAGTGGCCGTTGCGCGCTTATTTGGCACACACACACACACAGAGGATAGGAGATTCAAGGCGATAAGCAGCTGTCTAAAAATAGACCGACGAAAGCAAGCTTTCAAAGCTGTGTGCGAAATTCATGCCTACCGCATGCACTAATCGAGTGAAAATTTTGTGCTTTTTTTCTGTGACGACAAGACGGAGAATAGATCTGTTAAGATAGACATATGGCTGGGGGGAGAAACAGCCACGCATAGGTAGATGGTCTAACATCTGTAAAGTGCCAAACTTTGCGAACCAAACTACGGCTTTTAGCATACCGTGATAGCTTCAAGTGCGTCAGATTAGTTATAATGAGAAAAAAGTACTGAACCATCTACCTCCATCTCTTACCACCGCCAGCATCGACCCACCGTTCAAGCCGGCCATTGTGAGCTAACTGTAGACTATGTGATCATGTGTGTAGGCTGGACGCTGGACCGAAATAAACTGCTATTGCGCGCAGATCCGTCGTTTTTCATGTCTAAACGCTGTCTGAGCTATACCTCGGACCGTGAGTAGCGAAGTACATAGTCAACTGTCGTCGGGCCGTAATGTTATGATACATACTAATGAAAATCATAACAGAAAATAACTCAACGAATAGCTGACAGCAATGATCTTAGCTACACCGTAGGGCGTTGCTCCTGTTATGTGGTGTGATCAATGTACTTATAGGAACTAAGGCTACGACGGTTATGGCCTTAAAACCTACAATCTTCCAGACCCTGGTTCCTTAGGAGATGGGAGAGAAGACGGCGGAAAGGCGAGAGTAGACGGAACAGTGTATTGTTTACAGAAAAGTTATGGGAAAGTTGCCAGTCCATCCGGCATGGCTGTACGGCCGGAGGGCGCATGAGCGCGCGGCCTCCAACCCGTCTCGCTCAGAGCCAATTTCCAAGTGAGGTCTTTGAGTAGTCGGGCCAGAAGACAGAGAGAGAGAGATAGCTTTCATTGGCTAGGTCGGTCTGGAGATTTTGGGCAGAGAAGCAACTTGCGTCGGGCACGCGTGCAAGCTCCTCAATCGTCGCCTCATAGATGCGAGAACTATGATTGGCTGATCGAGACGTCGAGAAAGCACATCGGTGAGCGTTTGGGAAAGTGCACTTCGACGCGAGCTATTCAGCCAGGTACGACCCGCTACATACTACTTATTTACTTAATACGGCTTTGATCACAGTTGATCGGTTAATCTCAAGAGATAGCTCACAGGAAGTCTCCCCGTGAGCAACAAATTTTCATAGCCAACCTAGAGAGCGTTGTCAATTCTTCTTTACAGTCACAAGGATTGAAAAAGTTAGATTCAAGGGCCATCTCAGCATCAGGACTAAGTAGGCCGAGCTCAGTTTTGGGAAGATCTGCTCGTAGACACTAGTAATGGAGCGATGACGTCACTACTGAAGGCGCATAAACGACATCGGCGGAATTTCGTGGATGTTTGGACGTGACCTCAAACGATGTAATAGGGGATGCTGACGGTCTCGTTTGAGACTCTTTTTCGACAATACTGGGCGAGAACCATCTTCTGCACTCCCAGCCGGCCATTGACGACTGTAGAAAACGAACTGAGCAGATTGCAGAGCCTTTTCGGGATTTGTGGTGGTTGGGATACCACGAAAGCGTTCATAAACAACAGTAAGATACAGAGGACGTTGGAGTCAACAGTGTAGGATATGAAGTAGTCCGGCCGGATAACAGAACGTATCCTAACTGTTATAATCTAGTAAATAAGATTACGCGTGGAAGGCCTGAGTGTTATAAATAACTTAATTGAGTGCAGAAGGAATAGAATATGAGTAATGGGCAATTAAATCCCAAACAAGTAAAGTCCAGCCATGAGCGGGCCGAGTCCAGAGTCGCAGTCGCTGGGTCCAGGCATCTATAACCGGCTGTGAGGTCGCTGGCTCCGGGAGTGTCTGAGACAGTATGACCCAGAATTGCAACCAGGTAAGACTTGAACTTTGCTTACGACGTAGCCCACCATATGAAGTTGTCATTTCCGTTTTGAGGTGGCGTTTGTCATTAACTTAACGATACCGATCATCAATCTGGTGGTTAGAAGACTCACGCAAGCGATAAATGCAATTCTGCTAAATAGATAAATTTAAAACAGGCGCATATGGCAGGATTTATTGATATCAATAAATTTCGTGAGAGCTTCTCAGCTGCATCTTGTCTCTGCATGATAATGATAACGGAGAGAACATACAACAGGTTGAAATTTCACAGAATGAATGGCATAACAGCAAGGACCGTGGTTCAGTTTAACTGATAATCGATAAAGGACACTGTATTAAGTCAATGTATAGGAAGGAAGAGGAAGTGGGTGAGGGAAGTTAACGAAAATCACTTGGGGATTAAAATTGTGACAAATTACCAGGATAATTGGAGGTTGACCACATGGTCAAGCTGCTTGCATAGGTCGGGTTTTTCCCGTCGTATGTAGGCAGCTTCCAAATAGCGCAGGGTTTTATTTGTTCGTACCCGAACGAGTACTCGAAACGCTGTTTTGACGTCGACAGAATGACCGCTGCCTAGTAGATGCTTGGTAATAGAGGGCCAGGGTACTCTGTCTTCGTGCTTGAAAAGCCAGTTGGGCAAGTGCTCAGCGGCCCTGGCTGCCAGTTGCCTTTGCGTACACCCAACGTACTTGCATCCGCAAGTACACGTAAATTCATACACGCAATTTGAGGTGGCTTGCAACGACGAGGCATTCTTTGCCCGTTTTACTGGAATGCTTTTAGTGGGACTTAAAAAGACGAGTTTCGCTGCGTTGTAGGTCCTTTCTATAGTACAATGCAACCGTCGCTTGATTATATTGGAGATGACATCTGAATAAAGCGTGCAGGATAGCCATAATTGAGTAGGGCTGATTTGATGCGAGAAACCTCTACAGGCAGGGTCTCATTGAAGCAAATGTTCCTTGCTCGTTAAAAGAGAGTATGCACTAGATTTCACGTCCACTGAATTGGTACAAAACTCATGAAATGTAGGTACTGCCCTTTCCAGGTATTTTTATGGAAAACCGAGCGCCCTATGGAACCATAATCTTCCCTAAACATGAGGACATCTAGGAAGGATAGCTTGGTATGTTGCTCTGCTTCTGTCGTGAATTTAATTTTAGGGTGTAGAGCATTCATAAAACTGAGGAGATCATCGGCGTCTTCCTTGAAATCAACAATTGTGAATATATCGTTCACATATCTTCTATATAATTTTGTCTTATTAAGTCTTGATGACGCCTTTTCTTCTAGATGACCCATAAAAACAAACGCGAATGTGGGCCCTAGTGGACTGCCCGATACGACTCCGTCCATTTGTCTGTAAAGTTGTCCATTGAATAGAGCTTGAACATTTTTGGTTCAGAGTAGCAGCAATTGGTGCAGTATATCAGGCGACAGACGGGTTTCTGACGCATGGGCACAAATAATGTCGATTGTTTCGCCCAGTGGTACTTTTGCAAGTCTAGTAAAATCATAAATTTATCAGTGACGTTTTGGCGCTTGATTTCCTCGATAAAATGGAGAGTGTCCTTCGTAGTGTACGTGGAGAAGCGTTCTCGAATAGGCTTTATTTCCTTTACAAGCCATTGTGCTAATCTATGTTGAGGGGAATTGGACATAGAGAGAATTGGTCACAAAGGTATGTCCCTCTTGTGTGTTTTGGGGAGTCCGTAAAGTCTGGGGCTCTGCGTACCTCTGGGCTTTAGGGATAGCGCAGTTGACTTACTGCAATGTCCTTTATTGATTAGCATTTAAACTGAAACAAGCTCCTTGCTGTTATGCCATTCATTCTGTGAAATTTGAACCTGTTGTATGTTCCCTCCGTTATCATCATCATGCAGCTGAGAAGCTGTCACGAAATTTATCGATATCAATAAATCCTGCTGTATACGCCTGTTTTAAATTTGTACCGAGGAACAGATGCTACAAATAGATAAAATAGAGTAATGCACAATTCAGAGCTAACTGGATGATGCTTATTTTGCAGAGCGACCTCAGCAAGAAATCCAATTAGAACGTCTGTTAAGCATCAGCAGCACCCGGCTGGGTGACTGCAGACTTATATTAATTCTGTTGCTACCGAGTAATTTTAATACTGTCACCAAATCATGCGTGTTTAAGTGAAAATTAAATAGAACGCACGGGAAGTCGAAGCTACACAGACACAACTTCCTACCCGGCAAATGAATTTTTCTACACTAGACAACTTAAGACAAATCGGTTCAAATTTTAGAATTCACAAAAGCGGTTATAGCCACCAGCCAGAACATCGTCGTTCTCACTCTACCATGTTAAAATAATATGACATCCGCTAATTGTGTACGTAAAACCAATTGCTTACTATTGTGACCGCAACCGTTACATCAGCGCGTAGGCAAAGTATCTTGATTCTCTTCTTCTTTTATGGGCCGGTTTTTATCTTATTTTCTCCTTGGCCTGACTCAGTATTTTTACAAAATTGCTAAACTTAAAGTCGGTTTCCTACGTTAGGTAATTATATACTCAAATAACTACTATATGCAAATTAGTAGGCATAGTTATGCTTATTTACTGTAGAGAGTCCGTGAGTGGCTTTGACTGTTTATTTCAACACGTCACCCCCCAACACTGAAATCTGTTCTGTCTCGCGGTTTCTTTTAGTTTTGCAAGTCTTAGTTTAGTTATGATTTTGTTAATTAAGTTTATTAATGTACTTTTAGTTTTATACAACTAAAACATAGTTTAGTTTGGCTTAGTTAGTTTTTTTGTTAAGTTTATTATTTTTGTTCATTGGCTTTAGTCTAAATTTAGTTGAGAGTTAGTCTAGTTTTTAATGACTACTAGGCTGACTTGTTGGCAGGTTTGCTTAATTTTAGTTTAATTATAGTAGTCATTCTGGTGGATTCTAGATGATTGCTTAGGAAATCCCGCTTAGGCAGTTGGCTTACTATTCCGCATTGGTCGATTCAATACGAGCGGTAAAGTTAGGCGGTTAAAATCAATTCAAGTGTAATTAAATTCACGCGCAAGGCCTGGCGATTGTAGCTCAATTGGTAGAGCATTGGCTTCGCGTTAAGGCCTTCCATTCTATGCAGGTTCAGATCACGCCAAACGCAGCGAGTTTTTGCACAATAAGGTCAAACTAAATAATTATTCACATTATTTTCTATTTTTACATGCTCTACTTATTTATTTTCTTCTTTACCCTGATATGACCACCCATATAACCCCTATGACCACCGCTCCCGTGAGACAGAATCCTGGAGTTAGGAATATACCAGGTGGAGGATCAAAAACAAATTTTGCCTCCAACATATTGCTTTTTCAACAAAACGATTGCGGTAGTACGACATCCTCATCTTTTTCAAGCGGTAAGTGGCGCAAGACCTTTTTGCATGGGTACTTACTGGCCAATAATCTCCAGGATATTCACAACCACTCGTATACGGAGAAGCAATTAGTTACAGAATGAAATACAGCGTAAGAGTCTGTGTTTAGTGTTCTGCACTCCAACATACCAGAGGGCGAGCGGTGCTTTCTTAAATCTCGGTTTTCGGGGTTGCAACGCGTGTTTTATGGCCATTAAAACATCGAAATGCCAGTTAACCTTCGAGTAGACTGTTTCAGGGGAAATCCCCTTGTCAAGACTCTCCGCATCTGACGTAGAAAGCATAAGGACTGTGTTTCAAGTGATTCCACAGGGTGCGGTATGAAATCAACGCATTCGGCATAGAAAGCATTTCGCTCACAAGAGAAGGTAAAAGCATTTTATTTCAAAGATGCGAAAAAGCGTATGATAGAGCCTCTCCCTGTTTCAAAAAGTATTGGTGGATCTCTTGCTGAGACTATCACGGTGGGTAAAGTTAATAGGCAAAAACCTTCCCACTGCGATCTTCAGGCCCGGTTCCTTTCGAAAAGAGAAGAGAAGAAGTGGACGCCAAGTATAAGGAACTGTTTATTCTGTACAGAAGGAAGTGGAGAATAGGTAGGAGCAAGCTGATTGTCGGACGAGTGTATAACAAGCCACCAGGGTGCCAAGCCGAAGTCTGTGGGCTCAACAGACGTCACATGAGGTCCTGTGTGAGTCAGCCACGGGGAGATGATTGGCCAGACTGGATTCGTTTTAGGAGGGTAGGGCATGCGCATCTGATAGTTATATCAATGTTATGAATATGATCTTCGCTGTCAATGCTGCGAAGCAGTGCTTGGTAGCGTATATGTAAATGTATTCCATCATTTTTCGGCAGCACTTCCAGATATTGTTGACGATGACGTGGAATACATCAATGTTATAGACAGCGTTTGTTTCCAGAATTTCACTCAAGAATTCTACGACGTGTTTCCATATGAGATACACTTCTTACCAAGGTATTCTCCTTTCCCGAATCCCTGCGAGGAAGTCTTCTTGTAAATTAAATCTAATGTGAGAAGTAATACTCCAATTCAAGGAAGAGGAGATTAACTTGAAAGAATGAGGAATGCTTCTCAACTTGTCAGTGAAAATAGCTTGAAAAGTTATTTTCAAAATTGGGAGACATTCTTTGGACAATGTTTCTCACTATCTGATGTTCATCGAGACTAATTTGGTTCAATATTATACGCTATGTATTCAAAATATTTAAAAAAGATTGTCTTTACTAACAAGGTTGAATAAATAGAGGACATAGTCCTAATTTACAATGACTAATGATCCAGTTTTGATGTCTACAGATCCGTTTTGCTTTCAACAGATCCAGTTTTGGAGAAGAAAACCGGTAATAATTTTATTGACTGTTTCCCGTTTTAGTCTGATGTATTTCTTTTACTTCCCCTTTTACGCCCCGGTATTGTCCAATCCGTATAAACCCTATTACCACCGGTCCCGCATTACAGCATGGGGGGGAGCTTGGTTACCGTGGTGAGCCCTATAACAGATTGTTGCAAAAACGTTGTACGATTGTCTGGATAGAATGCGTCAGGTGTGACTCTGGCGTTTATGTGACCATTTTGCTTGAAGGTCGATGGAAGAAGCGTTTAATGTCAACGGATACCACTCTAGTCGTGATTCTTATGTTTAATGTGCACAGGCAATGGCTTCACCATATCCCTTAAACATACACAAAAACTGGGTGTTTCCGTTGCATAAGGTTCTAATTTTGCACCATAAATTGTCGTACTTCAAAGCGCATACCCTGATAGATTTGCGCAAAATTTTGCGCAAATCATAGTTAGGAGGTGTAACTCTGTGAGTTAACTACCATAGTCCTACAACTACATGCCCAAAGTTGCTTTATAATGAGTTTTTTATTTAAATTCCTCTTATTTACTGAAAGTTGCTCTTTATTTTTTCACTATCACTCAACCACCTGACACGTATTGCAGAATGCTGGGGCTTTTGTTTCCGTGATGAATCCTATAATAGTCTTTTACCGACTTATTCTAAGCCAGACGTCAGGAAAAAAGAAAACAGAGCTCTTTTGTACACTCTTCATAACGATTAGGATTTAATTATGACCCAGTCCCAACGCGATTGACCATGCCGTTGGCCTTAGTATAAGGCGTTCTGAGACTCAGCCGCCGTAAAAAATCAAAACAAAAAGCCCAGATGCACGCTGCAATACTCAGGCATATTCGATCCTGACATTGCGCGAGTTAGGTCGTTGACTGCAAAACTAGACATGAATTGACGTTGCGAGAGACGAGCTCCAGCCCACTTCAGGCACTTTGACCCTCACAGAGCATGCCAACAACTGGCTGAGCTGTTCATGGTAGGCTGCCGCTAACCGATTAAAAGGTACCAAAATCAGTGAAATAACAGCATGAAGTCAGTTTATTCAGGAGGCCAAAAGTCGTTGTTTTTGTGCAGGTGCACGTGCGTAAATAAGGGTTTTGGGTAGAAGGTGTACTCCCAATTACTATAAAAAGCAACAGGACCCACTCACGTTCTGAAGGAGAGCGTGAAAGATAGCAGCAGGACACGAATATTCTGCACAGAAGTCTGATGCTAATCACAGTCCCCAACTCGCAGTGGAATTCGGACATTTGCTCGTGTCTGTCCGCAAGTGCGATGTGGGCAGGACGGATGAAGTATCCTACGGGAAAACAGTCAGTGACAGCGTAGTGAATTAATTAGGTGATACATGAGATGGTGCGTGCCTGCTGTTAGCTATCCTCGAGGCTAAATACGTGCATCTTCCATCCGATTGTAGGATCTGATCATGTGGAAGGTATGCCAGTGTGTCTTCCAGAGGCGCAGGGCTCAGATGCAGTCGAGGCGCTAAAAATTCGTAAAGGCTTGACGAGGCCTTAGTACTTGTTGCTGATAGTTCTTGATACTTTGTCCATCCAAAGCAGTCAAAGCCAACATACTATAATAGTTAGAACGTTCAAATCCCACCGAACGCCTCAAGTTTTTTCACAATTTGGTCAACTCCACTTAAGCAAATCTGCCAAACCTCCGAATAATTCAGCCACCCTAGTAGTCATTCTGGTGGATTCTAGATGATTGCCTAGAAGATCCTCCATGGGTAGTCGGCTTGCTGTTCCCTAATGGTGGATTCCATACGAGCGGTAAGTTGGGTGGATAAAACCGATCCAAGTGTGATTAAAAATTATGGTGCGAGGTGGGGCATTTGTAGCTCCAGTGGTTAGAGCGGTGGCTTCCAGTAAAGGCCTACTCTACTAGGCGAGTTCAAATCCCGCTGAACGCCTCGAGGTTTTCACAATTGGGTCAACTCAAACATTTTGGCAATCTAGGTCGACCTCGAGCAGATGGGACAGTGTGTTACTGACAGACGACCCAGTGGTGTCGGTGTTACCTTTTGCGGTCCGTCTATTACATTCCATCATGAAGTCACAGATGCCACAGATGTAAACAAACTGGCAAAACCTCTTGGTTATGGCAAGTAAACCAATTACCTGATTAATTGTTTGTGGTGAGCGCGGGGAGGATTAGTGCTGGCTGAGTGCCTCATCGTCCTACCCTTCGTGATGTCTTCGAAAGGGTTTACCAGGGAAAACCGGGTTGTTAAAAGGCATCCAAATTTTGTAAGGGGGGAGAGTGAGATGTCTGCAGCAACAGTGATATCACGTGGTTTGTAGTCGAAGTAATGGCATTACCAGTGCGGTGGATTCGAGAGTGTTCCTCAAGACTAATCTCTGCTCTGAATGCGACTTGACTGTGGGAACACACGGAGCGGGGTCGAGCGTTGGTGGATGGGTCCGATGTGCTATAATGTCGTGTGATTGTTGTTTACTATGCCCTCTTGCATTTGATTCGCTTCAGAAATGGCCATTCCCGTCCATGCGGTTTATAATGGACACTGTCAGTCTTGCGCAAACCATGCGGGGGACTGTTATTGATAGTTATTGTAGGTTAAGTGCAATCGACAGTTCTCGCAGGTTGAGCATACCAACCGGTCCCTATTTATTTCAAATTCTTAGGAATTTGGGTAACCGGCAGCAAAAAGCTCCAGGCTTCGCTGCATTTCCAATTTACAGCAACGCTGTCGGATATAAGAAGGTCTCTTATCCTGCTCTTGAAGCAAGTGGGCTTATAGACTTCTGCCGGAGCCGAATCAGTACCCTGTGAGCTTTTCACCATGCATATTTTGCTGTGTTCTGATCGCTTCTTGCAAGGAGAGTGGATGGTGAAAGGAAAAATTCCTTTCTATTTGAAGATTTCACTCAGTGGTTTCCGCAGAGGAAAAAATGGATGGTCAAAAACACAGTGCTTCAGAATCTGAATTGAGGAAGAAGGGTTATCGAGAACCGGATCCATTTTTTATCATCCTAAGCTTTTGGGCTCCTGCGGGAGTCCATCTTCAGAGTTAAAAGCGTCCACTAAAAACAAGCAACAGTTATAGGGCACAGGAAGGGAAGGGGGAGAGGGGGAACTCATTAATCACCAGTGTCGGCCGTGCGTTAGGCCGGAGGAAAAGGTACGCGAGGCCCGATATCTTCACGACCAATTCATGCGTAATATTTATCCGAAAGCATTTATAAACTGATGCGTACACATACGACCCCGGAGGACCGAAACAGAGGAACCGCTAAGGATATGGCACGCTGTGCGATAAATCAAGGATGTCTCAGAAGCGACCGAGCGCATCGCTGCGAGACTAGGCGTCGGAATTGTACACCGTCCCAAGGCTACCATGCGCAACCGGGTAATGAAAAAAATACCGGCTGAACCCCAAAGAACAATCCGGCGTAGTATATCGCATCCCATGCTTAAGCTGACCTTGTAATTATACAGGACAAACTGAATGCATGCTCGGCTCGCGCATACAAGAAGATAAGCTGGCTGTCAGACGGAGTGACGCACTGTCGCAAGTGGCGGTCCACACCTGCAAATACCTGGAAAGTGAATGTTTTCATTCATTCGAGAATCTGTACTTTCGCCTAAAATATGGTTGTTCTGTCTGAGCTGAGCAGTGGCGTGGTTCCCGTAGTCGTATTATGGCATCTTACTGGTAAGGTAACTTCTCATTCATCCCTGAATCTATAGTCGGTTGGTTGATCAGCATCTCCTACGACATCTACCGTCACTGACATCGGTTGTGACGCTTGTGTTGGGTGTCTGTATCCTGTGAAATTGGTACATCTCGAAGAGGAAACGGTAGATCTTTAAATCTTTCTCGCCGAGCCAGTCTTTATGATTTTGACACGTAAGTTCAGGAATTTGCGCGGAAGTGATGTAGATAGTATCCTATCATCTACCGCTTGCTCTCTGTCAGCGTCTCATGACTCCAACTAATCCTAATTGGTGCTCATTTGGTTAGTGATAATTGCTCTGCAGTGGTCACTGCCAGCCTGACGCCTGACCTTCCTGTCGTCACCTCAATCCGTCTAGACCTCAAGGTCGCGGCCGCCAGACATACTGGCGCGCGAGACACGGACCACCCACGTCGATGTCTACCAACACGCTGTCCAACCTATCACAAGCCGACCTAGCCAATGAACGCCCTCTCTGTCTACTGCCCTGACTGCTGTCAAACCAGCACTTGGGCTCGACTAGCTCTCCTGACTGGTTCTTTGCTCTCCAAGTCAAATCTCTTTTCATCTATTATCCGTTCCTCTGTGTACACAATATACTGTTCCTTTTACTTTGGCTTTTCCAAGACTCCTCGTCTAATAAGTAACTATGGTCTGAAGATCGCAGTTGCTCGGGTTTAATCCCTAAACCCCCTGCGATAACTTTTCACTCTGTCCTCTGCAGCATTGCTGTGTCTGACTTTGTTGGTACTTTATTCCCTTGAGACCATGTCTGAGGCTGGAAAAATCATTTAGCCGATCGGACGGCATTAGAAAAAAGATGAGGCAGCTTTTTTGTCGTAACCACGTCTTGCTGAGCACGCACCCTGAGCGTTACCTAACCCATCGGTTTTCGGTTTTTCAATCGAAGGCAAATAAAAGTTGCCACATTTTTATCATGCAAAAGAATAGGATGCCTCCGCGTTGCCAGATCGACAAGAATCACCGTGGCAGACTGGCAAATGGAATTGATTCTGTTCGCTTTTTTGAGCTCGCGTAGAGCACTCAGCGCTTACAGCGAGCTGTGTAGACTCCACCTATCGTGTGATTTTGATGCACACTTTTGAGTCTCTTATGTCATTAAATCGAGCTTCGCCTTGGCTTCCTTACCCATTGTTGTCCCTTATGAAGGAAAAACGTAAGTGTCTTCCGCAGTAAAACCTTTTAAACAATTAATACATACGAAGGATGAGCAAACAGTAAAGTAGAACGGTATGGAAAGACGCAGAACTGTAGGTATGGTAACGGAGAGGGTGACGTACGTAATCATTAAGGGGAAAACGTGGTGGATTTCAAAGGGGACAGTAAGGAGGACACACATAAAAGTAATAAGGGGAAAGACGGAGGTAAGGTAAAACGGCAAGAGAGGAACAAAAAAGAGCCGAATTCTGAGAGACTAAGGAATTACAGGAGGGACGACCATAAGTGGGGTATTTATAGGAACAGTAAGGAAGTGGACGATACAACCATCCGAACAACGCTTCATGGTAAACAACATTCTTCGAAATCCCGTTAGGTGCCCAGACGTATAAATTCCGTTTTTTACCAACTCGAGACATGGAAACATAGAGTTGGCCGTGGGAAAAGCACGATTCTTCAAGGCGAAGTCCAGCCAGCTTGAAGGTTTGACCTCGGGACTTGTTAATGGACACAGCAAAGCAAGCCTTCAAGGGAAACTGCAGTCGCCGAAAAATGAAGGTGGTATCGGACGGAATGATGGGAACGTGGTGAAGGTAAACAATTCCCCTCTCCGCACGACCGGTAATAATTGTGGTTTCTATCAGGTAGCTCATCAGATGCTGGACAGTCAATCTAGTGCCATTGCATAACCGTAGTGCGTCCAGATTTATTATGAGCATAATCGGCGTGCCAATTTTCAAAATCAGTTCGCGGGAAGGGCAGCCAGACATTTCCAAACTGTTCAGAAATGCAATTGGGTAATTAACGCAATCTTTTGGATCAACTGTTTTATCGTAGGATTTGTGCAGTTTTTCTACACCTGGCAGAAGGTGGGTTAGTCTCTCGTTAATGGCATTGACAAAGTTGGTTGCGGGGGGCCAGAATTTCACTTTCGCAGAGCCACTAAGCGTCGGATAAATTGGTTTGGAGGTTAGAGTAAACTCTTTCTCTTAGGTTTTCGGGACTGCTCACCAAATTTGCAACAGAAGCAAGGGAGATGCGTCTGGTTGCATCGGTTTCGATTTTATCTTCACCAATCTTTAAGATATTAGTGGAGAACTCGCCGGACTCATGGGCAGCATTGAAGTGAACTCTCACATGGGTTGTGAGTTTCAATGGCCTTACAGTAGACCATAAATGTGAATATTTTAGGCAGTACTTTACCCGATCACGTCTGAAACCCCTTTGCATCACAGGTAGAGTCTGAAGAAAATCGCCAGATAAAACCACTGTGATGCCACTAAACGGAGCGGTCTTTTCTGTGATATCACGCAGAGTTCTGTCTAGCGTTTTCAGTGCACTTCTGTTTGCCATTGAGCACTCAGCCCAAATTATTGCTGAACATCGCTTCAGCGATTCAGCTAAACCACTGTCTCTGCTTATTTGGCATGTAGTGGTACCATAGTCGGCTAACCTAAGAGGAAGCTTGAAGGTACTGTGAGCAGTTCTGCCGCCAGGAAGAAACGTCGCTGCAATACCAGCCGATGTAACAGATAAAACAATTTTGCCATCTTCGCGCAGTTCGGCAAGGAGCAACTTGAGGACAAAAGTTTTGCCAGTTCCACCAGGAGCATCCAAAAAGAAAACGTGATCACCATTACTGCGGCCATGGACAATGTCAAGAATAGTGTTGAACGCGTGCAGTTGGTCGACCAGTAACCTTGGTTTGTTCAGAGCAACGTATGCTGCCAGCTCGGTAACATTGTAGCAAGGCTCACGCTGCTCTTCAGTGGGGAGCTGCTTTCCAACGCTCTTGTCAAGCAGAAGGAATCCGCATGTATGGAGCTGCTCACCACGCATGCCAACCAAGGTGTTCTCAATGGAAATTAGGCCCATGTTAAAGATGGCCGAATTAAATTCGATGTGAGCATCGGCGTTTTGCAACTGCAGCTTAAACCGATAGTCTTCAGACATATCATTTATGAACTTTTACCACAGGCCGCAAGGGCAGGCCAACTCACAACCCCTAATCAACACAGCAAGGGGGCGCCGTAGTTGGTCTGAAGTGTTAGTAATAACAACCTCAGCAATGGAATTCTCCCAATGATTGCCATTTTTAAGTAAACCACGCATCATGCAGGCTCCTCTGTAAGTTGAACACAAAGAACCAGCCACCGTTCTGAGATCTTCAAAAGATGTTGGACCTCGAACCTCGGGAAGAAGCATTCGTAAGAAGAAAAACTCTTGTTTAGATGGATGAATAGTGTAAATCCGACCCAGTTTAACATCGCATTTGATTCCTGAATGTCCTTCAACCGCCATTCCTTCCTTTCACAGGGCCCACGTGTGTTGTTTCTAAGTGTAGTAGGAGGGGAAATTAGCATAAAAAAACGTCCGGGCAAATACATCTTGTTGGCACAGTTTGAAGAAAGCGGTTAAGGTTGTGTCTCTGGGATTTTGAAGTTGATCCGCTAAGGATTCCTCCGTAAAGTAATTCCGTTGGCCGTTTTCAAGGTGGGCGCTTAAATTTTTAAGGGCCGGAACTCGGTTTTGGAAATCAAAACCAAAGATTCTCCAGAACGCCTCCTTGCTGCTGATGTATCCGCCCATTTCGTATTGAGTAATCTCGTCGTTGCTTGAACGGTGGTTGGGAGAAAACATTGCTGCATCGGATCCTTTGTTAATGTATTTGCAGACGTATTTGATGGACTTTAAAGAGTTGCAAAATTCAACGTTGATATGGGCGTTGAATACCTTTGATAGAAGGGGACAGTATGGCACAATACAACGGTTATTAATTCCCCCACGTCCGTGTCGCCTTGCATTGACAACAGCTGTGAACCCACCAATCTCAGGCTGTCTTCGTCTGTACAGAGGGTAGCCGTCTACGTCAGTCTAAATTGCGTCAATGAAACCCTTGGGATACTTTTTGGTGCATTTCCCATCCTTAATGCAAGGGCTGCTGGGGTTCAGCTCACCACATGGACCATGCACCATCTGCGTTTCGATTGTTTCAAACAGAACAGGGTCAGTCGCCAGGTCGGCAAACTCTGCACATACGAATTTGTCAACATCAGCAGAATGCAATTTTTACTGCAGCCAGACCAAGATGTGTGCGTGTGGCAATCCTCTCTTTTTCCACTCGACAGTGTGCATATGACACCGAAATTCACCGAAGATTTTAAATTTAGTGATCAGTTTCATCATGGTTTTCTACTTCAACTGAAATACCCGCGCCGACAAATCATGGCGATCCTTGGCCATCTGACCGGGAAACATTTCAGCAGCAATTTCAGACCAAAATGGGTTGACGGTGAATGTAATAAATAGATCCGGGCGTCCAAAACGTCTAGCGTAAACTGAAGCATCTTGAGTTTTCTCAGGTATAAAGCGAGGTGACCTAGTGTGGCCTGAGGGTAAGATGATGATGATGATGATGAGAACTTTATTTTGATGATAATATCAAACTTCAGCAAAAAATGGCTCCATTCACGGAGAGCAAGAATAAAGTAATTTAAAGGGTCCAAAAACTCAAGAGTAAACGGTCAAAGATCACAGAAAACTCAAAGTAAGAAGTCGACACGGTTACCACATCAGTTATGGAGTCAGGTCGGCCTTCTGCTTGTCAATTTCCATTTCTTCACACGTGAGGAAGCGTGCTAAGAATGGGAGTATCGAGTTTTTGTAGGCTGATATACGACATGTCATATGTCGGAAGTTTCGGCACGTCGTACGAGAAGACTTTGCAGCCATTAGTTCGGAGTGGAGAGGGTGAGTGTCATCACTAAGAATACGGTCCACGAAATTCTTGACCGATTTGAAATGTCGCTGAATTATAAGGTTAGCTAAAAAAGCATAGGAATAGCCGGCAGCTGAAGAGAGCATGCGGAGAATACGTTTAGTAATAATAGTCTTTTTTGAGTAGTGCTGGAAAGGTTACTGGAGAGCAGTAAAGAATGAGAGGGAGGATACAAGCGTCTATGAAACGCCAGATGAGGGCTTGCGGGGTGCGATAAGAACGCAAGCGGCGGATATAATATCAAAGTTTGTGGATTTTAATAAAAAGGTCTTCAATATGAAGAGTAAATGAGAGGTTGGAAGCTATTGTTACACCAAGGTATCGGAAGGAGGATACCTTGTTGGGCAGAAATTCGATGGTTTCAGGACTGGAGGAGGGTCGCAGCCTGAAGATACTCTAGACTGAATTCCGCTCATTAAGTAAAAGGCCATTTACTGACGACCATGCTGTGACATGGTCTAATCCATCCTTCAGTGTTTGAAGATGGGTCTGGCTTTTGAGAGGATGGCCGACAACCGCGACTAATATTACCCTCATCATTAAGGACATTGTCTATTAGGTAGATGTAATTGTCCACACGTAGCTCTTTCTGAGAACGTTTTTTTGGCTTTTGGTGGTATTTTAGCCAAAAACAAAAGCAGATTTGATAGGTATGGTTGAGTTCAGTAAACTACATAGGAATATCCTTAGAAAAGATTTGATTTGTTCTTTTGTTTGACTCTTGCATTAGTTTTTTGGTGTCACGTCTCTTGACGCAAGCCGCAAAACAAACCGTCACTGTAAATTCAGGTCGTGGACACTTAAGTGTTCAATGGCTGGAGGCAGCGGATTTAGCCCTTGCTGCGTCGGCGGTGAAGGGGAATAGTGCTTCATGTGGCCGCGGTTGCATGGGGGGTCAGCTTGGAAGTAGATAAACATGTTTAAGGTCAGCGAGCCTGTCTGAAATAGCTGATAAGGAGCGTAGGATAGACAGCCCTCAAAAGCGATTCCCGACAGCGGCGAACAGGCACGCGCTTTTGCGAAATATGCTATCGGCGAACAAACCTATGACTCTTGACGCCAGCCAATCAAAAACGGAATAGGAACGGGACAGAACCACGAGATCTCTTTTATCAAGTATCGGGCGACCAATGATAAGGGAGATGCACACAGAGACAGCCATCACTTTTATTAAGTATACAGATAGTTCATTAGGAAGCTGATACGAAGTAATCTTGACCACCTACTGGATAGCTCTTCCTCTCTACACATACCTGGACTACAACAATTAGAACGTTGTGATTCGCATGGAATAAATCGCCGGCTTGCCTTATCACTCTCGTAGGCAGATCTCGCAGAAGTGGCTATGGAAGTAACATTACGGGAGGACTCATGCAATTTGACCACGGTCACCTGGAGGAGACGCAAGTTGCCCAAACAGTTGGAAAAATTCCAACTCAGGGTCTTTAGTTTAAAAACGCACCAGATTCAATCTAAGGAGGAAGTAAGTTCAGAATCTGTTTCACTCACATTCTCTCCTTCCAAGCCAGTCGGACTTGAGACGATATATGGCCCAGTGTCTGTCCCGTGGCTAACGCATTGTCTGCGCATGCTGACCGCTCGACCGTCAATTTCGACGATGTCCACCCTCTGCTCCACAGCAGAATGCAGCAGGGATGGTGACTTGCGCACCATCTACTGCACTCTATCTTCTCTCATTCACCTCAGCTCGGCATCAAGATGCAGTCAAGAAGACACCAGAGGCGGAATCGAGCGCAAGTGGCTGGCGCGACCGAAGACATCTCTACGCGTGCCACCACCACGCCCCCTCTGCCCCCCCAGGTTCGGCATTTGCTATCGGCGCGCAACCCTGATCTGCCTCCCCCCGTGTTGGCCTAACGCCCCTATCACGCGGTCCGTTTAGGGGGCATAACATGGCGACAACTGGCAGATAGTTTGACCGACTAACAAGACGCTGTCTACCATTGACCTATAATGCTGACACAACTGTACCTGGGCCTTAAGTTTGCTTACAGTAAAACAAACAGGCACTGCACATCCCCGCGCTCTCTCTCTCTCTCATCCGTACACAGTGTGTTTTGGTGACACGGCAAAGCCAAGGCGGTCGGATGTGGGTGCAGACCAAGCGACTGACACGTTTAAAATGCCCATTTACGCGTGCCGCGCACGACCAGGTCGCCACTCCACACATAGCAGACTTAAATAGGGAACTATTGGGGCACATTTGAGTGCTAATGACATTAAGATTACATTAAGAAACAGTTCCTGTGGCCCAGCCCTGTGAGCGGCGCAGGACCAAATGAAATATTGTGTCAGTTGGCAGTCCTCCAGGACACGGCCTTTGGCGCCTCTCAATGGAGTCAAGTGCGTTGGATTTACAATCATGAGGACTGTCCGGACTCGCCATGAAAAAATATCCACCTCCCCTTGTCCGTCTCAGTGCAAACTTTTCGACAACTGGAAATGAGTAGCAAGATCCGAAAGGTTAATCCTGCTGAGTCCATATATCAGAAACGGTCGTTTATCAGTCGCAAGAAACCAGAGAAAGACCCCAGCGAGAGCAAATGTACTAGCCCTATCTGCGCATGTCTATGACTATGCAACCATCACCTATGATTAAGGATTCTCGACGGAATCTGAAATGTCAGGAAAATAAAATTTATGTTCCAGTGATCGAATCCTCTTTTTCCAAATGAACTTTGTTAGAAAACCCTAGGTATTTGTACACATACATCCAGCTTCTAGGTCAACCGTAGTCTTAGAGGAAGTACTATCTGGCATCAGAAACCGGTCCGGATTCCGGTCCTACTGAAACTGCAGAAGGGAGGTCGCTAAGCGAACTCACGCATACTCGCTCCGTATTGACAAAAGTGCTTTCTGCCACAAAACAAAAGAAAGCACTTGCCCCAACGTTCCCTCATAATAAAAGTCCGCATACTGTCTTTAGTTGGCAAAGTTGCGATATACGAATTGGGCAACAGTAGCTTGTGTAGGCTCACTCATTAATCCCTATTCCCTGCATGTTTTCCTACGAAAACGGTGGTTATAAGGTTTTATGGGTGGGGAATAAGGGCACACAGTGGAATATACTTTAATAAACGCGGCATGCATTTTTATTTTACCATATTTAGAAGTGTTTTTGATTTATATCTGTAGATTTTCCTAATCTGTATTGTTGTTTAACTTTTTGAGGGAAAGTCCGATCATCAAATTGCAGGTTTCATGAATTTCCCGTAAAATTGAAATGATGGTTAGAAGGTCGTCTAATTCAACTTACCTGAGGTTCAACTTACCGTTCTGGAGTTAGATTAGTATAGTTCGCGGCGCGAAGCGCCGTACATACCTTCAATTTACATGCGGAACAACTTACTCCCAGCAGCCGCAGGAAACAACTTCGACTACACTTTTTCACTTTGCACTTACTTCTCTGCCTATCCTTTTTCACCCCCCCCCCAAAAAAAAACTATAACCACCGTTTTTTGCAGGACAAATGCTGAGACTAGGGGTATATGATTGGGCCTACATAAGCTACTTATGCCACGAATAAATAAGTTGAGAAAAAAGGCAGCCTCATCGTAATAAATTTATTAACATGTTGATGTTTTGGAGAACTTGGTCGGCTCACTTTGCCACAGCGTTAAATGCAGTTAATCGAACAGAACCGGATCTGACGTGCCGTGACCTGGTTGTCGACCTCGGGCTCATCGATATTTGGTTCGCTGACTTGGCCATTTCGAGGATGTTCGGTGGGTAGTCTAGCTGTGTACGCACGTGTTACGAGTTCCTGCCTTGGTGGGGGGAGAAGGCGATTGAGTCTTTGCCACTGTCGGGCAGAAAACCGGTCCCGAGGAAGAACTCACCCATCAAAGAAATAGAGCCACCGGGCCGAACGACACCGGCAGAGGCTCAACCGACACCCGTCAAGGTAGTGACTCGTACCAACTATACTTACCGCGGAATTTTCTCTATATTGCCGAAGTAGCGAACAAAAGAATCGATTAGCCTGAGACCGATAACCAGGTCACAGCAGGTAACTCCCGGTTCTGTTCGATTAACCGCAGTTAACGCGTTGCCAATGGTGAGCCGGCGAGTTCTCCTAAACGTCAGCATATGAATAAATCTGTTCCAGTGAGTCCGGCTTATTTCTCGAACACTGTCATTAATCTTAACATTTTCTTGCTCGAACAGCACACGATGAAACGGACCAGGAAGTGAAATACAGCAAGCTCGGTGATCTCTCAAAAAAATGTACACTCCATGGGATCGTATATGGGAAGAACAAATGTTTCCACGTGGAATTCGCACTTTGGTCTAGTCGCTAAGACTTTACGTCCAAAACTGAAAACACTAGTGGCTGAAATCTAAAAGCCGAAGCCTCGGATGGTGACGACATGATTTACTTTCATAGAACGGTAACGAGTCTCAGACCTAAGGGACCTTAAACTGCACCTTTCTGAGCATCCAGTTACAATACCAGCGGATAAAAGTTATTGTTCCTGGAGTTAGCATTCCATGTAACGCAAAGGCGCATGTCCAAAGAAGAAGTTATCCCAGTGATCTTGCATCAACTCACAAACACGGGTGAGTTTTGAACCCCCTACACCGGGGAAAACACAACGTAGGAAGATTAGTCTAACTTGATAATCTTCAGAAGGGGAGGCCTGGCAGCCGACATAGTTATTCTGCTAAATAAGGGGCCCGAGGGCTATTCCTCAACTGACGAGACTGCCAGGGTCAAGGTGGGTGTTACGAGGTGGCGGTACCCACTCAGAAAAGGGAACAGCAAGTGACGCGGTTAAAACAAGTGCAACTGTTAAACGAGGGGGTTGGTAGCCATCAGTACTACCTCTTGAAGTCAACGCAACCGAAGCTAGACACTCTGGTAAGGGAGGACAACCGACGAGATGTTATCCGCCCACTATGACGCGGTGCCTGAATTAATGAGTCACAGGAAAACATTCCTCTGAAGGTTCAATAAGACACTTAAGTACTGGTAAAGGAGATATATAGTCGATCACTGGAACAAAATTAATTTTTTCTTGAGCCAGAAAAAATGAATACACTGGTTTTGCATTTCTCGTGCTACCGGTTACCTGGTTCATCCACTTACTTAGGTCAAATGCTATAGCACAGGAACGGATACTGTGCATTACCGTCAACTTACGCAAGACATTGAGACCACTGGCGGATTTAAGCGGGCCAATGAATTTCACAAGTCTGAATCCAGAAAGACGAGACGCAAGAAGGAGCTTGTCAGTCGTCTCACCCCAAGTTCAGTCAAGTGAACTGCACAGATGCCTAGTTTGCGCGAAAATTAAGAGGACTTAGCGTGCAGCGCACTGGCTGGTAAAGTTCCCCACAAGGTCAGATAAAAGGAAGACAGCGAACCAAGGGCCTGTCAGTTGGCGGCGGAAACAGGCGTGAAAGCTGAGTGGCTAACGCTTGGGGAAAACGAGTTGTCCGTTAGCCTACATGTTGGCTACCTGATGCGTCCACAGGTGGCGCAAACTGGAACAGCCTACAGTATAAAAGAGAGCTGCGAAATACAGAGACCTTTGGGTCTGACGAATAAGCAGTCGCGGACCAGCAGCGGCAGTGCTATCAGGCTGCGGCGGGCTGGGGCCTGGCACGCCAAAAGTCTGATAACAGCACCGTGACATGGCGAACGTCGACCGCCATTAAATAATTTTGCTTGCCTTGGGGTTAGGTGCTTGAGCCAAAGCGCTGGAGGAAACAATCTCAAGCAAACAATCCGAACGACTGTTCAGGATCCGCCCATACCCACAATGCTCAAGAAACCTCATGATAATATGTCTGACTGCAGTACTAGGATACATGCTGCGGCGTTCGCGTTAAACCAATACCCTCCACAACCCCAGGGCCGTGGTGCGGACGAATAGTACGCGCTCTAGATTACTCAATCGAGAACGGATTCTTGGTGTTGGATGCTGGAATGAGCAAACGCCTCTGGACCCTGGCACACAAAGTCTGCCGGCGCGCAGACTTTATCGGTAAAAGGTAGATGTACGCTTCAAAATCTTGACTCAGGTGCTCGGGAAATAAAAATCTCGGTAGCCAACTCTCCATTCACACTGTACCACAGAGGCCCACGCGACTCCTCCGGTACCAATGGCGTGGCGATCACCCCCTCGTAACAAGCTAACCGTGCACCACTTGCTTGGAAACAGCCAATGAACGAATGGCCTACGTGCGACCGAAGGGCCGCTTTACAAACATCTCTATAGTCTCAATGTAATCGCCAACTTCCGTTGCTAAACAGCGCGATAAAGAGGCGCTTTACCTACACTTGCAAGCGTTAGTTGAAAGACCTTCCGCCGCTACGACCGGCTGACTGCTTCCGAGGCTGGAATGGCCAGACTGGCCCCAGTAACTCCACAAAATAGTCATTTTATTGGCCGCTTTGGGTTTGGTTCACGATGTGACAATGGTGAGAGATTGCTGAACTTTGTAAAGAACATGTGCTTCCAGGATCGCAACAAACACCTACTGACCTGGTATTCAAACGACGGTTATACGATCTGTCAGATCAACTACACTCTAATCACATCTCAAGGTTCCGCAGCTGGCTTCATGATAGGTAATCGCTGCGTGTTGCCGAGACTAGTAATGCCCACTGAAGCGGACTAAGTTCTTGTTCGCACACACTTTAAGCGCCACGTGCTAGGCACTTCGATGTCACAAAACTACTCAAACCCAGTGGCCTTTGAAAAACGCATTTTTCGGCGGTATTTAAAAACTATTTTTTGGCAAATCTGCATAACAAAACCATTGAGTAGGGTTAACAGGATATTCAAAAAGTTTTCTGCGCTCCCCAGGGCAGCAGCAGCATCAGGCTTCGGGCAGGTCTACTACACTTACGAAAAAAACACAACAAACTGAGTGGGAAACATAATTGTAGGGAGTTGTAGCAGTTGGTTGTGGGCGCGCACACCTAGCAGAGTGGTCTGGAATGTCTAGACTGATGAGTACATCCTGCTTTGCCAGCGAGAGCAAAACAGTCCATCCACGCGCTTCTTAAGGAGGGTGAATAGAAAAGGACACACACAGGAAGATTACCAGGCAGAGGCCGACCGGGCATAAGATGTGGAAAAGTGCTCCACAGAATCAGTTGCCTACAACAGAGGTGGTGAGTGCCCTAACCATCCTTCTCCTCCTCCTCAACAACAGACCTCACAGGTTTCTACTACCTAGACAAAAAGAACTACGCAAAACTGTCAAAGAAAGCAGCACAAAAAGAGAAGAAGACGATTTCGAAAAAAAAGATGTAAGACAGAGAGACTGGAGAGTAGGAAAGGGATCACAATTTAGTTGGCGTACCATAGTTAAATTTGGTTACTGCATGACCAAGGAATGCCTAAACGCACAGATGGGTCACAGAGAGGAAGCATTGACAAGTATACGGCGCCTGACAGCAGCCTAGGAAGTCCAATCGAAAAAAGGGTCGCTATTGGTTGTCACAGCTGCAGCTGCAGGGGCAGGCGCAGCCGCGGGGGACTGGAAGAGGTCGACGATAAGGTCAGCGTTTGATTTGCTGTCAGATGGAGCCTAGAAGAAAATACAGAAAGGAGTGAGACATCAGCGTTAGTATCTCGTGCTGATGAGGCGGTAGAAAAACGCCCCTGCACAAAAATTCACAACAGCCCCCTCCCAAATTGTCGTGTTCAGAATTGTGGGCAGATACTTCCAGCCAAATGCCCCAGCAGCAATACTCTTTTATCCAAGTTTACCCTGATCTACGCGTGCCACACACAAACCCCAGTCTCTACTTCACACCGATTAGGCATCAGTAGTGGAATCACGGATCGCACATAGGCGGGCGTATTGGTAATGGCTGACGAGCGTAATCAGTCCGCCTACGCGTACCACACACGAACCCCGGTCTCCACTTCACACCGCTTGGGCTTCAATAGTGGAGTCGCGGATCGCAAATAGGTGAGAAAGCCACGAAGGCTGTTGTTATTTCCGGTTGAACAAATTTGAAATTTTCCACGTCCTTTCTTCAGCGAAAATCCTGTTCAACCTACATATGATTGGTTCCCTCTTATGAAAGCTTATTCTCCTCTCCCACCTCCTCTGAACCGCGTGCCCATGCCTTCTTCCTCTAAGAATGTTGCCACTACCCCTGCTGACCTTCTGTTTCCAGTCGAATGCACACTGCTGGCAAAACCAGTCCCTTGGCCAAGTGGGACTTGAAAACTGTTCCCACCTCCCCCTTTTGGGTTCCCTGCGGTTCATCACCTTTTTTCACAATGCTTTCGCCCCGCCCTCCACTGCCTTAACAGACAATTGTTTCGACTAGCCAAGATGAAGACCCGTAAAGGGACTTTTTGACGGAGAGCCAGCTGTCTGATCCCTCCTCTTCTTGACCCAGTCAGCCACCGCTGCTCCAGGAACCACTAAAATCGCCACCCCCTTGCCGACACAGTATTACCTCTGTACACGGCCGCCCCCTACCCTTTCGTGCTGGTGTACCAGACCAATGGGAGGCCACGGGAACTGCCTCCTGAAATCAGATAAAAGTAACTGTCGCCACCTCTCCCACTAACACATACACACTGCCCCAAGACTGGTTTCACTCTGAGTGGCATTGTTGTCGAACGTGTGCTTTCCCCTTGTTTAGGGTCAGGCGATTTGGCCGACTGCCTTCGCTCTTGACTTTGTGCATCTATTGTTCAGGTTTGTACATTATTGATCCTTCACTATGTTTAGTACCGTACTGCCTTCATAGGGGGGTTTTATTGGTTTGGAAGTACGCGTGACTGCTGGATACAGAGTCAGAGAAGTCAGAAAGCCGCAACAGCTACGTAACGAGGGTGCCATCGAAGCCTGGTCCTGCGTGACCGGCATGAGAATGAAGTAACTGGTCAGCTGGTACTCCTTCAAGCCACGACATTTGGCGCGTTGCGATAAAGAGGCAAGCGAGTCAAACACGCACAAACCTGGTGGTAAGTTGGCTATTAGTAGTAGCGGAACAACGCACCCGTCTTTCAGTAAACAGAATCTAAACAAGGAAGTACAACGATGGGAATGTGGAGTCGGCATGCATGCAGCAAGGGGTAGTAGACGGGTCACAAAGGTTTTAACACAAAGAAGCTGCCTATGTCAACAGCACTTTTTGCTAGATGGCCACCGGCCTGAGCCTTGAGACAAAATGGGATTCGCAGGCCTGCTTCCTGAAATCTGGATAGAGCATTAGATACTACACCATTTTGGCTGAATACTCCCGTTCGCAGCCGCCAGGAAATAAACCCGAGTGGCTAGATAGTTGGGGGCTCGACTTAGTGCTCAAAGGTCTACCACCTCGGATCCCCCGCGCTTGGGCATTGTTGACCAAAAAACGACAAATAAGCCGGAAACGGTAATCAAAATCTCTATCATTATAATACTCCTCGCTTAGGGAAGTGCATATAGGTAACAGAAGCCAGAGGACCAAGTCACAGTGGTATTTCGGTTGTGACGACTACGTGTGGAAGGAGAATGTGCAGAGTTCCTTGCGTTGAGAGATCCAGTCCGATTGCAAGGTAGAGTCAGTTCGATCGGACTGCACCTTTTGAACAACCTAGCGTTTCAGACTGTGGTGTGTCGATACGCTCGTTGAAGTCGAGGCAATGTTTAGCTCTCCAAGACGAAATGGACAAAGACGTACTATTTTAACCTACTGACAGGTGCGAAGAATGTTCCGATCTGCCAGTTGGGATATCCAACGTGAATCCGTGTTGTAAAATAGTTTACACGACGGACTCAACAAAGTGTACCAGTAGATAATAAGAGGGGACATGTGCCGGACAGCCAACATCTCTGGCCAACTTCCTTGCTCAACGCCCACTGCCCCAAGGTCATGCCACGTCGCGGGGAGCGCTTACCGGCTAGCTGACCTGAAGACCCTTGACCGACTTCCAGTCGCGCGCGCGCGCACACACACACGCACGCACACGTCCAGATAGTCGCGGCTGCCACTGGGTCACTTGAACACACCATCCCTCGGCCGATGCAGCAGGATACACTATACACGACATCCCCTTAGGCAACGGAACAACCCAATCGTACACCACTTGAATTTGCTCCGCAATCAAATAAAAGCAGCTGCCAATACTGTCGCTTTTAGGTGACCCAATTGTGAAAAAGCTCGCGGCATTCGAACCCGCATAGGCTTTGCCAGTGGCCACTGCGGCCTGAGACGGAAACTTAGAATAATAAATCCCTCCCACAGATGTGTCTTCTGCCTTTTTCCGGCAACTTCAGATTCGACCTGAGGATTGTAGTGCCCTGAGCACATCCACAACCTAACCACAACAGACA
>JAYGXS010000004.1:27969619-27992042 GCA_036362985.1 Ligula intestinalis
AGGTGTAAAAACCCGTCTGACAAGCTGACTTTAAAAGGATCTTTTGTACAGGTATAAGAAAAAACGACTGAAATAAAGCTCCATGAGGCACTCACGGAGGGGACCGCAGCGGGAGCCGCAGTGGGGGCTGAGGGTACAGCAGTGCGGTTGGTGCGCGACCGAGCGCCGGTGGGCGGAGGGGGAGGCAGCAACCCCGGACCTACGGGGGTGCCCAGTTTTAGGCTGGGCATCGGACGATTGGTAGTCTTCGAGGTTGCACCCCCCCTCACCCGACCGTTTGGTATTTATGTTTAAGTGCAGTCTCTGGCCCTCCTTCAGGCCCAGATCGAGGGCTGGCTCGGCGGACTGCGGCTGACTGGCCTGTCGTTCAGCCTCCTCCTCCTGTTTTTGATGTCTGTTGGTGGGAAAGAGAGATGACTTGTGAAAAAAATAAGGGGGTTGGGTAGATGTGCGAGTTAGTTAGCTGTCGAAATAAAAAAAGCCAGCACAATGGAACCTCGTTTAACGAGTTTAATCCGTTCCGGCGCCGAGCTTGTCATGTGAAACACTCGTCTTTTGAAAGATAGCCAATCACACTGATTCAGTTCACTGATTGGCTGTAGGCGACCGAGGACCCACGCCCTGGGAACAACGGCGGATACAGGCGCACACACGCGCACGTACTGACAGCTCTTTAACTGAAATGCATGTCACACGAGGCTTCACTATACAATGAATGTGATGAGGCAGAGAAAGAACAAATGCAGTCACCAAGACACAATATTTTTGAACGCAGTATAGCTAACGTACACAGAGGGGTGGGCGGCATGAGTGGATTCAGTTCAACATTGTCAATTGGAAACCCCGAGAAGAGTGGGGTCAGCCCAGCTACGTGCCATCCGAGAATTCACCGGTGGCAGACAGTGGAGTGTGCCATTAACGGTGGTGTGTTAGCTGCAAAACAAGCAGATCTGCAGCTGGTAATCCTTTCAATTTTATCAGAAAATATTGTGTGCAAACTTGGATTTGGGAGAAAGTACCCAATAATTCAATTGACCCAATCGTAAGCAATTTGGTGGCCTCAGCAAAATTCGAGTCCACGCTAGCAGGTGAAGGCTTTAGTACAGCTAACCCCACCTAGGAGCCGTAAGTTTTATCACACTTGAGCCGATTTACTCTCACAGCCTACTGCAACATATGGAATCCACCACTTCTGGCACAGTAAGCTGACTGCCCAAGCAGGATTTCCTATGCAATCAATCTAGAAACTCCGCTAGCAGCAGGTGGGCTCGAATCCTACCGAGTTTGCACAAGTGGGTCAAATAAATTATTCAAGTCTGCCAAAAAACTCCCTACTAACTGTCTCCTGTCTTGTTGGGCGTGATCGCAACGCAGACTGAGCATTTCAGCTCTGTCCTGGATTGCTTGTCTTCAACCTGCGAAGAAACCACCAACGGTTTCCTGAACAAGAGACTGGGAAGGAAGGGCCGGGCGCAGCAACAACTCTGATGACAGCGGGTATAATTGTCACGCAATTATCAGACCCGCATCCGACGCTGAAAAGGCAATTGTGGCAATGAGTGAGTCGAACACGAAGTGTCAAGCCATAAATTAAGACTTAAGCGGTGGCTATAGGAGTGAATAATTATCGTACGCACGCGGATGACCACTATGAATTATAACTACCGTGCAACCTGTGCATGTTTCAACCCTATCTGCGCATGACTATGACTGTGCTACCATCCCCTGTGATTAACGATTCCCGACGGAATCGGAAACGTCAGGAAAATAAAACTCTTGTTCCAGTGATCGTATCTCCTTCTTCTGAACGGGAAAAATGTTGCCAATACAAGCGAGCATGCGAGTCCCAGGGAGTAATTAAGAAGAAGAAGATTCGATCGCTGGGACAACGCGTTTACTCGCCTGACGTTTCGACCTCCATCGTGGATTCTCCGTCAGAGACATGAACAGAAAATCGTAGCAGAAAAGGGTGCTGCTACTATTTTCTGCTCATTTCTCTGATGAAGACTTCGCGACGGATTTCGAAACATCAGGCGAATAAAAGTGTTGTTCCAGCGATCGACTCTTCTTCTGATCAAAAAATGCTGAGTTTGACTACCCACCCTCCCTGCAGTAGAAGATCAAGACGCCTTAAGCGAATTCCAACGGAAAGTAACAGAGCGCCCGCTCGATCCCCGTAAACCTCTACAGGTACGGTTGCCCTGCTTGTCCAAAGTATGCAAGGCGCCAAGGCAACTAAAGACCTCCTCGTTGCCGAAAACTGTGCATTGAACTCCCCAACTGAATCAGACATGCAGCCAAAACTTGAACATTTTCGCTTACGAATGCACCGACTTCGGACTAACGATAAGCATGTAGGAAAGGTTTACAAAGGACTAGCCTGCGAGAGCTGCTAAATACACAGAAACCGTAGTAACTATCGTTGGCAGTCGTCTCACAGCAATACACCAACCGTCTAATGCTTCAGATCGGTTAAGAGTTTGGTCTTCCACGTCAGCTATTTAATTCCATGACGGAGCAACCCGGTCTTACTTCAGACCCATGGCTAGGCTGCAGTGGCTCCTTAACATGATCTTTATGGCACCCTCAATTATGCAATATCCGAAGTTCCTTTGTACCTGTGTAGGGTACGGTAGTGATCATGCCTGATCTAATCGGTTTCCATTATGTTACGTATTTCACCTCTCCACGCGTAACGATTTTCGACAGCGGATCTGGAAAGCGACGGAATTCAAATACTGAAAATCCCAAGAACCATTTACACATCTTGACGACCTGCGTCGAGCCAGGTCTTGAATTGTCCTCCTTTGCGACGCCTCCAGGTGGCAAGCGGCGCCAGATCGAGAGCAGTGTAAGGGAAGCGGACGACGGAGAACGTCTCTTGGATGGTCTGAGACATAACAGCGAGGGCGGCAGGCTGCCTGATTTAAGACAAAGTGTGTGCACTTCATTCGAAGGATGGCCCTCAGGCCGCCGTGGTCAAATACCCCCCCCCCCCCAGTCTTCGCTCATTTTCCAGGCGCAAAGTTCAGCTCCCTGATAAAGGACTAATTTGTGTGGAGTTGGAGGCGAATTCAGTCTTGTCAGCCCTCGCCGCCTAGATGTGCTGAATTTGATGGTGTGGGGGGGATAGCGCAAGCCTGTTTCATCATAGGCCCTCGCACACAAGCCATGGCCCTCTGCTACGCATTGAAATTTGCATTTTTCGTTGGTTTTGGCAAACGAGCCCATCTACATCCTGCATTCAATCATTCATCAGTTATGTGGACTGGTGAATATTGCTGACAAAGACAAGAAAAATTGGAATGGACCATTCCTGATTCATTAACCCTCATTAGCCAGCCACACCCAACCCCAATTGGTGCACCAACCGAGGCTCGCACCCGCAATCTTTTGATTGGAAGTCCAGTGTTCTAATACACTGCGTCACGGGCTCGCTATCCTACCGGTTTTGATTTAGACTGCCAGAAATTACTGGGCAATTTTGGGCTTGCCTTAGAAATGGCAATAAACAAGTATTTGTAAAGACTGTGTAAAGAGCGCTGGTTTCTACAGGCCCCTTACCAATTTGAGAATCGATGAAGATTCAAATAGTACAGTAGTCGCCGAAAATCACGTAACATGCCGACATATGCGAAAGATTGATACTCTTTCACTAATCAGCATTGACTCAGATTGTGAGACTGATTATCGTGTAGTTTATTCTGAAGTCATTTCAGTCATGATAGGATGCGGGCTTTTTAACGAGCTTCGTTCCAACTCCTAGAAAAACGTATCTATTGTACAAACTGACTATTTAAGCATGCCTTTTAATCATTGATTTTGACTGCCTTTATATATTCAAATATATTTTATGGAAAAAATGCACGAAAAATATTTTTTGTACTTGTTTGGTAGCAAATAACGCCTTCTTTAAATTTTATACTCAAAGAAAGGGTACTTTTCGGTTTTAAAAAAGTTGCTAATTATGAACTTTTTTAAAATTATGAGGTGTTCATTCATAATACATCGTATCCGTCACTTTATTAATGCTGCCTATACTGCATAACACATGTTTCACATCTATTGCAATATTTTATGACAGCTATGTAACTTCCTCTTCAAACTGTATGCGAAAAAGTACTTTTCCTTAAACAGGATGTACACAGTGCGCCGATTTTAAACCTTGAATTCGAGTGTAGTAGTCACTAGATATGAAAATTATTCGGCAACTGAGAAAATTGTTTCAAACCGAAAGATACCCTTTCTTTGAGCATAAAATATACAGAAGGCGTAATTTTCTATCAAACAAGTACAAGAAATAATTGTTTCTTGCATGTTTTCCATAAAATATATTGTATTTATAAAGACAGTCAAAATAAATGATAAAAAGGCATACTACTTAAGTAGCCAGTTTTTACAATAAATACGTTTTGCTAGTAGTCAGAACGAAGCTCGTTAAAAAGCCCGCATCCTATCATGACCGAAACGACTTCAGAATATGCTACAAGCTAATCAGTACCTCAACCTAAGTCAATGCCGATTAGCGAAAGAGTATCAATCTTTCGCATATGTCGGCATATTGCGTGATTTTCGACGACTACTGTAGTTAAGGTTTATGGCAAAATGGACCGTACACCAAATTCTTCTGCTCGTTGAAATGCGCGTATGAAATGGCAAGACGGTAAAAAATAAAGTTGGTCGCCCACCTTAGATACCCCTTGCCCCAGCATTGTCTTGCGGTATTATTTTAGCTTTGTTTAAGTGCATTTTTAAAGTTGGTGGTATCTAACTAAACTGGTGAAAGAAATAATAAACTAAAATAAAAGAAACCACAGGACGAGAAGTAATGGGTATCTAAGGTGAGCGACCAACTTTATCGGTACCGGCAAAACATCTATTTGCAGCTTAAAACTGAACTTTTTTAGCATTCTATAGATACGCGATAAGTTAATCTGCCAACAACGAAAGTCGCTCTTGAATACAACATTCATAGGCATATCTGGTCAAGGATGATAATAAATGCGAAGGTTTGCGTTCTAGGTATTTGCACCAGTAAAGGAGACAGCTGGTAGAGCTGTTGCTGGCTGGCTGGCTGGCTAGTAGCCATTGTTGGTTCAGGAGCCTCGCCGGGTGGGCTTCAATCCCGGCGGCGAGGAGGAGGAGGAGTCGGAGCAGCATGGTCGGGAGGGGCTGCTCCGTCATCAAAAACACAGATAAAGAAGAGGGGAGATAGATCCACCGTAGGAAGATTGGTGTAGCAGACCTTGGCTGCCGTGAGGGCGGGTGGGAACGCAACGAAGATGCGTCCGTTGTGGTTCCCGTAGAGCTGTTGCTGTTATCTCTGGCGCCGGCTTATAGAGTCCAGCGCAATCACCTCCAGACCTGCTTCAAGAATAGTAGGCTGGCTTACACGCCCTATAAGTTTCGCCTATTTTATTCCTGCTTTTGCCTCTCAGGATGAACTGCCGTACGAGGTTGAAAACTCAGAAAAACAAACAGTCGGGTCGGGTGCTCAACCTTTAAGGATGATAATACCTCCCCCCCATGGCATGAATTACAGATCACCAGAAAACTCAACTGGGCATGGACAGACATCCTGTAAACAAAGGGGTGCAAGATTACAACCAGGCAAACTGACATGCGGCAACAAAAAATGACTTACGTAAAATGATCTTGGATGGCCACATTGAAGTCAAAAGAATCGCTGCGCTCAGCGAAACCGATCCCCACGTACATGGTGCGTCCATTATCCGCCATCAGACGAATGGCAAAATAGCGGCTAGAGTCTAGAACTTGCTCAACAGCAATGCCAGGAAACTCCTCGACGGGACACTGCGCATACAGCTGACCAGAAACGGCATCTTCCAGTTTAATGTACAAGATCTTGCCCTTGGCAACTAAACGCATGCGGCCTGTCCAAGCCGGTGACTCGAGACTCCATTCGGATGCACGGTATCCACGATTTGATTGCCTCGGCGGGAGGTTGTAAACAAAGACTTCCTTCTTCACCAACAAGACCGTTTCATATTCGAAACTCATTTCCGATTCTAGAGGTGTAAAGAGAACAAAATACGAGTGGTGGTACTTATATAAAATGATAAGCGAAAATGCGGTCCGACAGAACACGTTACGTAGGCACAGTGGTTAGTCGAAGGCCGAAAAGCTGCCAACACTCGAATATGCACTTTAGTGGGTGCAAAAAGGAAAAAAAGTTATGTTGACCTCATTGTTAAAAAAACTCGCGGCCTTCGTGGGAGTCGAACCCACACATCAGGGAAGGCTTTTGCGCAGCCAACGTGAATTTATTCACACTTTGATCGATTTTACTCACCCAACTTACTGCTCGTATGGAATCCACCGTTACGTAAGAGCAAGCTGACTGCCCAGGCAGGATTTTCTAAGCAATCATCTAGAATCCACCAGAATGACTACTAGAATCACTTAATTTTAAGGGAGTTTTGCTGATTTTCTTAATTCAAAGTGTCAAGAGAAGCAAAAGTGACTAGAGTTCAAACCCTAAAATATAAAACGTTTTCGAGAAACGCTGTGTCATTCGTACTATAAGAGCAAGTATCGGGATGCTCGGACAGAGGATACACATGGTAGGAATGATAGCCCTAATGCACGTGATGGCTGCTCTATATGGCGAACACCTGACAGTTCAACCGTCGCTTCCGATGAGGTCCAACGTGTTCTTACAGGATAATAGTACAGGAGCGGTGAGTTGCCGGCGGACTAGTTTTAAGTGATAGTAGACTTGCGCTGCATTGACCGCATTCACTCTTCGCTCACCCGCCCAAGCCCGGTGTCAAAAAGACCGGAGACGGAATTGGACGCAGGTGGCCGGTGCAACGTGAGCCTGTGCCTAGGTGTCAACCACGCCCCATGTTCAGCACTTGTTATGAGAGCGCAACTCCAATAAGGCCTCCGTATTGTTCTAGCGCATCTACAACGCGGCTGGGTGCACCCACGTAGGAAAAGTCATGCGCCCTAGTGACAGTGTGAATGTCATTTCCGACGACGTCCACTGTGTCGCCCACAGCGTAACGGGTACAAGGAGAATGAAATGCGCGTGAATTAGTTTACAGTGATGGTAGACCTGCGCTGCATTTACCACACTCCCCTCTCTCGTCTCTGGTTTACGTGAGCCCGGTGTCAGGTCGGACTCAGGAAAACCGGAGGGAGCAGACGCGGGTGACTGGTGCGGCGTGAGCACGCATCTAGCTGTGCCCTCACGCCCTCTCTCCCATGTGCGAGTCTTGTTATGAGTGCACATCCCGAGTAACGTCAGTCGTGCTCTTATTTGATCCCCGTGCTGGCCCATTATGTGTGCACTGATCTATAGTAGAATGCTGTAGACGCCTGGGATGGTTGCGGGGCCCCACTCGGAGGATGAACGACTCAGCCCTCATGGGGCTGACGGCCAGCAAATCGGCCCCAAAAATGCTGGCAAACATGTACTACGCAAAACGATCGTGGTGTTGAATGGCAAACAACAAAAGTACTCCCCTTCCCCTCGACAGAGTGACTCCACGCATTGGACACCCGGCATTTCTGTTCTATTGTACATAACACAATTTTCAACGAGCAAGAAAGGGGACAGCGCTAGGTAGCCCGAGAAGTGGCCAACTACGACTTGGACAGTGCTGCATCCGGTGAAAGCCCAGCTCTTGAAATCGAGCTAATTCGCATCTTCTGATGCAACCGACATAAGGCGGATTGCCATGATGTTAGAGTCGCTTTTGTCCTGAAGCTGGCTCCTTTCCCAGTGCAATCAATGACCGCCTTATCTAAGCGAAGTGCCTACTTCAAGGGGAGAACTTCGCCCTCATTATCCGCACAAGTACATTTTCAGTGATAGTACGAAAAGGTTATGTTGGGGCTGCACGCAATCCTCGCGTGTGTGCGGGAGCCAGATAAGGTGATTAACCCCTGCAAATGTAACGTCTTAGTGGACGCAGAAAGCATTCCCTGCCACGGAGTGCTTGACGGACACTGAGACCGCAGCAGGCTCCTGCTGAGCACCTGCGTCAAACGGAATCTTCCCATCCCCAACGCTATATTTTGGTTTCACAATCGCGAAAAGACAAAATAGCCGTAGTCTAGATTTCATCCATGGCAAATGTTGGATTACATCTTTGTCAAGAGAGAAAAGATCGCTGTGAAGTGCTTGTGACAACAGCGAAGCATGATTACGGATAATAGATTGCCTGCTGTATACTCGACTCGATGAGCAAAACCGCACTGGATCTGAATTAACAGAGACGGGAACCAGTTTGTACAAAACGGACACCAACCTGATACATGCCTAACCCCTGGAGAATGCCGACAGTTATTACAATTGGCCGACCCTGTGGAATGCCATCCAAGCCACTGCTGCCGAATTCATCGGAAGTGCACACTGAAAACACCAGGACAGGTTTGATAACGACGACGCCAAAATACGACTGACGTCCGAGAAACAAAATCAACTAAAGTGAAATGAGCCTTCAGTCTGGAAAAGGTCACATTCTTCTTATGCCGTCACCAACTGAAAGGTGGGTGAAATCCATGGTAAAGTAGGCAATAGGGAGAGGAAGAACTTCGCATCCCTAAAAGTAGTCGACTGTCATCCCCAGCCAGCCGAAGCTGTGTCGCTGCTCAGTTAAGACAGAACATTCCTGGATGTGGAATGGTTAGTAGAGTACTCTAGGGTGAGTCATCGACAAGCTGTGAGGAAACATCCAACAGACTTCCTCAGGACAGAATTAATGCTGAGTTTACTTGCCAAACCCCCCGCACCCAGCAGAAACTAATCAGAGCATTTCAATGAAAGTTGGATGAAGATATCAAGACTCAAACACAAACCCAGTTAAAGCCTGCAAATATGTTGGTTCTCCAGTCATGAGGAAACAGTCATGGGGCAAGCACAAATAGCGAAAGATTTTAAGGAATCAGTCACTGCCTACCTATTAAAACAAAAAGGAAGGCAAGCACCCGAAGAGTCTCTTTCCTGAGTACTGCTCATTACGCTGTGGAAAGATTACCATCAAATTCGCCAACCGACAGTTGTCGGGATATGTCAATGAATGGAGACTAGTCTTTACACTCACTCAATAATGTGAGGAAAGGTCATGTGAACTACGAAAGAAAAACTAGACAAAATATGAAATGCCGGATGTCTCTAGAAGTTCACACAATGATGATGAAGGTTCACGACGGAATCTTGACTGAAAAAAAATAACAAAGAGTCAACCCAGAGAGCTCTGATGAAGATAGCTAGGGTGGGGCAAGAATGTGTTCTTTTTTAGTTGGTTAACATATTCAATTCCAACCGTTGTTGTTGTCATAAGACTTGCCACCTTCGTAGTGGTTTTCATAAGCCACTCAAGCAGCTGCTGGTGTAAAACGCATCGAATAGGAAACCAGTTTGCTTTTCGGTCGCGACGTGATGCACCAATTATCATTTCCCTATTAGCCAAATAGTGTCACTTTTATCAGCAGCCAGCTCCAACATCTGTTCCGTGGGATTTCTTCCTGATGCCGCCTTTCCTCAATCATACTGCATGGTGGCGTGGCTACGACACAGCTAGGGAAAAAAGCCCGCAAATAAAGTCCACACCGGTAGGTCTACAAACACGGTAGCCATTTCAGAAATATGGAAATATGAACCAGTTTCGGATTACCCCAAAGTCGAAATCCGATGGTAAGCAACTGGAGACTAGTTGCTGTTATAAATAACTGATCTGACAAAAGGTCGAATCGACTACGGAAAATACGAATAGGTGAATGTCACGAAAGGTCCATAAAATGGTTAAGAAATTTTACGACGGCATTGTGGCTGGTTAAGGACAAATATAAATCCCAGAATCCTCAATGAAGATATCTAGAGTGGAGTTAGGATGCATTCTCGCTCCAAGACTTTGCAGTCCTATGATATTCTACGTGCTGATTGACGCATACCATTAGGATAGGCGAGGGATTGACATTACCAATAGGACAGGGTGGAAACTGTTCGACACCCGTCGTATACGGGCCGTTATAAAAAAGCCTTCAAGACCAAAAGTAAATACTTTATTTCACAACACGTGAATACTGATCTCGATAAATAGAGCGGATATACATTCAATTCTGAATATTACCGCTACCAGGAGTTCAAATTCGTACTGAACATCAGCACATATTAACCGGTTGTCAATGCACCAAATCCGCGATAAATGCCAAAAGCCGTCGCCTCATAGCGGTAGATTGATTGTCTAATCTGCAGCATATCACTTCGAAGAGGATCAAAGTTCACGACCGTGTTACACCCCGGATAGGCAAAGTCAGTCAGCCCTTCCAAAAAAACTCCACATAGTATAGAATCACCATGGATTCCTGGTCAACCCGAAATCCCGGGTGTAGGACCTGCATTCTGACAAGTCCCAACTGCAGAAGGGAACTGTGGACAGTTTATCCGAGGAAAGCTATCAAGTTGAAATACCCTCACCTACACCGATTCTGCGTGCGAAGGGATTCCAGGCGCCCCCGTCATTCAAATAGCTTATAAACTCAATATCTATGTCATGTTAAAGTAGATACATTTTCGATTAAGTGGACACCGTGCAGATTCCTGATGAATGCCTGTATAGGCGACCGTTTTATGGTGAAACGGCTGGGGGAAACTCGCAGACAGGGTGAGTCATAACCATGACATAATAACATTTATAGAACAACAGTCAAAACGCACCGAAATCAACCATGATAACCGAGAAGCGATTAGACAGGACCGACAGGAACGACGGTGGGTCTGAAGGTCGGGAACAACCATCTTCTAAGCCAACAGAATAGGGGACCATGACAAAGTAACAAATACGCAAGGCTGGAGCATTTTGGACCAAAGCTGCCAAAGTGCAGTCCTTCTGAGTCCTCCTCCCCTCTGTAAACTCAAGTTTAGGTTCGGAATTAATCTTATTGGACACCATCTCATCCACCCCAATGTCAACACTAGCACTGCGGCCAGCGAACCGTAAAACACAGCTGGTGTTGGAGATATCTCATCCACTTGCCCGTACCTTGGCTGCATATCCCAACCTGGTTTTTCCTAGACAAACATGAAGGGCATGACGATAAAATGTCCGATATCCACCGATCTTAACTGCTGCAATCACATTCGCCCATCTAAGCAACAGAATCCGTTAACGGAGAGACCATGCCGGTCCGTTTACAGGGGTGGCGTTCGTGGTCTCTTCGTGACATGTACTAGACGCAACAAACGATACATTAACTACGGAGTTTGGAGAAAGGCAGGTTATTCCTTTCTAAAATCCACACCATTGAGACAGCTGTCGAAAATGCTCAACGCCAAGTTATACTATAATCGCGCACAGAAGTATTTATTTCCTAGGAAGAATCACTGGCATTTTATGAAACCTGCGGGTTCATTGCAGTAGGCCTACAGAAGCAGTACCGGGAGCTGCAGCGACGTGGCTCTGGCCTTGTCAGTCACTGAGACCGTACCAATCTTTAATTGTCTTGACCCTGACTTGCCATTGGAAAGCGATGTATAATGGGGATAGTGAGATAGACACAGTGAATGTTCGATTTACAATAGACCAATTCGCACAAAAACTATATCATTTATTAGGATGATGCTGCTTGTTTAGATAGAAGTTACGAAAAATTCCTCTGATTACATACACCTATAGAAAATTCCAAGAAAAGTATACGTCACAGCGTTAATGCCTACTGATACGTCAGACTCCATTGTGTGGGTTCAGGAAATCATGAATAATTATACTTAAGTTCAGCCTGTTAACGGCAGACCTCCAGGCGAAGATGGACCAATGGGCAGTTACCGCATATCGCTCACATAATACGACCAATTCGAAAGATTTGGGCAAATTTTGACGATGGGTGCGGTCCTGGTTATTCAAAGTATCGAATTTATTGTTACCAGGCACGTGTAATAGAACATTGGGGGCAAACTAATATAAATCACCAATTGTTTTAAGAGTCGTAGAATTCAAAGTTAGGTAATAGATATTCACAACTGTGGAGGAAGAAATTGTTAATTCCACCTCAGCTGCTCCACACAAGCTACCTAGGATACTACATGCTGTACCTCCGAAGTCTTGAACAACGGAGCACTATCGGCGTATTCAAGATCCTTAAAGTACGGACACAGCCTACTAAAACTTGGAACGAGTGGCGACTGATAAGAGCCTTGAGGCGACCAATACCCTGGCTGCTCGTAGGTAATGTCTTCAACGGCCCATGATCTGAGCCGCAGCTAAACCCTTTCCCGAAGATCATTGGAGACCTCACACCTGGTTAGCATCCATGCAAGTCTACAGCTGAGCTAGTACAATGTGCTTACTTTTTAACACCATAAGCTGAGTGCCAAATGAAGAGATGTCGCCTGGATATGTTGGAGGCAGATATTTGCAGCAATCAAGCATTGAAATATACAGTAATCGTCAGGAGTTTGACAAATCGCACAAATGTTTCCCTGGATCCAGATATTTTAAGAGGGTCGCACACCTACACACACCCAAAACCAAAGTGACTAGTCATATGATCCGGCAAACTCATGGCCAGGTCAAGGCGAAAAAGTGTGCCTGGGGTAGTAAACATTTCCGGTTTGTAAAAGCTTACTCTGCAATATATGTAAAACAGTCTGCAAGACGGCAAATGACAATTAACGCAGAGTTCGTACGCAAACCCATGAAAAGTAGCAGAAAAATACGAGGCACAATGAAGAAAAGATAGCAGTGTATAAACTGTCATATTTGAAAAGTTATTCTGAACAGAGCAGCAGCGAATGGGACCATGGTGAGCAAAACCTTATTGTCGATCGACACCCTTGTCATCGAGCACATCGGTGCACCACTGTCTATCGGAGTTCTGGAGAATACAACTCACAAGCACCTCATATATCGTTTACATATAGTGCACATAGTGCATGCATATACATATAGTACATATAGCGCTTGAAATTGCACTAATAGCAAAATCTAGCGTCTACGGAGCAACCGCAGAGGCCGAAAACCTGAGAACACTTTGATTGGCTAAGACGGCAGCCGCCTCAAGTAAGTCTGCAGTACCCGGAGCGCACTGGGATTCCGATTACAGCCGGTACTTAGTTGCTCATCTGCGACCACTGTCTTTTGATTGTCCTCACACTATAATCGGTCCGCGACGACGGCGCCTTTGGGGCAGCCGTGGCCAGCAAAATATTATCAGGGCGTAATTGTTCTGCCAAATTAACTCATTAACTCAAAACTAATACGTTCTGAAGACCACAAACAAGGCAACAAACCGTTAGCCGGAAGGCTATTTAAACAGAAAAATAACATAATCTACTCTATTTACATATAAAGATGCATGGCTGAGCATTACTGCATCTGGTCTTCAACATATGAAAAATATGTAAGATAATATGGGCACTTCCAACACTAACCCAAAAAGCCGAGCAACCACAAAACCGAATCACGTATGTCAGCCAGGAAACCCACTCTACGTTAAAAATGAACCTAGCATAAAAAGCCACTGGCAGGCAGACAATATATTTGAGAAAAATAGACTTATGTTTTTCATATAATACTTTCATGAATCCGAACCGCTGAAAGGAAAGTTCGGTCAGGAGAGTGTATACAGAGTCACATTGTTTGCTGATGTTTTAATGCCTAGTACTCACTATGTACACATTGTGCTGCAGCGTATAGATATAATAAGGTTTATTTGTAAAGCACATCTTTGGCGCCGTCAAAAAACCCCGGAAGGCAGGAAAAAACCTAACCCAAACCCCTTCTTTCGCAGTGACCATTGTATTTGTTTTGGTCTTTTGCTAGGTCAATAGTGTGCGAAATAAGGAGTTTGTTTTAAGTGAAAAAAACCTGACTTCTAGGGAACAAATCGAGGAAAACATGAAATAAAATAGCTATACATTGTAGGTGTTACGGTTTTATAGTAAGAATACTTGGGGTCTGGAAAAACTGTAATGTCCTTTAACTGAGGTATACTTAGCCGCGGTCAGTTTGAAGGTGAAAAAATCAGCTGATGATATGGCATCTACCGTATGCATGGGTCTGCTCGATACGGAGATTACAATCGTTGTCCAGTGGCACAAGTTTGCTAATTAGATGGGACGTTGCAGATGTCTGAGGTGGGTCGAGGCAGCTGCGAAGCACCATCGTCATTCAAGTGCATCGGCAGAAGACATTTGGCCTTTCGTTTGTCGAATATCTAAGTGAGATTGAGATTTACATCATTAGTATTTATATTTCTGATACATTATAAGAGGAAACAAAATATATTTTAGTATAATTAAAGAGAAAATTATTTTCTTTCATAATATTTTTTTATAAACATTTAGATATTAGTAGAGGAATATTGGAATAGATAAATTGTTCTTAGTTTTGTTTTTTATTTTTAAGGATTGGAAAAGGAGGCAAGGCACAATTTTGCTTAAGCTTTGATTTTATCAGCGTTGGAAACCGTCGACTGGAAAGCTTCCAGCATTTGCCAGTTTTCTCCAAAATTTTCGGGAACTCTCCTGGACCGTTAGATCCCTTTTGGTCCGAATTGGACGTCAAAGAACTGGTTAGCAAAGTGTCCTATTTTATTCAGAAATATATGCGTCATGTCATTTGAGAAGAACTGCTTGGTCTTTCTTCTAAATTCGGCTAAACTGTGGCTTTTGCGAATATCGTTGGGTAGGGCATTCCATATGATCGCATATCTTATGGTGTAGAAATTTGATCGCTGGGCCGTCCTAGCTTTAGCGTTATGAATTGTATGCTGGCTGTTTCTAGTGGAACGGGAACCGTTTTGATTTGTTAACATATTATTGCTAAGGATGTTCTGATTATGTGTCACTTTAAATAGGAAAGTTAAACCATTTTGGAGTCGCCTTTGCCAGAGGGGTTTAAGACCATATCTATTGCACATTATTGAATAGGAGTCTCGGGCCTCATCGCGTTTACACAGACCTCTGGTAAACCTTCGCTGGATTTTTTCTAGTTTCTGTCTGTCATCTGATGACATGGTACCGAAAAATATTGAGCAGTAATCCGTGAAGTCGGTGTTTGAATATGTTCACAGAATGAGGCGAAAAAGTCGCCCCGACTGGTTATGCCACGCTTCCATGACTTGGTTAGAGAAAATAACTTTCTCATGTTCAATCTTCCGTGGAGCACACGTGGTTTGAAACTTTGTACCCGGCGCTTAGTTGTAGCAGTCAGTTTGAAAAATTCATCATACAGGAGGATGCAGTCCAAGCCACGCACGATACAGAAAGTTTGTATCAAGTCTCTACGAAACGGCCTATAAGTCAAAGGATAGATTTTAAGGTTATTCAGGCGAACCTCATATGACAGCGTTCCTTGGCCTGTTACTAATATCATGACCCGCCGCTGTGCCCTTTCGAGAAGGTCTTCCTCCGTCTGTGTCGCGAGGCTTGAATCGCTTAATCAAAATGGGACCTTGTGAAAGCACAGAAGATCGCGATAAAACAGCTTTCACCGGAAACGGTAAATGCCCGATTAATGTCGAACATCACTGAAGTTGCCCGCCTTACAGCATTGTGTACAAGGCTCTAGGTAACCTGTCATCCAAATATCAATATCTAATTGTATTTCTGCGTAGCGGAATGGCATTTTGTTCAGAAAGAAGGTTCGCCTACCATGGAATGGATTTCGATTTGTTAGACACAGTAGAGTACATTGTATAGATTTGAAGGACAGGTGTCATCTGCGGGACAACTTGTATGATCAACAAAAGTTTTTCTGGAAGTCACCTTCTTCGGCAGCACTTAAGATAACCTTCACTATTTTATATCATCTACAAACATAGCATCCGCACAGTGCAATTCCTGTAGAGAAAGATTAACGAACAGGAGAAGGAGAGTTGTTCGAACACCTAACCTTAATTAACTCCGCTCTCGATTTCTATGGGCCTTGATCGTAGTCCTCCTACACAAACAACTGGAGAACGACTATTGAACAAGTTCCCGATCCACGTACGAAGTTCGCGTTCGATGGTGTGGACCAATGTCGAAGGCCTTCTGGAAATCAACGTAGGCCGCATGTACGGTGTTTTTGGATCGAAGGTTTTTTCGGCTTTGCATCTTTGACGTATCTCTTATACATTTCTTATAGAAATACGCGAACAGGTCATTAAATGCCGTTCGAATAATCTCTACAGTTAACTAAATAACCAAGTGGACATGTGGGATATGAAGTAGTCCAGCCGGATAGTAGAAGATGAACGTACCCCAATGGTTATAAGCTAGTAAATAAGATAAAGCGTGGAACGCCAAAGTATTAGGAATAATTTAATTAAGTGTAGAAAGAGTAGAATATGAATAATGGGTAAGTGACTCCCGGACGAGTGCAGTCCAGTCATGAGCGGGCCGAATCTAGGGTCGCATTCCGATGGTGAGGTCATCAGGTCTTATTGTCTGCAACCGACAATGAGTCGTCGGCTCTGGGCGTTACTGGGCGTAAGCAGTCACCGTCTTAAAGTTCCTTGTGAACTGGCGTTGGGAAGTGGTTGGCCAGTAAGGCCAGACACGTCCGTGACCTTGACTGGGATTTTGACATCGTCTGGTGCGCACGCGCTGGTGGACATGAGAGCCAGATATGTGGTCTGCCCTAGCAGCGTGTGAGCAAAGCATGGCTTAGCATACGAGGTCGCTATAAACACATGGAGGACTATCAATTATCCTTTTTAGTGCTTAACATGGAGAAATTCTCAAATTAAGATGCAAACAAAGTGGTCATTCGAACCTACAGGGAGCAGATCCGAAACTTCCAAATACAATTGAAACAGTCCAAACCCTCAGCGAAAAACTCTCCGACTGATCGAAAACGGAGAATTATTGGTGAGTTTCAGTGTCTCATGCTTCCGCATGTTTCTCTATTCCAACGCGAAATATTGTATTTGACACTGGGCTCTTAAGACACTTCGACGACGATTTGGACAATTATACTCGCGCCCTTCGAAATCGGTTTGACTTTTTCGGACTCCAAGGGATTTAGTCCTTTCGGGATTTCACGTTTCTGGACACTCTCGCGGACTCCAGATATCAAGCATTGGATACTACTCAAAAATCTCGTCATCGTGGAATTTTTATTGTGTCGAAATTCATCAGAAGACGGAATAAAAGTGGAATTTGTTTCTCAAGTCGTTGAACTGAAGTCGCAGCCTACAAACAAACAAGCGAAAACAGCCTGAAAAGACCAAGTTACAAGGATCTCCAGCCTTCTTGAAGATTAGCAGTTATTCAGGACCTCGAAGATCTACAAACCGCTGAGTCGTTCCTGAATATCCTGCATATTGCTTATACATATTTGAAAGTGCTTCTAAGCCATTAGGCGTACTGTTTACTCAGTCTGCTTCAAATATTTGCAATACTCTACACACCGTCACAGTCGCAAAGGCAAATTTAACATTTCGAATTTAATCGTTTCGTTTGCAACTAAAATGGAAGAAGAAACTTTTGTTCTCGATAATTCTACAATACTGCCAGTGGGGCCGGGAATCGAACCGCGGATGCCTCGGGTGGAAGTCGAATGGCTAACCGATGGAGCTATAGAAGCGTACAGCCGTAAAGATCAAATTCAGTTATCAACTACAAAAGATCGGTCACGAAGCTTATTGAAAAGTCCTCCTGCCAAGTGAACTAAAAGTCTTAAAAGTTTAAGGGATGGAACTCATAAAGATGAAGCCTGCATATCATATTTTACCCTTCTTAATAAATTTACGAAACTTGAGGAGGTGGTTAATAGACTTAGAGTGAAGATTGAGGAGATTAAGAAATTTTCTTGATTTCTCCCTCACGAGGAGAAACTGGCGATGCGTGAAGTTGAGGGAGGGGACCTAAAGTACGCATCCCTCGCCGAAGCGTCTACGCACCAAAATGATCAGGTAAGTAACATAAATGGCCACGTTGTCCTCGACGAGGAGCACCGTGATCAAGATCCTACAGAAACATCTCTAACGGTCTGCGGGACTGATACTCTGCGCCCAATTTCAACCCATGACAAACTACCTGACCTTGCAAATCCTCATGGTCATAGCACTGAAGCCCGTGCTGAAATCAGCCGGATTATCCAACTAATACCTGGAGACAAAGTTGAGGTGGATAGTACACAGTGCATTATTCTACATGGGCTCCCTGAATCAATTAATGGTAGTCCAAAGAGCAGAAAAGATGAGGACACCAAGGCCTTAAGGGAGTGCTTAAAGGACGTAATTATTGAGGATGATAACTTTTTGATACTCAAGCATTTCCAATTCTCAAGAGAGGAAACCCAGGCCATTTAAACTTATTTTTGAGAGTAAACTTCAGCGAGATCTCCTGCTCGAGCGAACGGCAGGAGGAATCCCAGGCCATAAGACAGTTTTTTTTCAACAAGAGTACACGATAAAGGAGAGGATGAAATGGAGGGCCTTAAAGGCAGACTTAGCCATCTTGAAAGAAAAAGGAGAGAAGGGGCTGGAAATACGCAATGGGGTGATAGTCCGACGTCAAAGGCCCGTTCTGTGGAGGACGCCCGTCATCCTTATAAAAGTTACACGGTCGGGCAATCAACCCAACGTGAAAATCTCCACAAAATCAATGAAGGCTGGATCTCGCCATCACGACCAGCAATAAAGTTAACCAAGGCGAGATCGAGTGAAGCCAAGAACATGACAATGATGTACACAAATGTACTGAGTCTATTTAACAAACTGGATGAACTCAAACTCGCCGTGGACCATGTGCAACTGGACCTGATAGTGCTAACTGAAACATGGTTAACTGAGCAAATAGCAGATGCAGAAGTCGGGCTGGAAGGACTTCAGCTTATCCGCATGGACAGAAAGGGACGTACGTGTGGGGTATCGCGATGTTCATAAGAGTCGGTATCAACTACGTCCCAGATAGTCTGTCATCACACAGAAACAATTCCTGCGAAATAATTAGTTGTAAACTGGGAGTACCTAACCAACCTGACCTCCATATTGCTCTGGTATACAGACCACCAGGACAATGAACGGAAGCGGACGATGTACTTATCTCTGAGGTAAAAGAGATCTGCCGTAGCAAAAATGTCCTTATACTTGGAGATTTTAACGCTCCGAACATAGATTGGGATTTAATGCACAACTCGCTATCAGAGAACTCATTCGAACAGAAACTACTTCACTTGGTCAATGACGAATTTCTTACTCAGCATGTCACAATGGACACGCGGTTTCCAGGTGGCCAACAATCTAGCTGCCTGGATCTCGTCATAAGTAGAGACGAAAACTGTATCCTTTGATTGAATATTCAGACTCCTTTTGGCCGAAGTGATCACTGTGTTCTTGTCTGGGAGTACTGCCATTTCTCGGTACCCGTCGCTCGCGCAATAAGCGAGATGAATGTATGGAAAGGAGATTATGAGAAAATGAAAGGACAACTTAACGTGACTGACTGGAGCCCTGCATACGTACCTGACCCGAACGACGCCTGGTGCTTCTTTAGGAACTTAGCTCAGCAACTAGTAGAGGACTGTTGCCCGCTTAAGAAAAGCTTGCGCATCTCCCGGCCGGAATGGGTGACACCGAACATAGAAAGGTACTTCAAGAAGAAAAGAAGAATTTGGAAAAAATATGCCCGATATCAAGAGCCCCAACACTTCTTAGAATTTAAAAAAAACAGCGAAATTTATGTCAAAGACTAATTCGAAAAGAATGACCTTTGAGACAGAACTAGTCAAGGGAATAGCTCATAGCACCAAAATATTCTTTTCTCATGTGAATAAGGCCAAACGAAATCGAGATCCCATCCCTTGTCTGAAAGATAGCGAGGGAAACAAGTGTACGGATAACTCAGATAAGGCTAACCTCTTGTCCAATTTCTTTATGTCTGTGTATACCGAGCAGCCACCTTTTGACGAGAATGTACAGCAATATATAGTCCCAGCGGCGCATACAATAAGCACGGTATCGCTCGCAACAGACACTGTAAGAAAAGCCTTGAGGCAGTTAAAGCCCACTAAATTGCCTGGTCCGGATGGATTATCAGCGAAACTTCTAAATGAGCTCGCAGAACAAATGGCCTCCCCTTTCTCCAAGATTTTTGAAAGTTCAATGGAAAAGGTGGCCCTGCCTACTGACTGAAAGCTGGCCAACATAACACCTATTAATAAAGGAGGAGAGAGAACTTCACGTAATAGCTTTAGACCAGTTAGTCTCACATGCAAAATAATGGATAAAATAATCAAAACAGAACTAATGAGACTTATTGAGGAGAAAAACTTGCTAAGGGCAGCGCAACATGGATTCCGAAGTGGCCACTCTTGTCTCAAAAACCTGCTAACCTAAATTAAATATATATGTCTTTATATTTTTGAACCCGGAAGGCCTCGTCATTGCGAACATAGTGCTGTGGTAAAAATAAATACAAAGTAGATAATTGCTGTTCTTTGTAGGCAGGTAGGCAGGTAATCTCATATCCGCCAACATACCGTCAGTTTAGAATAATAATCAACACTCTCTGAAAAGTGTGGTTAACTAAGGAGGAGACAGTGAAACAAAACTCGTACCATTAAAGCAGGGGCAGAGTTCAGCGAACTCGCATTTTTTAAAAAACCTTAGGAGAAAAACTGCTTCTATAAAAATTAAGGGTTTGGTTGATGGGATTGGTGCGATACAGTGAGACAGGACTGTTCTTGAGAACGTATGAGGATTAGAAACGCTTCTTGTCTTTGGAGAAATCATATATGTGTATGTATATTTAAGAGTTACAGGAAGAAATGCCCTTGAAGACCCTATAAATGTAAAGCAGACAATGTTATTCTTACAGTTGATGTGCAGTTGGTGGAGGATATATGATACCATGACAGAAGTTAGAATGAATTTTCACGGAACAGAATGAAAACAGCCTAGAGCCAGAAAATTAGTTTACAATGCTGGCAGTAGGAAATCGCCTTTTGTCAAATAGAATACCATCGAGTCTTCTTTTAATCTCCCCAATTGCGTCAGCGGAAACCGTCTCACTTGGTAGCAAGTTCCAAGGTCGGACCACGCGTTAACTGATAAAAAAAAATTTTCGGAGGTCTAATCGAGTGCGTTCGTTTGTGACCTTGTAAGGATGGCCACGCAGGTGAGTTGTGGTGGCTAATTCGAAGAACTTCTCCAATTTCAGGGAGGAACTGTGGCCACGGATTATTCGGAATATCCAGAGCAGGCTGCACTGAACGTTCCTGTAAGACAAAGGGAAAAGGTCAAGTTTGATCAATCTCTCCTGATGTGGTAAGTCCCTCAAACCATCGACCATCTTTATCGCCCTGTGTTGCACTTGCTCAAGAAGGTCCACATCTTACTTCAACCACGGTGTCCAAATTGGCATTCCGTATTCAAGATGTAGTCTCACAAAGGCGCCAAACATTTTTCCGAAGAGTTCAGGTGGAAAGATTTTGAACGCTCGTCTGATCCAGTGCAGTGTACAAGTTGCCTTCTGGATGGCCTTTTTACAGTGCTCTGTTAGCATTATGTTCGCGGTTGTCCATTTACCCAAATCTTTGTGCGTATCAACCTCTTTTAATGCGGTGCCCTTGATAAGATAAGTGTTTTTCGGCGACACTTTTCGCCCCAGGCTTATGTGTAGAACTAGACACTTGGATAGATTAAAGTTAAGAAGCAGAGGCCTCCGTTTACCCCCGTAATACCGCCCGACTGGCTCCAGGATCAAACATCAGGGAGGTGAGACAGTAGGAGGTCATCGCGGACAACAGGATCGAAAGAATGAAGGGACTTTAGAGGTCACGAGATCATTATCACAACGCTAGATAAGCGACCTGATGGACTGCAGAGTCCAGCGACGGGTCGGCGAAAATAGCAGAAACGCCCCGAGCATGACTAGAGACAGTGAAGCCCATTATCAGGGTTAGAAAACGGAGAACACACAATGGCAATAATGATTGGATAGTGTAGGGGACGAAACACCGCTAAGCAGGGGAGATGCAGAATTGTACAACTTTGTTACAGCAGCTGCATTATGTAGCCGACTTAAGTTTAGCATGGACGGTGGTCAGTTCGAATGGTGGGAATCCGCTTCAACAACTCTATGTTTTGGTAGAGCGTCAACTTTTTCCGATAGAACTGATTTCGTGGACGAAAAGGCCGGAGTATTGATGGTACGTCAGTCATACTCTTCACGCCCAGTTTCTACTTGCAACTGTCCCCAGGGCGGTCGAGCAGCGGTGCATGAGCCCTATGCGCACCACACGTAAGCTATAGAAGGTAGAACCCAAACACCACAAGGGCAAGTGTTGCAATGTAATGAATCACAATACATCGAACGATGTGGCGTGTTAAGGTTTCCCAGCTTACCACGAAGATTAGCTTTTGTTGAATTTCATCGATTGTGCCACTTCTGCTTAAGGCCTAACCACGATGCAATTAACTGTAGGTCACGTAAGCCATGCAGTGTCGCATGATATTCCAT
>JAYGXS010000004.1:28013528-28078185 GCA_036362985.1 Ligula intestinalis
TCGGGGGAAGAAATGCTCCTTGTTTCCAATGCTGTTGGTTCTTTGTAGGGTTTCACAACACCTGGATACGAGGTTATGGACACTAAGTATTACCAGCAAAGACAAGGGAGACAGGAGTGGCCATTTCTGGTTTCGAAGCTGTCGTCAGCCAATCATACCCAGACTCCCTGGTCTTTGCCGGTAATACTAGCTGCCTACACTACCAGCTGCTACGGCTGTCAGGGCCTCTGTCGGGACCCCAGGCACAGATGAGTTCCGTTAGCGGTTGGGTGAACGTTCATCAATGCGATCTAAAGATCGATGGCTGGTAAATGAAAATTCCTGTTAGGCAGATGAACGATTGATGCATCAAGCAGTTTCTTGTACCGAAGTTAATTACTGAGACGACTGATGTTACCTGATGTATAAAAATAAAATTTTTATATTTGAATTGCCCAGAAGGCCCTATCATAACAAATTAATTACTATGGTAAAATAATGTTAGCGTATGTATGAACAGCCGTAGTAGCATAGTAGACAGTCTTCCACACTCACCAGTAGTTTGCTCTTGGGTGCACGAAATCAGTTGCTACTTGGTCAAATAAAGCAGGTTTTGAAAGTTACTTGGGATCAAAACTACCATACTTCGTCCCCCCTACTTCTTCAAGATTGTCACGCTCACTGAATATAGCGAAACGACCCACTTTATACCTGAAGTAATAAGGCAGGTGTCGAACGTTGATTGAAACCCGAGCTGCTGAACACTTTCAAAATTGTCACACTCACTAAATGTAGCGATATGTTTCGAGCATGCATTGATCAGCACGAAAGATTCTCCGCGCATCCAGCAGTGATGCATTTAAAACAAAACGGTACGATTTTTTCAGACATAGTAGATAGCCGAGGACGGCATTTCAAGACTTACTTATGCCTTTTTCGGGGCGTGGACTACAACCATAAACCCAAGAAGATGTAGATACGCCCAACACTGCTACCATTTCGGACAACCCTGCCACTGCCTATTTAAATTAAATTTCGTCTGCATGGTTGCCAAAGGGTCCCTGGCAAACGAAGGCGGCATTTGTTCGTTCCGAAAAGTCATGCAAATTTATGTGTGCTCACTCCAATCCAGCACACCATATTTTTTATTAGATTATCATTGAGGATGACTATACTACTCGGAACACTGTTAGGGGACAGGCATTTAGGAACATTTTTAAAAGTTGTGGCCCGCCTGACATCATTCGGGTGGGGTGTGGGAATAGATTACTCACAAATAACAGGTAGCTTTGTGCTAAATTCTAGAGGAGTTAGAAGTACATTTAGACTTACACGACTCTCCAGCTTCAGTTTTGTCTACAGATTCGTATTGAGACCCCTGCCAATGGGGTTACGAAACTTGCCTGTTCTAAGGATTCATTGAGATCCAGGAGAGCTGATTTCAGTCAAGGTAATCTATGTGGATGAAAAAGTTCTTGGAACGTGTTTGTCAGACAGCACTCTTTGAACATTCATACAGTATTGTAAACCCTCGAGCTCTACAAATTTTCCTAGACACTTTCTCAACCGTAAGCTGACAGGAACTATGCGAAAAATGGCGATTTTTACGGATATGGAATTTGGGACGAAATACGAAAGCGGATGTTTGACGGTAGTAAGCATGCGATTCCGTCATATGAAGCATGCTCTTTTACCATGATCTCTTAGTTAAATAAAAGGATTATTTAACATAATTAATTGACCGTATATTGAAGAACACATGGACATCGCCGACCAGGTAGAGGAACAATTACGTTTCGCTTCGCCCTGGACCTCACTTTTAGCCGTTTTTAGCCATCATCAGCCAGTTTTACCCAACCTTAGGGGCTGGAACCCCCAAGATTCGAACCCAGAACTTTTGGTCATTGAGTTTACCACTTTAGGATTGCACCACGGCGCCGTTGCTTTCATCATATTCCCGATCTCAACCGACAAAACAACGAGCCCATGGTGAAATGGTATGGTATTGAACGCAATGACTAAAGGTCCCAGGTTCGAATCTCGGGGGTTCCAAACCTTAAGGTTGGGTATGGCTGGCTGATGACAGATTACAAGCCAGAAATGGCCATTCGGTTCTCCCTTTGCCTTGTGGGATCCATTTAATCCTGACAGTTTATTCTCAGGCAAATAACCCTATTTAAAAGTAATGCTGGATGGAAGTGCCCATTTTGATGATGCTGCTATTTTAATCAAAACGACTACGGTAAGGTTGTCAGTTGGCCTATCCTTGGAAAGCAAATCGCAACAAAAAGCTGAGAGCTCATAATTTTCCTTATTAAAGTATATGCATGGTTTCTCATTATCACGCTAACGTTTGATCGCAAGTGCGACAAACGATTCGGGGCGTGCAATCAAAGGTGAGGTCTTAGGGTTACTGGAGCCCTTTCGAAAATATGTCTGCTTTGCAGTATCTTGTCCCTAACACACTGACGAAGGTTGTCAAAAAAGAACAATGAATGAGTGGCATTAGCGAAATGCCCTAATAAGTTTAACTATGGAAATTTAAGCCGGATTTCACCAGTCCTGGTTGGTAGAGGTGATGTAACTTTTTTTCAATAATTTTGATTAACCTGAAAACAGCAAATTTCAGTTCACCTATATCACTTGCTAGTTCTAGAACCAATCTGCACACGTTATCCTGTTTTGAAATAATATAAGACCAATAAATCACTACGGAGAAAAAACTCCTTACATCAACAGATATTTCGTGAATCAAGTATCCAGACTTGTAACTGCCGCCTATGCTAGGGGCTTGCTACTAACCTTTTTCGCTATCAGCAGATAATACAGCGTCAATTGAAGACTAAAATGAATAAGAAAACCTTTGCTTGGCTTTCTTTTCTGCAGGTGAGTTTACTGCAACACACTATTTGAGAGAAAAGATTCTTTGGGAAACAGGAACGAACTTTATTGTAAATTTTCGACGCTGGTACACCAGGTCCTCGTTGGACTTGAGGGAAATGTGTAAGGAACGTTGCGCATTTTTAAACTTGCCGAAAAATAGAAAATGATTCGTCATCCATAATCAATAGAAGGCTTTGGTGGTTGACGCTTTTTCAAGGCCTCTGTGAGGTTTATGTACACTGAATCCAAATCAACATGCCCATTGATGCATGATTCGTTAGACTAAATGACCTCCAAAAATGCTCGGCCTTTCGTATATGGGCAGGAACCTACTACGTGCCCATAGTGCCCATGGTGGCCATTTAGTCTAATGCATCGATGGGCATGTTGATTTGGATTCAATGTACATAAATCTCAAAAAGGCCTTGAAAAAGCGCCAACCACCAGGGCCTACTATTGATTACGGATGAAGAATTATTTTCGAAGTTTTGGCATGTTTAAAAATGCGCAACGTTCTTTACACGTTTTGCTCAAGTTCAACGACGACCTGATGTGTCAGCGTCGAAAATGTGCAATAAAGTTCGTTTCTGTTTCCCAAAGAATCGTTTCTCTCAAGTTATATTTCTTGGGATGCCCATTTTCAAACGTAACAAACTATCTGCATTTTTAGGAAGAAGAAACCTTATTCAACTTCACCGAAGTCAGTTTGCTACGCCAAGTGGAACGTTAGAATAATAGCATATGATGGTCAAGTACAACCGAAATAAGGCAGTTATTAGGATAGGTATACCAGTTGCCTGATTATAAGAAGTGATATATCTCAATGATGTATATAATCCCATTTTGAAAGATAAGGCAGTTTTCTGTATACTGTAGCAAAATAGGCAAATAATGATTGGCGTCTCCCCTGCGTTCTCCTCTCAGCTTAGATCTAAACCTACTATTCAGGTAAAGATTCAGTTTGATTGTCTACGTATCGATCTTTAAATTTGTGTTGTCAGATGCTGGCCCCAAGAATAAAAGCCAATTTTGGTATTCTTGTCAAGAATATGGTCTAAGAGGTCATCTAGGCAATTGAAACCTATTGATTCTCTTTTCTTTCTAAAACGAAAGCACCTTTTGCCGCTGCTAAGCAAATTCAGAGTCAAAATACCACTTTCAGTTTCAACTCACAGTGACCACAATGTTGACAAAAAAGACCGCCATGATGGTGGTGGGCAGGGCCAGAGGGCTCTCCAGACGCCAACCATGAGGTCGCTGCTCGTCCAAAGCCGCCAGCACGGTCATCACCAGAGTGAAGGTAGCTAGCAATTCTACAACAGTGGCCTGCCAATTGGTTATGTCTGGTGCCGGCAGGGTCATTCCCATGAAACGCGAGGCCAGAGCTGTGGACGGTCCCAGATACTTGCCCAGAACCAGCCCGATCATGGAGCCGGTGAATTGGGCGCACCAGTAGAGAAGGCTTTCCAGCAGGTTGATGCGGCGTGTGATTAGCGCGGCCAAGGTCACCACAGGGTTGATCTGAGCACCACTCACGGGAAAGGCGATCCAGATTGCGCAGAAAACACTGCAACCCACGCAGATGGCCGCGTAGAGGGGTATGTTCTGGTCAGTGGGTTTCAGGAGGTAGCAGGGAAAGAGAACGAACCCGGCCGCGAAGGCCTCCGCCAGAAAAATTCGAGTGTAGTGCCATGTGCGATCTGGACTGCAGCACTTCATTTCTCCTTTATGCAGAATAAAAAAAAGTATTGGTGGTTTTTCAAAAAATGATAAACAGGAGAGGTTAATTAAAGGTGTTTTGAAAGCGGCCGAACTTTAATCACCCGATGCGGAAAACGTTTTTTGCAGTCTTCGGAGTTATGCCTGCATTTCTTGCTTTAGCCCTGCGTCTGAGGAGTTGTTGAGGACAAAAACGGGTCATCGTCAGATGATTCAGTCTGTGTTCACTTGGAAACTCACAAAGTGGCGTCTATAATATCCACTCATCGATTGCGTGTTTCCCTTATACGAAGTTTTGTTATACCAGGGAGTTTAACGGGCTCCATTATAGTTGAAGCATTCGACGGGGAAAAGTTATAGGTAGTGAATGTTCTAAGCAGAACTTTGATTTTGATTGCCTTCCTGAGGCCCCCTTTCTGCAGTACTTAAGGGGTTTAGATTTAAAACTAATTGCCGACGATTCGTAAGATGAACCTAGGTCGGCTTGCCTAGACTCCTTTCATCAGAATTAATTTTATGACTTAGTAGGAAGCTGGTTCCATGAATCACCTACCCTTTTTATTAGGATTTCCGGGTTTCATGTCAAAATAATTAGTTCATTTCCCACAAATTTTGGAAAATTTGAGTGCACTAACTGAGCTATCTATGACTTTGGTGTTTTTGAGTTCGCTGACCCAAGCGTGATATCACAAGCATGTAAAGTGAACACTTTCATTATGTGACCTATTGTTCTTAATTTTACCTATAAATTAAAAATGTGATAGTTAATGTTATACTTTTCTGTGAACACTCTCCGTTAACATGGTCGGCATTAAATTTATATTTAAATGAACAAAGCATCTGCTAAATCTCCAAAACGTGAGCTTTTATAGGAGCAAAGAACTAATTATATACTAGACCAAAACTGAGGTTTAAGGAGTCTCCTTACGGGAAATGTTGATCAAGGAGGTTCAGTGTGGTGAATATAACATGAATGAAGGCTTCATAGATATAGCGCGGTCACCAACGCGTCGTTGAAGTAAATTCAAATAGTAAATATACTCGCGTAAGTTCAAAAGCCGATACTGTTACGTGGTGGTGCCTTCATAGAGTTTCAGAATATTAACGAAACACGTTTGCTACGCAGATCTTTTCTAATTGAATTGATCCAACTTCCTATTATAGCCCAAACCTTACAGAGGTGGATTAATTCAGAACGTCCATAGACCCTATGCAAGTGCCTAATTTTACTGCTATGTTGCCGAATTGAGGTGATTGCAGCTGCCAACTTGGTGATCTCCGAATTCCCATTTCCAATTTGATTAGATATGATCAGAAAACGTAAAGATTTAAAAAAATTTCAAAAGATTTTACCAGGGAAAGAGAATGGAAGATCTGAAAGTTATCTTATTAAACAGATCCACACCCCTATAAGAGAGCTTTATTTCTCAAGATTAAAGGCATTCGTACGGTCCTTATAACATAGCTAAGATTTACTTACTTGATACACTGTCCGAAAATGTAGCTTTCCCTTGGTGCTGTGATACCTTCAAATTGCATTCAAACAGTATTTAAAGGTTTTCGATAGCCGTCAGTATCTCATCCACCGTTCTAACTGGAAATAAACAATAGAGCGACACCACTATTGGATAGCCGGTGGAGAAGTTAACGCTAAGGTAATGGCACCCTTCGACAACCATCGACGACAGACCGCAGGTAAACAGGCCCTAGAGCTGACCTGGAGAACAAAACCTGCACATTAAGTGACTGTGATTCGGCGGACAGGGACCTGTTGAAACCTGTATTCCTATCGTGGACGAATGGCTTTTGTAGTTCGGTCGGTAGCAAGAAGAATATTGGTGTAGCTCTTGACTAATTGGTGGAAAAAATAGGAGCAGCATAATGCAGTGCTCTAGTGGCTTTTTAGGCAGACATTCACCTATTACGTCGTCGTAGAAATATTGTCTTGCGTCCTGGGAGTTTTTCATGACAGCGGTTTCAATAAGCTACTAGTTCAGAATTTGTACACGTCAGAAGAATTTCACATAAGCTAGACACTGTAGGAAGTAATACATCCTTCAGTTTGCCGACGATTTATATGACAAAAAAGGGGAATTTAGGGGAAGCTAGATAACAAGGAAGTAAGAATAAAACGATTCGTAACGTGCCTTCTCCTTTCCTCATTACGATACATCAGATTTCTGTCTTCACAACAGTAACCCGGAATTGGTTCTTACTGCCTCATGGTTGCAGTCCTTGAGCAATGTGGATTTTAAATCGTTCTTAATATAAGAATCCATGTTTCTGCATAAAAAAGATTTGGAAAACTAATTTCTCACAATATTTTCGTGGCAAATGACACATTGTTGAAAATATCTGCCCCACAGTTATAAATATTATGGTTTGTAAAATCTAGAAATAAGAAAATACTTCAAAGTCGGTTTGTCGGTTCGATCATCGCTGCTGCTGATGATGATAGTTACCGCATGAGTCACAGCGGGATTGGCTCGGGGTCGGGGACGATGACTTTCTTGCAAATGTTTTTGTAATTATAGTAGTTCTGCACAGCATTCATGGTATTCTTGCCTGACTCACGCGTCTGAGCTCGATGACAAGACAGAGTAAACATGAGCGTAGGCGGGATCGACAGCCCGCTTACGCACACCGCACCTGCCTGAGCTACACACAGCAAGAAATAAGCAAGCTGCGGTCCGTACCCCAAATGAGGAGAATTTAGTGGAGGACACTTTAAGAAGGGGCCATGGCAGCCTATAACTCTGGCATGGAGGACCGAGTGACTGCTTCAGTTGACAGTTTTCTAACTCATGGATTTTAGCACTATGTGGTGGTCTGAAGGCAAATCAGCTTGTTTGGTGTACTAATATGTGCTGATTTCCGTGAAGGTAGGCGCGCAGTCCCCAGCGTCCCATCTCCCAGGCATCAGTCCACGCTTCGAGCTTGCCCATGATCCAAAGTGCTTACCCATTCCAGAGGAGGTAGTTTCAATAGCGCACCTCATATACCCTTAGTTCTAGCATTATGACCTTCAAAAACGGTAGTTTTAGGAGCCTTGGGGTAGGGAAAGAAGATAGGTGGTGAAGGAAAATTTTGAGAACTAAGTGTAAAGTTAAAAATGTAGTTGAATTTGTTTCCTCCGGCCGCTGAGGGTAAGTTTTTTCGCTTGTAAATTGAAGTTGTGCGTGGAACTTCGCGCCGCAGACTATGCCAACCTAACTCCAGACTGGTAAGTTGGACCTCAGATAGGTTGAAGTAGACGATCTCCCAAGCACAATTTCTATTTTCCCAGGAATTTTAAAAAATCCCTATTGCAATAACTGTTTCTTTTTGCAATACGTTAAATAATAATGCGTTTTAGGAAAAGCTTCAGATATAAATCAACACCATTTTAAACTAGAATAAAATAAAAATGCATACAGCAGTTATGAAAGTATATTCCACTGCCTACCCTAATTTCCCACTAATAAAACCTCTATAACCACCGCTTTGGTAGGACAAATGCTGGGACAAAGGGTAAACGAGGTGTACTACTTTAACTACTGTTGCCTTTATTATTCATAATTTACTCTTTAGCGCAGTCAAGATGATATCACAAGGTTCCACTACTACGCTAGCGGAATGGTGCCAAATGATTACATAAAGGATTAGAGTGGACCTAAACGCAGGCGAAATGTTCAAGATGGCTCTGCCTTTTTGTTGCACCGTACTACTGTAGTCTTCTCTGCAGTAACTGACGTCTGCAGTCACTGGTGACATTAACTAGCTCAATTTGAGTGCGAGACTGAAAAAATACAGGCCTCAAACTGAACCCAGAATTAAAAAAGCAGAAAATATTATTAAAGTGGATTTTGAAGCACACACTGTCCAAAGTGAACAGTCAAAGCCAAAGGTTCCGATAGCAATACTGAGCATAGACGATTAAATAACGTTCCTCGGAGAAATCTTATGCAGAAGGACTGCAGTAGCACCAACCACTTGTGAAATATAAAAACGAAACACAACGCTATTTTTAGGTCATTTTTCCTAATTTGCTATCTCCATTGTTTTCTCCTTTAAAGCCCTCTTACATGTAAGTGTTGTGTCTTCTTTTCAATGTTTTGACTTCTGAAAGTCTGCCTTTTTCCACTGCTAAATCAGCTGCCCTTCTGAGCTCAGGCTTTGCTCTGGAGTCGGGAAGTTGACATTGACATATTTCTCGGATCTTGATTGAGTTTAATGTCTCGGCTATGTTACGGGTAATTGCCGACTTGACATAAATCGGTACCCTTGAAGCTTACTTGAAGTAAACTGAAAGGTTTTATAAAAATTTAGGCTGAATTCTACCAGCCACATGGATAAACCACTAAATATCAGTCAAACTGTGAACAGACAGTCAGTAGTATGTAAGAGTTACAGGATGCACCATATTCACAGCACTGTCAGCACTAACCACGACCCTCGGCCACATGTTTAGTCGGTATTCTGCCGCTGCAGTGTAAGGACTATTACGCCGTTTTTACGCTCACTTACCTACCGGATGTGAACGCTTGCCCAGGTGTCTTAAAATTCAGCCCAGATGAAGTCTAAGATGCGAGTAAGCTAATGATTCCAGCTGTTATGCTTGTTGCAATAACAGGATGCATGCCATCTATGGATACAAATATAGGAATTTATTACTAAGATATACTATCAGCTGGTCTTAATTGGTATGATTTATATAATTAGCATTTTTAGCCGTGACATATTACCTCTAACAACATAAGCTTAACCCGAACTTAGTAAAATGTGGCACAGATTTTTGTGGACAGAAGTGGGAGTGCGGAAACCAAGGAAAGTCCTGATGTGCTCAGGGCCTGAAACATACAGTTGCTCAGAATAGCTTAAACTCAGATTCATCTTCCCTGCTGGGATCAAGGGGATATGAGTAGACGTTCTGTAAAGTCCAAGCTTTACGTAGGTACAGAAGTAGGCCTATAGGTAGTCTATAGACGGCAAACTTTACGACATAAAGGCATGGTAGGATTTGTGCTAACGCTTTATTTAACCTGTAAGCTAAATATTCTACTTCATACAGATTTGGAGTGCATACTGAATGCCCATTTCTTAAAGAACACACAGGCCTATTATAGTATACTATTAACCGGCCTTAGTAGGCATGATGCGTAGAATTAACACTTTAATAAAGGCACATATTTTTAACAAGCATATCGTAGTCCGAACCTAGCAAAAACAAAAACAACCTGATGGATAGAGTCGAGGGGTGGAAAACAAGGCAAACGCTGCTGTGCTCAGGGCCCCAAGCGTGTACTTACTCGAAATAACTTGAACCTAGATTCACACTATTTGTTGAGACCAAGAGGAGGTGAGACCCAGCGTTGGCTTTAATCAGCGCCACCTCTGACAGATGTAAGTGTCAGCGTTAGTGCTAGTACAACTAACGCGCAGCTACATTTCTAGTTAGTAGCAGTAATAGTAGACGTAGGAGTATCCGTATCAGTCTCGGCCTCCTTGACACCCACTGAAGGTGGGTGAGGGTAATTAATGCGGTAGTACCTGCGCAATGTCGACTTACACTTAAAACTAAGTTACGCGGACAAAGCCGGGTCCCGTTTCGGCTTCTTGACCCCTGGGCGGAGGCGAAGAGTGCGGTTGGCATCAACTACGTCCGCTATGACTATGACCTACCCCCTGAGACTGTCACCTTCCGTACCACTTGGTGGGCTAAATCGAAATTGATGGCCGAGCACACATTACGCAGTTATGGCTGATGGAAGCCGATCCAACTAGTCTATGCATATAAAAATAAGAAAGTTGGGTGGGTAAAATAGATACAAGTGGGATGAATTCACGGTGCACGGCGTGTCTAGTAGCTCACTGGTATTGAGAGGTAATTTAATGAAAAATAACAAATTAAAACTAAAACCAACTAACTAAAAGTAAACTTCAAAGTAAGCTTAACGCATTAAACTCCAAATACTCGACAACTAAAATAAATATAGGAAATAAAATAATGAACTGAAAACTGAACTTAAATATAAAAATGTGAAATAACTGTAATAAAATTATCTGACTTAAAATTGTTGCACATGTAAATTGAAGGTGTAAGCGGTGATTTGCGCCGCAATCTATACTAATCTTATCCCAGAACGGTTGGTTGGACCTCAGATAATTTGAAGTAGATGACCTCATTACCACAATTTTTCAGGGTAATCAAGAAACCTAATAAGCTATAAAGTATTAATTAGTACAAGACCCATCTGATAAACTATAAGTCAGTTAGATATCTCAGTTAATTTGTGTATATTTATGGCGCACTATTTTGTTGCGGAAACATTAGATTATTTAAACAATTTCTGGGACACAAGGTAGGATTTTATCTAGTATTTAAAGATCAGCCTCTACTGGCTGCGCGATTCCCCAGCCCTGCCCTCGTCACACGCCAAACCTTGGCCTCTTATACATTGAGTCAAATGGCTGATACAAACGAAAAGTCAAGAAGTAGTTCGCTTAATAAAATCAATTTATTTGCTTGCTGTTTCAGATTTTATGCTCACACCGACCTTAATTTTTAGCGAGTGATGAAGAATGTGACCTTCTAACGCGGGCGATGAAATTCGAGCCGAGATAACTGAACGCATGTTGGCTCTCAGGCCCTTAGCGCACCGGAGGGCAGTTATCCTCGATGAAGAGGCAACAGTTAATCTTGATAGGCATGTGGTGTTATGCTAACGGCATTCTAATAAAACTGCAACTGCTTGGTTATTAAATAACCCTATTTAGTGTTGTCTTTGAGGATGATGGGTTTAAACCCGATTAAGAACCAACATGCTAACAAACTTCTTGTTCCAGCGAGTTGAGCCAAACGTTAGAATAGTTGGGTCATAGGACACCGCCTTTATGCTCGGGATGAAAATAACCAACATGTGACTTTGACTGCTGTCGACTGCAACGGAAGGAGCCTTTACCCAACCTGTCAAATGGTAGAACGTTTAACTCGAGGGTCAGCTGCAAGTGTATGATGGTTTCAGAACCAGCATGGTAGTCCTGCCTGCTCTTTGCTGGTAGCCCCATCTGAAGGAGGAGTTGACTGCAACAACGCAAACACTTTCGGAAGCTCTGAATAAAAGCCAACGAAAGCGAAGCAAAAAACCCCTAGATGCGAATCTGAGCAATGGAAGTTGTGTTTACCGAAATCGATTTTTGCTGACGTTTCAAAAAACTTGGTGGGTTCAACATTCCAAAAGCGTTTAATGTCAAATAGTGACCAGAAATTAAAAATAATAATAGAACTAGTCGGCCTTGGGCAGATAGATTTTCCTTCTTCTGTTGCCTTGTTTTTTTTTGACAGATGTTTATATGACTTGACGGCCGCTACTGTTACGGATCATCAATTCAACGGAGGATACTTGTAATTCTACCTCCTCTTTGTGCATGTTCGTCGCAGGCCCAAATTCACTGACATTTCTTAAATTTGATGTAACCATCTTGTCCTAATGCGCATTTGTGTAATGACGCAGGACTGACGGTTTATGAAAGCGGCATCTGCAAAGCATACATCAAACGTAAGTCGTGTGGCGTTTGGGGTGCCTTGGCCCAAGGTAAAAACTTCTTGAGGGTCAAAAGTGCGTTGAGTTTCTCCCGCGCCGCCGACGTGTGTTCAAGTAGGCAGATCTGCAACTTTCGTTTAGTTTGCCGATGCATTTTTACCCGCGTCATTGCAACCTATTTGATACAATAGTGCGGAGGCTTCGGTAAAGGGCAGTACTTTTTCGTTTGCATCGCACGGCGACGAAGTATGGCCTAATTCGGTGGATTGTAACTGTCTCGAAAACTTCTTTTATGTGAAAAAGAACCCCCCGTACTCCATGTTGCTGTTCATTTGGCCGTTGTATGTTCAGTCTGCATCCAACTGCTTAAAATTTAGCAAAATGTTTAGATTTCAAGAAAAAACAACTTCGGTCGGATGTCATGGTGGCTCCTGATTTGTTTATAGACTTTGTTAAGGTTTTCTGAACTACTTCTCAACACTGCAGGTATGCTACAGGGCCCCTGATCTGTAGATATTGTTGATTGCTTCTTTTACTTATGATCCCTCCATAATCTTAATAGCCTTTATACTCTCTCGAAAGTTGGCGTATGAGGCTGTCCTATCGGACGTCCAGACTGGTAGTCACAGCTTACTGCATAAAAGGTAAAATTAACCGATAAATGTGATGCTTACCACGTCGTTTTAATTTCAGTAGCAAGTCGTAAGTATCTGTTGTGCGAATATATCTCAAACCTCCATTGAACGTAGTCGTAGCCTGTAGTAAAAATTAGTTGTTTCCACAATTACTTTAACGGTTGAATGGGAAAATACATGCGTTTTTCGCAATCTCTTTTGCATGCATATGTTTGAGGTGCGTTCACCAGTCGGGACACGGAAACCGCTAGTCCCGTTTGGGTTCGATCAAGGATTTTGCAAATAGTCACACAGTGACTGGCAGTTTAGGCGGAATGAAGTTACTGACGAAGATCAGAGAAAATGGGATGATAATCTTTTGCTTAGTATCCCTCACCAGACCTCAGCATTTAAGCCGTGAAACGAAATAAAACTCTGCTATTCGAGAGCAAACTTATGGAATCAGACTACGTATTCATGCATAGATCCTAATAACATATATCAGGGAGCCAGAGAATACTTTTTTCTGACAAGAAACCAATTAAAGGAAAACTAAAATCGAATACTCCGTCAGTTTATTTCCCACGATTCACCAACGTCCTACAAATGCATCTGCTGCTGCCAGTTCGTCTAAATATTTTCGTGAAAACAAAATGTGCCTAGATCTTATAAATAATAAGAGGTCCTCTGGGTGGCTGTATGGTCCTGAAAATCGAAGTCTTATAGCGTCGAAAACACTTTTACTGTCCAAACGAAGGTATCGTAAATGGTGTCGGTTAGACGGATTTTCACGAAAACACTGTAGCATAAACAAAGGCTGAGTTGCAGGGTATGCAAAATGAACCCCCCTTTTAAATCCTACAGCATTTCGAAATTTTTAAAAACTATTACCGAGGATAATAACATCGAATGTGAAGTTCACATATTTCGTCCGTACAAATGTGAAGGTGATAGTAAAAACACTGACACAGTACAAGCCGCATACTCCGTAGTTTTCATTGGTTGTCCGCAAACAGCAGGTAGGCACATGCACAAACAGTACGTGCCAGAATTCGTGCAATATGTCGAAATTTGCGAAATAATGATACTAATTCGCTAATCGGCATTGATTAAGGTATTCATATTGCTTTTTATATGGCCTATTCTCAACTTAGTTCATTCATGATAGGATGTCGGCTTTTTAACGAGCCTCTCTAGAAAAAATGGCTACTGTATTAGTATGCATTTTTATCATTGATTTTGACTGCCTTTATAAATTCAAATGTATTTTAAGGAAAACAAGCACGAAACAATTATTAATTTTACTCGTTTGATAGAAATGTATGCCCTCTTTAAATTTTACACTTATCTGTCAGTTTAAGAAAAGTTCCTAGGTTACGGAATAATTTGGAAGCCTACCGCCTGCTTCAGCTGAATAAAAGGTTTGAAAGCTGCGCTTTGTGTACGTCCTGTCTAACGAAAAGTGCAATTTTGCGTACGTTTTGAGAAAGAAGTCATACAGTTCTCTAGGTGAATACTAAGTCGGGCCACATGTCCGATCTTTTGCCGGAAAGTTAGCAAAGTACGTATTCTCGGGCACGCCGAAGAAACTTAACTAAGCGATAAAATCAATAAGCTTAAACACAACGGTCGCCACGTTGATGACGTCTTTGCCATCGTGGCATCAGAAACCGATGTGCATGAACTCTTAACTGCCGCGAACTACGTACAACCCTCCAGTAGATTCACTCTGGAGGTGGAAATGACAGGTTCGCTTCCTCCTAAGTCGAAGACCTAACGGTTGCATCCGAATGAACGTTTATTGAAAGGAGACTTAATCTAAACTATATACGAACTTAAGCTGTTTTGTGCCCACCCAAAAGAAATGTAATTCATTCCTCTGCTTGGTATAAAGGACTAGATAGTTTGCTCGGCAAATAGGGTTAAGGAGGAGCCTAAGAAAATCCAAGAATTTCTTCGAGAGAATGGGTATCCTGAGAGATTAATCACGAAGCATATGGTTGCGAGAAAAGTAAAACCGACCGCATTGACTGTGGAAAAGGAAATGCTATTCCTCAAAGTCCCCTTTCAAAGAGATGTGGCAAGTGAATTCCTAAGAAGATTCTTTGACTAAGCCGCGTCGCGAACCTTCCCAGCGGCGAGGCTTCGGGTGGTCTTCTCAACCAAACTGGTCTTGCACAGGAAAGTTAAGAATAGGCCACCAGTTCAGATTATTTCCATGTAAATCTTCCCATTTTTTTGCTCCCGTGGAGCAGTTTACATTGGGTGTACAAGTCGGCGCTTATGCAACAGAATGAGGGAACACTTGCTGGCATGGCGGAGAAAAGGTGCAGTCAGGAGCATAAACAGCGCTTTTCTTGCGCGCACGGTAGTTACCGGACGTAGTGCGGACTCTAACTAGACCTTCCGAGTGATTTACAAGGTGCCACACAAATACCCCAAGTTCCTGAGTCAGTGACTATCAGAAACAACAGAAGCGGCCGCTATCAGGTTGCGAAAGCCGGGCTTGTGTGCACAAAAAGAACTCCACCTGGCACGCCTAACGTTAATTGAATGCATGCAGCTTTTTTGTGTTGTCTCTAACCCCTACACCAGGACCAGTGTTCTCTTATCGGGCCCTTCGGCCTTTTTCTATGACGAATTTATGTGACAAGACGAAGATTTTCGACAGAATCTTTAATTTGGATCCAGTTCGCGCCTAAATGTACTGGGCCGATGAGAATTCATGTGCATGCATGTTCAGTAGCTGCTCTTCTAAAATAAACTCAGATTTCCACGGTTATGTGGAACGTGGAAAAAAGTGATAAAATAGGGTAAGTGAATTCGATTGGAGGTCAGTTACTCTCGTTCTCAGAAAATGTGGTACCCAGTAACGTCGGTTGGGTGTAATAATAATGCATGTGTGCTTACGTTCCGCAAAACAGATAAACAGAATTTCGAAAAAAGGGTTCCAGGAAATCAGAGCAAACTCTGAATGCTATTGCCGTTGTTACAGTGTTAAACATTCTGCAGTATGCACCACAAACTGCGCAAGAAATGCTGTAAATTGCTTTGATCTTAAATTTTCCTTAACTACATGACCCATTACTTGGCCCTAATAACGATGAAGACTCAAAAAGGCCGAGACCCAGGAGCAGTTTTATCTGCATAGCCAAAAGGGTAGTGGTGACCTACAATCCTCGAAATCGGACATAAACCAGTTTCGAGTACAAGAACAAGTGGAAACTTGCCATGAATCCAACGCCAGCCTACATCATTAAATAAAGGCAAGTAAATTCTACCAAGAGGACAGTTTAAAGATCCTGAAATAGACAGAGTTTTTGTTAAGTCAAAATCATGTTTCCTTTTCTCACCACAAGCAGAAGGTAAAAGAAGCAATATTTTTCGTATGGCTAAGGTATAGAATATGGTAATAACTTACGGTGTAAAGGTGCTAGAGCGGGAATCAAACAACGCCGGTACCTCACCCTTCTTAGTTTAGCGGAACTACGAACCTCAGTTGACATTTAATATTACTGCCGAAGTTTTGGCACATAAACTTTATATTACTGTACTAACGGGACATCCAAGTAATTCGATATGCGCATGCTCATTGAACCTCTTAGAACAAAGCCACACAATTCCGGTATGAGCTCAAGGTCAGGCTTCTTCTCCTTACTGTGACTACATTGGGTGTAACCATCAAGCCAAGGAGGCAGAAATGTGTTCTATTTGTCTTTTTTGAGAAATCAGGGAAAACCTTGTTGGAATGTGTTCAGTTAAATAAAATAGAACAAAAGTATTCGAAGACGTAAGGACAGGAGGATAAAAAATACGGGCGAAGGAAAACCCCCCATTTAGCTAGCTCCGAAATCATGGTTCATTCAATAAAACCCGTCTATTTCTGCAAATTTAATGATGCCGAATTTTTTATGAGAGTGGACAACCGCGTGAGCCGCGAGCTGGCCCGCAATCAACCAATAAGCGCGGTGAACTCATGTCTACGTGTTCGGTGCTGCGATTTCGCCTAGGCAAGATTATTTGCCATGGACAAGGAAGAAGACATGTCGAGCACCGGATCAATTGGTTTATCGTCCTGAGCTTTCGAACCCTTACAGGAGTCCATCTACAGAGATGAGAAGTTGCTCGGCCTATTATTTCCCTTACCACAACTTTGAACTTCAAGGAGCGATCATCGTAGACTGAGGAAGCTCAAAAGCCGAAAGGCTGACGCTTGAGGCATGGTACTCAGATGCCACATCTGTCAGTAAGCATCTGGACCTCCCCGTGGCCTACAAAGTCTCACGTCATTATGTGGGCAAAAGACAGACCAAGGCCATACCGAATGTAGGCATTTTAAGCAAAGAGGACACCATGATGATCCGACCGAAAGGGGAGTCAGGACTACCAAGACCCTCTACCGCAGATGACACTTATTGCTGTTCATGACTCCGAGCAACCCCCAACTTCAGTGACAGCTATTTAGTGTATATCCCTATAATTGCCCCTTGCCATCCTTCTTAATTACTGTTTCTAACTCCCTCTCAATCAGATGACTTCCGACAGTGGATTGGCCTACGGCCACTATAAATACCCTCCATTTGGTTGCGACTTCTCATCTCTGTAGATGGACTACTGTAAGGATTCGAAAGCTCAGGACGATAAACCAATTGATCCGGTGCTCGACACGTCTTCTTTCTTGTCCATGCAAATACCTGGAAAGCGAAAGTTTTGATTGATTGGAGAGTAATTGCCTTGCCTAGAGGGTGCATCACAAGTATTAAATCAAAGCCAAGACACAGGTTTCACCGAAATATTTTCTTTGTCTGGTACAGCTGCAAGGGGTTTGGCTCATCAGGAGATCCCTCAGTCTTCGTTGCGTACTTTCTAGCAAGTACTCTAGTATTGAAAGTACCAGGGATTAATCTCGGAAGAACTTAAAAACGACCGATTAAGGAACTAGGGTATCTACCAGAAAGTACACAAGGAAACCTGAGAGACGAACTGGTAAGCCGAACTTAGCGCATCTGTGTCATGCAGAGGCACATTCGGGAAATCCATAAGTCAAAATTCATTTTTTACTTTTCAGTGAACAAAAAATATTCGTCTCCGTGTACGTGAAACAGAGGCAGGAGTTTCCTTTGTAGCACACAAATGTTCTTATTAATATTTAAATGGCTACTTCCACGCTTTCCGCAAGACAGAAACTTTGGGCTTTTTAGATACGATATCACTATCCCACCCTAACCCTAACACTAACCCTAAACCTTACCCTAAAACTTACCCTAACCCTAAACTTGATAGCAATTCATTGAGTAGGCATGTCAATACAAATAAGAACATTTGTGAACTACCAAAGAAACTCCTGCCGAAACAGAAGCATGAAAAAATCAGTGATGAACCGTATTTCTGTTTTTTTCACTAGTACAAATCGGAAGGATGAAAGGTTCGGTGGCTTCCCCCAGGTCGACTGATTGGGTGTCAAGGCTGCTTAGGCAGACCTTATGGCCTAGAATCACACCTATTCTGTTTTAAGCTACTTCGAAGGTGCATTTGTTTGTCTAACTCTTGAAATTCAAGGAGTTTAAAAGTAACTCCCTGCTTCTCAAATGTAAACCAATTTGCAGCCCCCGAATTCTTGCAGTTATGAAGAAATGGTCGTTCTTCACAATAGGGCATATTGAGATTTATGAAAAAAATATACAGTTTTATAGAAATACGAGCTTTTTCTAGTGAAGTAGAAAATTCAGAAAAAGTGGAAATCGGAAGTACAATGCAAATTTAAGATTGACATCTAGAGGGAGCCTTTTCATGCAAAACCACAGCGTCAATAAAGCACTACATGTACAATTACGTTAGCAAATAATCCTTTTTAAATGGTCCGACACATATGCTTCGATATTAAGTGCAATGTAATGTATGACTGTTACCAAACAGTTCAGATTTCAATTATGTATTCCAACACGTTATCACTAGAAGTGCTAGTTATTTCTTTTATTTGTGTATTGCTTGATTTACGTTGGACTAAGGCAACCACAGTTTCGCTTGATTTGGCCCATTGGAGATCATATGAGTAATATATTTCTTCGTTTCATGTGTGGATGATTTTGAAAAAACTAATAATTTTCTGTCCGTTCCGTTTCATGTTTTTCGATTTATTAATTCTACTTAAGAGAAAAAAATGTTTGAACTTATTTTGCAGACGGCTAGGCAGAGACAATCGATGGCATGTCTTGGGTGTCTGTATATATGTTAGTTTATGGCCGTTATTTTCGGGGGGGTTATAACAAATAACAGCCTTATATAATTTTTTTAAACTAAAATCGCTCCTCTTTTCTCAAAATAATGCGCTATCTCATACTTGCATTAACCTTAATTTAATGAAAGCAAAACAAACTCATCTGTTCTCTGAAAATTTGTAATCAAAACGCTTCCGCCTTTTATTAATGCCCTTTTATAGTACCAAACGCATCAACTAAAAGTTTTTTTTCGCGGCGTTGAATAGCGTTGAAACTTCCTTGGACATCAGCAAACGTTGAATTTGGCCTCATTTAGTTCAGTTTTGCCTGCAGTGTACTGACCTGTACAGAATGCTTGGCTAGAAAAAAGTATTTTACATCTCAAGTCCACTCAATGAACAAAATAAACAACTAAAAATTTGTGTTCAATCACCCTCGAATATTTTGGTTTTCACATTTCAGCAAATATGCAATCTACTATGGGTGCTGGGCAATAATATTAGCACAAATGTTTAACCACCGTCCAAACAACTTCACACACTTCTGCGCTATCTTAGCATCAATAACATCAAAAGTATCTTAACTTGCAAGTAGTCACCCTGGCTTGCATTTCAGAATTTGCAATGTTTTTTGTTGAAATTATTTATCAGGAATTTGCTTTAATTTCACAGGCTGCATTTTCGGAATAGGTTGGATTATTGTAAATAAAAAGGAGAAAATCCTACACCTCCTGCAGCTTGGCCGTCCGAAAACACACCAAACAAAGCCACAGAGAATAGTCAAGCGCGAGCTGCGCGGCTGACGTACAGACTCTGCGCAGCGCAGCTAATGTCCTTAACGCGCTGGCGCCCGCATTCAGGAGACAAGGGAAAACCCCGGATGCTTAATTTCACCCATTAACTCCCCAACCTAACCAAACGATCATTTAAACACGGCAATTAGCGGAACGTTTTCATTCTCTATGTCCCTGTACCGGCGTGATGATGAATGACTGAAAACGATTGTTTGCCATCATGACTTTTCAATCGGAAAAAGGGAATTTTTTGCAGAAATAAAAGGGTCTTCAAAGTGTCACTCACTGAAAAAAAGTATTCCTTGTTGCATCACGTTATTTCTTCTGACCACTGAACCATTCCATTTAATTATTGATATCTTAAAATCATCCTGACGAAAGACCCAAAGTTGCAGTAAGTTTATTCTGAAGAACACAAACGCTTTGGAGTTAGTGCACGTAGAATTGATTTCCAAAATTAATGAGGGTCAGTTTTCCAAACATAGGAAGTGAAATTCTCGACAGTTTTTTTGCTTCTTACTACTAAATAAGCAGGCGTTTATATCATAATTAATCTCTAAAACGTTTGCTAGATGAGCAAAATAACATTGGATATACTGTTTCAGATATCTGAAGTACGGACGACACCTCCATGGAGCAAGGCCCTATTATATAAGGCCATACACACAAAACCCACCAGTCAAAAAAGTCCGGAATATGAGATAGGAAGTCTTCTAGGCACGGCAGGCCATGGGCAGCGTGAGGTTTGATTGAAGTCGTACTAAGTTCTTCCACTTGTACTCGTTTTTCCTTCAAGCACAAAACAAACAAAAATGCCGTAAGTTGCCCATCCTTGTTTTGTCAGATTCTAGAAAACTGTGTCGGCAAACAATCAACGAGTTTTATTCTGTAAGAACGCCATCTATGTCGTTAGCCTTTTCTTGGGGATGCGAGTTGGCATAATTGATTTCAAAATGCGATTTAAAATAAGAGCTTATGCGCAACCAAATGTGATTTAAATGGTTGCGCCAGCAGGGCACTTGACAAAATCCACAAGTCATCCATGTACCAGTGAGGGACATGTGGATAGCAGCTACAGTGCACTTAACATCGCCTGTCAATCTCTATTAGAAACGAAATCTAGAGGCAGTAAGTCATCGCAATAAAAGGGATGACGTTCTTGAGCGTAGCTATAAAAATTGACAGTGGGGTGTCGTATAAAAGGCCCACACAGGGTGCGCACGTTCATGCACTCAACTACAGACACCGTACGCCTAACTATATTTTTTTTGAAAAAAACGAAGCCATGGGAGAAACATCTTTTAGTCCTCCCTTCAGTACTGAAACGTATCCTGAATGACTTAAAGCGTTGAATTACACTAGTGGAAACAAAAAATGTACGAGGGCAACGGAAATCTGTGACAGGCAAAATGTTGACCAGGGACTCGGTCAATATTATGGTTGGCCGAATAAAAAAATTAACCAAAGTCCTAAAAAAAGGAAAAACAGTGGATGTTTTCTCACTCATTTAGAGCACACAAATCTTTCTGGGTTGTATGTACATAAACGTTTAGAAAGAAAACATTGAGACTTTTCAGGTAACCACTTTTGTGTGTTTAGGATTTGAGAGGTCTTTCAATTTTCAGTTTAGAGACGTGAAGGGTAATTGCCGTTCCCGTAATTGACCTAAAAACAGAAATCAACTTGACCTTCACCAAAAATGTCCCGCTACTAGCCTTCATATGTCGGTTACAAGATCGGAAATCCATCTAAAATGCAGTTTTACTTTTTTATGAACTGCGTTAGCATGCGATCGTTATCAGTAATTAAGCATTGGACCAATAACTTACACGAATATTCACTTTATCAAACTATTCGAGAAAAATCTTCGGAGGTAAATGCGATCAGAGGTTAAAGTTTGTGCGCGGTATTCTTGGAGAAAAGGTAGACAAAGGCGAATACCGAAGTCTTATATTGTTGTATGGTGTGGAAAATTATAGTATGCTGCGTAGTGATGGAATAGAATGACAATGTAAGCGAGCACGTCTTATTGGTGGGTGTTGGGCCATGTTAAACTATGCGGGTAAGAAATTGAGGAGGATGTGGGCGAAATGCACAGCATAGGGCAATCTGGTTTACGATGAAGTTAGGTGGCCATTTGGCACGCATCGTAAAGGAAACATAATTGGTATAGTTACCGTTTCAACAGACAGGAAGTTGCGGTAGAACAACTGTGTCATGTTCGGTTATCTGAACAAAAATATACAAAAGGCTTATTTTTATTTTCGACTTTGCCTTTCGTATTTATTTTAGTCTTAACTGATTGACGCTGTATATTGAACTTCATTTTACTTTAGCTACGAGCGCCTTAAGTTCTTTGGTTAAAGTATGTGAACAACTTACAGTCTAAGGATATCTGACATATATGGATCCTAGAAAAAGAAAAACTGGCTATTTGAACGCAACAGAGACCAATGTACGTGTAAAAAAGGTATCCTAATTTCCGCAATATTTTAGCATATCTTTAAAAGATATATGCATACAAGTCAGAATATCCATTTTAATAAACAGGAGTAAATTGATGAGACACTGCTTAGGATTTATTCTAACTTCATTCAATCACTTGTGATGCTGACCGTGATCATTTGAGATTCGAAATGCAAACATTTAGAAAAACCATGCTGCTGGCTCCAAGACAGGTTTGATACTGCTATTTCATGACAGTCAGGGCTATGGGTGACTTAAAACTGCCCAAAGGGTTACAAGATACCATTTTATCAATCTAAACTCAGCTATTTGGAAGGCCGTTTATCCCATATTTATGGAGATAGGCCTTACACATAGTTTATATGTGCTTCCGTGATCTGATTCACATATTAGTTTACTACAAAGCGAAATGCAATATGCAAAACTAGATTATATGGCGCAAGTATATAAGGAGCGATAGCGAACTACATATGCTCCGAAACACTAGGAGATGTGACCTGTACCGACATAAATTAGTCCCCAAACCGCTCGGATTAAAAATTCGATGAACCAGTAGAATCCTACTTTGGGTCCCTGATCAAAACGCGAAAGCCTCATCATTCTGTAATAAAGGACCGGGTAAAATAAAGAGTATACCGTGTGGGGAATACCAAGGGAAGGAAATTTAAACAAGAAATTAAGCTTATAATGATAGAAAAAAAGGAAAAATTATTTAAATAACCTAATTTTTGTCAACAAAACAGTGCGCCAGGATTAAAATGTGCAACTAAGTGAATATTGGAAAGTAAGTAAATTAAAAAATAACTAAAGCTAAAATCTGTTAACTAAAAACATACACTAAAGTAAGGCAAACACACTTAACACTTAAGTAAAGTAAACTTAAGTAAACTCCAAGTAAGTAGTTAATGTCAGTCAATTTCTGTGTTTATTTATGGGGTGCGATTTTGCTTTCAAAATATTTAGATTATCTAAACAATTTCTGGGAGCCAAAGTAGGATTTTACCGATGAACATTACAAAATATACAGATATATCTGAACTCATGAAGATGCTCAATTTTTTTCTGTATTTTCTTCTTCGGTGCGGAGGGGTAGAACTGTGATAAGGTATAAGTACCTAGTATGTTCACGAAAGCTGATATTTGCATTTATGCATTTGTGTGAACTGCAAGTGACCAAAGTGGTCTAAAGGGCTTACCGAAGTCGGAAAATTTGGTACGGCCAACACCTTTGTCAGCTAGTTTGTGTAGTATTTTCAGTCGTCCACAGAAAATAAAGATTAACTTCACATAGAAAGGTTGTGACTTTACAACCTTTTATCGGAGAATGAAGCATGCAATTTGCAGTGGAAATCATTTGTTCTTTGTGTTTAGTTAATTTACATTGCTACGAGACGCTACCTTCCCTGTCAAAGTGTTTGCGCGCGTTTCTCCAGTAGAGGAAATTAATGTTAATGTGACGAGTATACCAAAGCAAACTCAGCCTGATTGGATTCCAGGGTTTGATTCAAATTAAGTCACGTGCCGTGAAATAGAAGCAACAACCTTAGTTACGGGCTGACCGAAATAATGTCATCAAAAAATTAGTGTCCAAAAATCCAGCAGTCCTTAGGATATTTTGTTAATTTGTAACGAATAATTGCCAACCGTACACGAATAGTCTATGAATAACCAAGAAAAGACAACAGGAGGTAGTCAGAAATTTGCATGCATATGACAGCTTATTTTTTAGCCCTTGGCCAATTTTGAGACTTAATGGTGTGTAATTTGTAAGTAAGGAAAAAGTTTAGGTATTCTATAGTCGACCTTTAGCAAGATTGAACTCAAGAACATGGAGTGACACATAGACAACGGTGAACGAAAACCGCTCAATATGCAAGGAAGTAAAGAATATGTTTTCATGGGCAGTGGAAAATGATAAATGATGATCGAATAATTTCGTAATCAGTTGAAATATTTTTACCCATCATTTTCTTCTGGAAAAAAGTTTCAAGACGTACATAATGGATAACACTTGAACTAACTTTTCACAAAGCGGTATTCTTTAAAAGAAGGATTTCAGTTTCTTCATGAGCGTATTCCTTGTAGTTCTTTGTTACAAACCTTATATTGTTTTGGCAAAAATATGAATGATAATGCCATCTGCCTACAAATGTATGGAAACCATCGACGGCAACGCTTCACAGGAGCTGCCTTCTTTCGAAAACTAAAATGACCTTGAAGTACAGAAAGCATCTAAAACAACTGACGTTTCAAGGACAGCTTGAGACACAGCAAATTTCAAAAGTACACAGAAATCACACTTCAGAAAATGTCTCCTTGTACAGAAACCAGCACACCCTGCGGCAGTATCTTTATCTTAGTCAGTGACCAACACATCACCCTAGAAAACTTCTAGTCCTGCCACGTCATCATTCTGGTTAATAGAGAACTCACTGCAAGGAGGTAACAAAACAAAATGGTGACTCAACCTGTCTCAAGTCCCTTTGTGAACATCGAGCTTTTGACAAGGTATCCTAATGTACATTAGACCAAACTTTGAAGACGCTTAGTATGAGACTTACTAAAATGATTATTTAACTATAATAGGAGCGAAAATTCGATTCCCAGGTAGTAAGTCAGAAGGAAAAAGGGCGTTCACCAGGAGAGGTATATTTGTGGTCTGACGTTTCAAACAGTTATCTCGGCTATCCATCTTCAGAGAATGAATCCTCTGGCTCCTGCCTCTCGATATATGCTGCTCCTTTCGTCCGCAGGTGTAGTCTGCCAATCCAGTTCGAGCCGCTCTGCATAGGTTGCGTCTCTGGGTGGTAACGGCTCACCGTTCCAGCAGCCTGGTAACCGCCCCTCGCGCATCGCTCTGCGTTGTCACTGTCTGCCCCTAAGCGGTTACCAGGCTGCTGGAACGGTGAGCCGTTACCACACAGAGACGCAACCTATGCAGAGCGGCTCGAACTGGATTGGCAGACGACACCCACGGACAAAAAAAGCGGCATATATCGAGAGCCAGGAGCCAGAGGATTCATTCTCTGAAGATGGATAGTCAAGATAACTATTCAAAACGTCAGACCACAAATATACCTCTCCCGGTGAACGCCCTTTCTCTTTCTGATTATTTAACTGCGCTTTTTTAATAAAGGTTATTATTTTTAGACGCCATAAAAGTAATGTCAGCGTTCTTTCATTTGTCCCTTTAAGTGTAGGTTCTTTATTTTCCAGTAAGTGCTTTAGCTGGCAAATCTGAGTCATTTTCAAATCTCTTCTGCAGAAAAAATTCATAATATTTTTATTTCTTGTACTTCTGTGCTTTCGTTGAAACACGCGTAAGCTGTGAAGTAATGACGGATCTTTCGTGAATGTAGACATATTTCGTGATTAAACTGGTCTCTATATAGGACTTACATAATACGATTCAGATATAACATTAACAGATATGTGGAGGGTAAAGAGTACGTAGAGCAAGGCTAAGACGTAAAAAATCTCACAAATGTAGGTGCTTAGAAAGGAAACAATGGCCCATCCTCATCATTATAATTACATGGCTAGTTAAAGTAGATTTTCGTCGGAAATTCGAAATGCTTTTTTTATTACAATAAATGACTTTATTAGAGTTGTGGTATTAATTATCACACAAAATGACCGCGAGACATGTCAGACGGGCTAGGAGGCTGTCCATTGAAGCGCTGGATCCAAGCGCACGCAAGAGCAGATTATACAAAAAAACTGACTGCTTAAGTTGTACCTATTTTATATTGTTTTTCAATACCCTTATGGAATAAAAACACTATTTTAGAAAAAAAAACATGAAAACATTTTTCTTGTAATTCTTCGGTATGAACTTAAGTCTACTTTTCAAAAGTGGAAAAGTTTTTTGGTTTTATAAAAGTTTTGAATCATGTGATATTTAAAAATCGCTAAATTTTCTTTCATACTATCCCGTATCTGATAGGTAAATAATTTGACCGATAAATTATGCAAGATCGGCCACATCCATTGAAAAATTGTATGAAAACTGCGTAATATCTTTCGTATAGTGTAGCAAAATACCTTGTTTTTTGCGGAGAAAAATAGAGGCTTTCTGCAAGCATGCAATATAAAGAAGGCGTTAACTGCCATTAAACGATTACGAAAACGAATATTTTTATGTATTTTTTATGTAAAATAATATATAATTGATCAGGGTGAAGAAACTAGGGGACCAAAAATTTATATTGCTCAGTAGCCGTTTTTTAACATGGAATGCGTTTGCAGAAAGTCAGTAAGAAGCTCGTTCAAAAACTGGCATCCTATAGTGACAGAAATGTCCTTAGATTATGGCGCATGCGAATGATTAGTTCAACTCAATTTAAGTAATTTTATCGAATCATGAATATATTTTAGAATGTCGGTGGGCATTTAATGAGATACAACACCTAGTGCATGGTTCAAAATTGATGAAGCCCTGTCTGGTTGTACAACTGTAACACACGATCCTACAGCACGGACGTACTAAAAGAATAAATATTAGAGTAATAATTTGCACACCTGCGGCCTACCCATTCATCTGTCTTCAACTTAAACGCAGAAAATATAAAGGGCACTTACCTACAGTAAAGAGACGCACCAAATTATTCAAAGTCTGCGATGCCAAAAAACGGCATACATTATCCAACGTACAGTAACCTTATTTGCTACCATTAATGTTCTTCTTGTTCAAACATTCAAGAACATCCAGCTTTGCATGGTTTACTAAAAAGTCCCAAATCAGATCGAAAAATTTGTAATTTCTGGCAAGAGAATTTGTCTCAGCAGAATTTGTCAAGTTACATAATTGCATATAAGTAAACACGTCGTTGTGTGGCTGATAAAACTGGGTAGAACATTCTACATGGCCTAGAAGTAGACGGTTTTTAGAAGAGGGTAATCCAATTAGTGAACTCGATGCTATAAGCGATAGCGAATTCCGTGCGGTTTGATATGAAGTTGGAAGAACATAACTTTCAATGAATAAAAAATGATGAACACACTAAATAATGCGTAGATGAATCTACAAATTATGATAAGTAGTTGAGTGGGGGGAAGGGGGTTGAAAGATCAGAAAAATTATTTTGAGCCAATTTTACAAAATGTGGCTACCTCGGTGGGTTTTGAACCACGCCAATAAGGGGTAGCTCTTAGCACAGCCAACGCCCTAGTCAACTGAGCCACGAGGCACACACCGGGAGCCATAAATTTGAGCATACTTGGATCGATTTTCCCGCTCAGCTTACTGCAGTGCATGGAATCCATCAGTTCTGATACGCTAAGCTGAGTAAACAAGCAGGATTCCCTAAGAAATCAATCAACTCCTCACGAGCAGACGCGAGGGTCTAAATTACAGGTGTCTATATGCGTAGAAGTAGACTGTTCAAGTACCGAAATACTTTGTTTATTAGAAGGGGATTTTGGCAGAGTTGAATGACTTGTTTGAGCCACTTTGGAGTAAATAGGCGGCTTTGATGGGATGGGATTCGAATGCAAATCAAGCTTTAATATAGCAGAGGCTCTGAAAAGTTAAGTTACGAGGCGTAGAATTTATTTCCGTTCTTGGCTTGTCTTGCTTCCAGCGTGTAGGATTATCTTTATGGCAGCAAAATTAACCTTTTGACCCGGTTCGTACGTGAGGGCAGCCACTTGCGATAATTCATTGCCGGTCGTTTCACCGGTTTATGCTCACGTGCGCACAGTCTGTGCAAGTGTTCAGTCTAACCCGTGTAGCCACGAGGACAATTTAGACATAGGATGCGATAGACAACTCCAGACTGCTTCATGTTTATGACCCTGCTGTGCACTGTAGCTAGTCTGGCAAATGCGTGTTCAGTAGTTTTTCTGAGATCTCCATTAAATGTGGCAGATCGTGCAGTATTAGCCGCGGTATTCCCCTTGGAATCTTTCAGTTCTGAACGTATAGACTTTATTTTATAATGGACCATTCCGCCTAAACTAATCGCGAAGATATCAGACGCCACGCTCCTTTTTCGCGTGGCCTGCTCCAATGAATACGAATGCGTTTAAAGCACGTTCTAATACAGTTTAGTTTTTGAACCATCGGGTGGTTGATATGAAGGTTGAGAAGGTCTGCAGTATTCTTTGTCGTCCTGTAAATTTTCGTCTTAATGTGACCATTTGAATTTCACTTTAAGGATGCATTAAGGGATGGCAGGTACGGCTCTTGTTCTTCTACTATCGTGAATTTTATTCAAAGAAGATTCCGCTGAGGCCGTTATGGAAGTATAGATTGAGAAGAGAATCTACTTCGATCACCGGAATCATAGTTTTATTAGGCTGAGCTTTCGAACTCTTGCGGGAGTCCATCATCAGAGATAAAACCATCAACAAAAGCAAGCAAGGTTAACATGACCTTGTTATGAGCAGTCGGACGTAGTGTATTGTATACCATGCATAAACTGGCCCGTAAATTATACGGGACAGACTGCACGTATGCTGGGTTTGTGCATACACGAACATTAGTTGGCTATTCGACGGGGTGACGTATTATTGCAAAGAGCCGCCCACACCTACGAGAGGGGGCACGAGTTCAACTTCGTAGCTGCGAGGATAATTGCCAACGCAAACAACGAGACGAGCCGAGAACTGATTGAAGCCTGGACGTTGAATGCTAACTTAGTTAGCCGATGCATCGAGCTGGTGCCCGAATATGTTCCCGTGCACAGGCATCTCCAGACTTACGGCACTTGTGGTCCTATCCCTCTCTCCTCCCCGCCCCTATGACGGTTAATTGGTCCGTTCCCCTATAAATGTCTCTTGCTTTCGTTGGCGGTTTTATCTGTGACGATGGACTCTTGCATGAGTTCGAAAGCTCAGACTAATAAAACTATGATTCCGGTGATCGAAACAGCTTCATCTCAATTTATACACATACCTGGAATACAAATCTTTGCCTCATTTTGTTATGGAAGTGCTACAACGTGTTAAAACTGACGATGATAAACGTGTCATCAACGTAACCACGCCAAACAACAGGCTCATGGTGAATAAAAGCAGTATTTTGTAGCTCCGATAAAACAAATCCAGCCAAGAAATTGGAACCAAGGGTGTATTTAAGTTCCTATGAGCTGAGCCCAGGTTTCTCGAACATTTCATGCTTAAACTGTCCTCGTAGCTACATAGGGTGGACTAAACACCTGCACGGACCGTGCATATATGAAGTGGAGCCAGTGGCACGACGAGCAACGAAGTTTTGCAAGCACCTACGTTTGCAAACAAAACAGTTCTTAACTTCCACTTAGCAGCCTTCAGGATAATCTTCCACGCCGGAAACAATACAAACAGAGAATTTTTTAGAGTTCGGATTTGAAAAAGTAACACAGTCTGGCGCTGGCGCACATAGTCCTGAACAGCTACCTCTGGGCTTGCTTAATTGGCCGCGGATTGGCTTTTACTTGTATGTATAGCCTTATTCGAGTATTGCACCTATCTCTGACGGTGGAAATCTGCATAAGTTCGAGAGCTCAGAACAATAAACAAATTGTTCAGCTGCTCGACACCCACAAGTCCTCACTTTGCGTCAATTCGTGAGGGGACCTCAAAAACACTGATAAAGTTAATTTTTCTAAGTATCCCGCTTTCTTACTCCGAAAGCACCGAGGGCTTTTAAAACTCGTCACCTTGGCTTGTTGCAGTGGGGCAGGTTTTAGTATTCGGTAAGGATTCCTTATAAACAACAACGCAGCTTACCGTAAATAACTAGCTTCTTATTCCTTCATAGTTTATTACTTGGTTTCTTTTAGATATAAGTTTTAGTTAAGGTTAGTTTAGCTACGTTTAGATGGTTAAGTTTTTAGATTATTACTTATTTTTATTTATTTTAACTTTATATAGTTTAGTCCAGTTTTGGCGATATTAGTTTGATTATTTTGTTTGTTTATTTTGATGTACTCGACCCACAAAACCCCTATTATTACCAGTCCCGTAAAAACAAAAAACTGGGGTTTTTTGTGACTGTGTTTTTGTATAGAAGAAATCCTTACTTAATATTCAGAGACATTGGTGTATACCATAAAGTCTCCCAGAGCTCTGTCGTTGTTGGCTCAACAAAAGTATGATAAAGTCAGTCTCCAGGGCAGAGTTGCATCAATTGATTGACAGTGACAAGAGGCAAGAATTAATGTTCTTCTGCTAAGTCACTACTAGGCTTCCGTAAGACAATACAAAGTACTACACCAGTGGATGCTTGCCAAAGTATAGGAGGAAGCTATTGGTCTAATTAAGTGGGTCACATACCTGCTTGTTGTAATCAAACGCTTTGAGAATGGAAAGGTGAAAAAGCTCTTCAAAATTCCAACAACAGTACACGACTGACCTGGTGGACAACGCCGGTTTCACAGAAACTATTCTACCAAAGCTTTCAACTTCCTTGGTCCACTAAGTACCTCGCATATTATTATGCAGTTCAAACCAAGACAGATTTCAGAAATCTAAACAATACATTGATACTCGTCTCTCGCTTCTGATCTGCGGATCATATCGTGATTCCTTACCATGGCCTGCCAAAATGTTGAGACGGTTCTCAAACAGCTTTCCCATCACTTGTTATGGATATTCTTCCACATTTCAGTGTCTTAATCTATCGTATAGGTTTGTGACGTATGTTTACAGAAAACGGCGGGCATGCGTTTTGTAGCATTGAATTCACCAATGCCAGCAGGTGCATCAAGTCCGAATGATAACCTCATGATAGTACAGTTTGTCATATGTGAGTCGTCAGTAGAAAAATTGACCAGTTATTATTAATTAAAGAATATTGTAAATACACTTAAGTCAGGAGTTTAGAATTTTGGGCCTTTTTCAGTCAGGAGTTCCACCCAAGCTCAAGTCGCCGTGCCACTCAACAAGCAAATTTCTTTTAAGGAGCCCTTTACAAACGCTCCTCCGATATTTGCTTTGTAAATCCCTGTCGCTTCATCACGTTCTTACAGTAGACGAGCCAACCCCTGCAAAGTGGTGATCGAAACTTCACAAGAAGCAAAATCAGTTTTCACTGAGGCCAAACCTGGATTTTGTGCTTCATGATTGCGTAGACCAAACCACCACTGACAACTTAGTAGAATCTTTATCCTCTCGGCTTTTGGCAATTTTAAAAAGGAAAAAAATACAGTCAACAAAGGAATAATATCTTGTATTTAAATTGCTTCTCACTAATTCCTCCTTGTATCCTTTATCCATCCTTTGCTGTCAATTATCTTATACTTTAGTATTCGGTCTGTCGTTTTTCTGGGTTAATGGCTTTCCATAAAATAAATAAGTTTCAAGATAATAAGTGAACAGTTATGCACTACAGCTGACCTTTTCCGAAGGTTGGTCCTTGTCTTAACACAGTTTAACTGTAGGAGGTGGATCGTAGACGGTTTGTAAAAATAATTGTTAAGGTGCTCGAACACAGTGTGGCAAGGAAGTTTTGAAAAATGTTGAAGTTTTCAAACGATTGATAATCATGAGTTAACTGACATTTACGCATGTAAGAAAACTTAGAAATATTTAAAAACAACCTGAGGCCAATTTTTATACTTGTAAGAAATATAAGGGCTAATTTGTTTGATAAAAATACAGTTTTTCTAATAATCCCCAGATTTGAGAGCTAGAAATTATAATAAAATGTTAATCGTTCCTTAAGCTGAAAGGATAATCATACCGCTTTCTTGATATAGGAACAACTTTTCCTTAGTCAACATATTTCAAACATATAACTGCTATTTAATTAAAATTACCTACAGATTAACCTCTAAATTTTGACAAATTTTGGAGCGCTTTCAGTGTTGTCAAGCTTTAGTCCATAGAAACAGATTATGTTTGACCTTTATAGCAAAACCTTTACAACAAGCTAAAAAGTACCGGAAAAATGATTTTTTGAATATAATTTCTTATAAAGATAGCCATAAGGGCATATTTAGAAATCCCTCCAAACAGCATTACACACTGCCATACGAAAAGAACATCCGCAACAGAAGTCTGGCGTTCTTATGCCTAAGATTAATAAAAACATTTGCTACTGTAGATTACCTCTTTTAAAATACACTATAATCAGATATTCAGCTGACGACTATCTGTGTATGTTTACTTTTTTCGGGGATATGTCAAAATGAAGCAGAAGATTTTTGGCAAGTTTTTTTTTTAAATTTACCTAAAGATAAATGATACAATTTGGCTGGAAATGAAAGAACTAATTTTCTCTTTTAAATTGGAGTCTTTTCCGTCATAGCTGATTACTTACAGGCTCTGTTCTAAGCTCGCAAATGCAAAAAAGAGTGTCCAAATATATAGTAAGATTTTTATGATATTATTATCATTCTTATATCTGGTTGATTTCTAATGTACACATGAACGGAAATTATAGTCTACAAAGAGTGTATTTTTACATGCTTTTTATTTGATAGAACTTAATTTTACCTTCATCTGCATGATCATCTCTGGAAAGTTTTGGTTATGTCCCATACAGTCTATGCGGTCATAACTACTTTGTTACTATATTATTTGGTAAAGCTTCACAGGCTAGCAAAAATGATTCTTAAAACTGAAGTTGTACCTTGTTTACGGAAATAAATGCGATTCATTAAATTTGGCTTCACCTGTATTTAAGCAATTTCGGACCAAAAGTTTTGGATCTGGAAGGGGTATATCTTGAACCTTTTTGCTTATATTGGTGTTCTCCGATAGGAAACACATAAAAATAAGAAAAACTTTGGTTTGTTTCATACTTACTAGAACAGGAAATACCTTTGATGTTGGACGTTCTATGATTTTGCCAAAATTAATGCCGATTACCGTCAATAAACTAAACTCAAAAGTTAGTCTTCCTTACCAAAAGGCTTTCTCAGAATCAAATCCTATACATGGAACAAAATAACATAAAAAATATATGCTCAACTCCCAAGTCAAATTTCATCAAGTCTTTTACATGATTTCCTTGCCTTATTGTACATCGACAAACAATTAGCAAGCAAGGAAAACAAACATCAAACCCTTTGTTTATCATGTTCATTTGTCGGTATGCGAACAGCGGACTGGACATCTGAAACCGGATCCCGGTGGTCATCTAGTTCAGTATATTATCACTTCGCCCGCTGCCTTAAATTTTTGCTGGTGCAAGATTTAATGCTGCATCGCAAAATTGGAACTACCGTACTAGAGGTGTTAGGACAAGAGTTAAGGCAAGGTTGGGGTTATGCTTCGGCCTACAGTTAATGTTGGGGTTAGTGTTACTGCTGGGGCTACGCCGCGGGCGTTTCTCACCCACCTAGAAGTTTGCGTAAGGCTACTTGGATGGTCGAGTTGCCGAGTTTGTAGCCCTGAATGTTGCCACAGTAATTTCCTTACCTCCCTTCCCCAAATTTAATGGATATCTTCCTTGCAATTCTAATTTCCTTTTTCGTCGTAAATGTCCCTTGTCACAGGCGTGTTCTCGTCGTTAGTGCCACAGCGCTTGCAAGACAAAAGGGGTGTAGTTTTTTTGTCTTTGGTTAGATGGTACACGTCTGGAAGCTGTACCGTGAAATGCGAAATAGTGGTGCATTATACATATTGCAGGAACCGCCTAAGTAATTGAGGTGGCTTTGCGCTTAAGTCCAGGGGTATATATTGCCACGATCTAACGCTTAACCGAACCCTGGCTTAAACCCTACGCTAACTCTGATCTTAACCCCGGTCATAATATCTACGGCCATTGACAAAGGGTCATATATTTTATGACGGTATGGTCCTAATCCTGTGTCTTGTCATACACAGTTACGAATAATATCCAGCAATTCGTAAATCTCCGTCTATCTATGTTGGGCAGGTCGATTTTACTTACATACATGTATAATCATCTGATATGCTGAATTTTATTGAATGATTAATCCTCTATGGTTGTTATTATATGCGTGAAGCTTTCAGGTCCGTATATCTTATCATATTAGCTACCCAACCCCCCCCACCACCCAAAGAGGATGAAGAAAAAGGTACGAGGACTTGGACTGAATTATATTGAGACTGACGTTTCGGAAACTTGCTTGGTTCCATCGTCAGAGTAACTAGTTGAGTGTTCCTGTTTTGCAGAAAAAATAGGGGGGGGGGAGCCGGTCAGGAACCACGTGGCCAGCATGAGAGACTACGTCACCGCCACGCCCACGAGATAGACATCAACTGACGCGAGCAGCAAACACTGATTAGGCAGTCGATCGACGGGGGGCAGACCAGTCATTATGCTGACTTGCGACAGCCGCGAAGGGGTCAAAGGTCACACGAGTCCACCAGTGGTCAAACTCGTAGTCAGTCCACTGCGAGAAGGCAGGTCAAAGTTCGTGCGTCAAGCATGGATATGATTTCAGGCATGCAGCAAGTCTGAAACATTCCCGGCAAACAGGAACAATCATCTAGTTATGCTGTCAATGGAACCGAACGAATGTCCGAAACATCAACCTCAATATCTTTGGTCCATGTCCTCGTACCTTCTTCTCGATCTTCTTTGGAGATAGTGAAAAAGATAATGTTATTATTTACTCGTTTCATTGGTAGACAAATGATGTTTCATTCTAAATATATAGCAGAAACAGCCAATGTTTCTTTGACTACAGATAGCGTTTAAAGTATTCATGCACTGGTGTGCAGCAGTTTGGCCAAAACCAACCAGAGGTTTCGACAATGTTTCGATAGGGCATCATCAACCAGGCCAGCAATTCCATACTGGAACCAGAAGTTTGAAGAAAATTGAAACTTGTCCATCAAGCCACGAGCGAAAGACAGTCTTAGGAAAGTATAAAATAAACAATAAGCAAATATCTTGAAATAGAAGGATGGCACAGATTAATGGTAAACTGTACGAGCCTGCTTTGCTCCACAAATTTTCGCTTAAACTTATCCCAAAAAAGAAAAAATGAAGTCTTCTTAGTCTTATTTTAATCAAGCATTGACATACGATAATCTCGAAGGGAAAATTTAAAATTGTTTTCTGGATGGTTGACGAACAGAGATGTCAATATCCACATACGGATCATCTTTTTAGATGAAGCTTCATTTTGTCTAAATAGTTTCCCATGAAAGCAAAATCCCTTTTAGTTCGTTGCATAGAAGGAAGTTTGCATGTTATTTTTAATTACAAAGCCTCCGCGACTAACATTTGGAGTGGCTTTTTCATAGGATCGTCGTATAACCTTAATTATCAGAAATACAGAGCTGTATATCGCTGTAATTAATGCAAAACTGTTCAAATTTACTGAAGATGAAAGAAGGAGATTTGATCGCTGGGAAAACACTTTATTCACCTGACGTTCCCACATCCGTCGCGGATTCTTCATCAGAAACATACACAGAAAGCATTAGCAGAAACAGGTCTTGAGATGATTAATAAACCTGGAATAAAAACGATCTGACGGAATTATTTAATTTGTTTCAGAACTAGGGATTTATGAACCACACAGTAATTTTATGATAAAACTGGATGGTCTCGAGCGCATGAGAAGAATCGAGATGGTTCTTATTGCCCATAAAACTCGTCTACTTTAAGTAAATCAATTATTTCGTCTTCTTCCCTTAACACAGATGCAAAGAGGCTTGAAGTTAATTTTTAAAGGTTACTTTAAAGGGAGTGAAAAGCAGGATTCCTGTCCCCAACAAGACTGCGATAATTCTTGTTGACTGTCATAGGAGCATATGTGAAGCTGTTAGCATCTGATTTATGAAAATCCCGGATGCATGTGGGTTGAGTTTCCTGGTTCTTCAGAGGCGATTTCCATAGTCGAGGAGATTTTTCACCATAGAGAGCGCTGGACAGTCTTTTAGTTGAAGAATTAACCGGAACGCTAGAAGCTGTAATCCAACAACATTTGGTAAAATTCTTCAGGAGTCTAGTTCACAATAAAGGTAAAAGCACGATAAGTTAATAGTTCTTGATCTCTGCGCCCCCCCCCCCCTTCCAAAGGACACGCAGGATTTAAATCTGTGGTTCCTCCAGCAGTGAAATAATTAACTCTGCAGCGGTACGCAATTGCCAAAAAAGAGTAAAAGCACTGAAGTTAATTTGTTGATAATAGTGTAGATTTGAAAAAATTTAAAAGTACGACTAAATGCAGGCATTGAAAGGACAATAAATATTCCACTTCTCAGTATACTTCATGCCGTGAAAGCCAGCACATGCGTCCTAGGATGTGAAAATGACTAGCAGCGACTCTGAGCCTGCCGATTGTACCTGCCTTCTTTTGAGTTGACCCAAGTGTGAAAAACTCTAGGCGTTTGGCGGGATTTGAACCCGCGCATCAGAGAAAGCCTTTGCCGGAGGCTAATGCTCTACCGCTAAGCTACAAACGCCCGCTTCACGCCATGAGTTTAATCACACTTGGATCGATATTACCCGCTCAACTTTTCGCTCATATGGCATCCACCAATACGGGAGAAAGTTGACTGCCCAAGCAGGATTTCCTGCCTTCTTTATCTCAGCTGCTTTCCTATAAGAATGCAGACAATCATGATCTCGAAAAGTGACTGATTGGGAAGCGGGGGTTACGTAGTATCCATTTGTCTCCCACTAAGGGTCCCAAATACGTTGTTCCTAGTACTCTCGTATGTAATGTACGCACCCTTTCCCTTTCCTGTGTCCTCTCCGTGTATTATTCTCTTCGAGGGTATGGCTTGCATAGACTAGGAATCAAGAGAAACAGTCGCCCTGGAAGGACTGTAGACTGTGACGGTTGCAGCTGCAGGCCCACCTAAGCTCTCGGCAGACTGCGTCAGCTTTCGGGAGCGCACGTGTAGCAACAAACTGCTCACAGCTGCCTTGGCGCGAAGCCAACAAGGCAGCCACAGAGGAGACTGTTTGCTGCCGCAGTTGGAGCAGACTGCACCAGGCACGATTTACCAAGGTTTGATTGACTCACTAGGGCTGCCTACACAGGTTTGCTCACGGGCACACACATACACAGAGCGCCAGCCTAGCACAGGCTAGACGCAGTAGTTGGATGGAGGCTGTTTGTGTGTTCATTGTTGCTAACCGCTAGCGACACGAAAGCCACACATGCATCTCAGATGGAAGTTTAATTTCCTTTGTTTAAAAGGTGCAGAATATAAGTTCCCTATAAGCAACACAATTACCTACACTAAACTGCCACTAATAAAACTAAACAATCAACTAACTAAGCTAGGTAAACTAATAAAAACTACACCTCAATAAACTAACTTAATTCAAAACTAAACTAAAACCAATAAAACTAAATAAGAAACAAATAAAATCATAAATAAAGTAAAATAAATATCAAACTTTTACGAAATGACTAGTGAGTTATGCATGGTAAACATCGGAGTGGCTTATAGGGAACCCTTATCCAGAATAGTTGGTGTTCCGTTCTGCCTGAGGATTAGGTATCAACCGTGACAACCGGAAAGTCAAAACAGAGCCATCAAGTAACTGTTCTCATAAGTATCATTACTTGGATTAAGAAATGATAGCACAGATAATAAAACAACAAAGACACCATTCAGTACCTCCTATTCCTTCAATCAATGAAGGCCAACATGTACTTAGATGCACATATTATTTAAACTCATACCAACTGCTTTCGAAGTTCACAAGACACAAAAAGATTACTCGACGCGAAACTACAGTGACGTCACCCTTGGCACGTATTAAGCCATTAAAACGCCTAAAGCCAAATACAGTAGTCGTCGGCTATTAAGCTCACATCGGGCCCAGACCAAATTGGGCGTCATAAGCGGCGTGCTTATTAACCGTGGGCTTAATAGCCGGCGACTACTGTACTCTTCTGAATTCTCTGATGTGAAAATTTTTGTTTTAAAGGCAGTTAATTGGTACCTTCGATTCGATGCCAAACTAGCGGAGGCGAGAATGCTGGTCAACTTTATCGGGGATCGCATAGAGGGAAACGAATATCCGAACAAATACCGGAGGGCGTTGCGACGAAGCCATACAGTGATCACCGCAGAAACCCTTACAAGATACACCGAGAACCAACTGGAAAGCACTCGCGTAAAGATTGACGAACTGGGGCGTCACGTGTGCCAACGCGCTGCCGTTCTAGACATCATGACCGAGGAGGAAAAATGGGAATTCAGCATCTACTCTCAAACCGTAGGAACAAAAACGTGGGGACACCAAAAGATCACCAATCCTATAAAGGGTGCACGAAATAAAACCGCAGTTAAGACTCCCCAAAGATCCAGAACGGTACGCACATAACTACCCCTTTCTGGCATTTAATACAACTTCACTTGAAAAATTAGCTCTGGGCCCAAAGTCCAGCATGCCTGGTCAAAAGGTTAATCAGTCAGAGTTAGGAAACCATTTTGAGAATCTCTATGCTTGGGGAAGAAGGAAGGTCGAGCACCAGATCAAGTTGTTTATTATTCTGAGCTTTCGGGCTCTTGCGGTAGCCCATCGTCAGAGATAAAGGCATCCATGAAAAGCAAGCGACAGTTATAGGGGGTAGGAGCCAATCAAACGTCATAGGGAAGAGAAGTGAGTAGAGGTAGGAAGAAGTGAGGGAGAGGGGGGAGGGAGAGTCCACCGTTAGGGATAATAGCTTCCACGAAAACAGGCAACAGTTGTGGGGGGTAGGAGCTAGTCGAACTTCATATGGGCAGAGGGAGGCAGAAGAGTTTGAGAGTTAGGTAGAGGGGAGGAAGGGTTCATTAATCAGCAGTGTCCGGCGTGCGGGTGTTCCTGCGGAGAGCAATATGTGCGGGCGCCAACTCAATACATCTGTTCACTGAGTTGTCATCCGTGGCCCAGGCTTCAATTAGCTCGCGTTCAGTTTTGCTCCCGGCATGAGCAATTATCCTGGTTGCTGCGACATTAAAGTTGTGGCCCGTCTCGTGGGTGTGGGTCGCCACTTGCGACAGTTCCTCACCCAGCCTGACAGCCCGCTTATGTTAGTTTATGCGCGAACCCAGCATTCGTTCAGTTTGCCCTGTGTAATTATAAGGGCAGCTTGAGCATGGGATGCGATACACTACTCCAGATTGTTTTGTGAGGTTCAGCGGGTGTTTTATTTTCATTACATGGCTGCGCATGGTAGGAAGTGCGGGAGGGGGGAAGAGTCCACCGTCAGGGCTTGTAGCTTCCACGAAAATGAGCAACAGTTGTTGGGAGGGGGGGTGGGGTAAGTAAGTAAGTGTCAGACCATCGGTTTCGATGATATCAACCAAGTGCACCAACAGGTTGGTACAGGAGGTGACGGTCTCAGGGCTTAGTTTAAAGTGATAGAGGACGTAGTTAGCGGCTCCGCACTCTTCACCTTCTCCCATGAGTCACGAAGACTAGACGAGAGCCGGCGCGGCTGCTGTATCAAATGCAAGCCAATATAATGCAATCGCCTAACTAAGTCTTAAATGACAGTAGCCTTTTGCGTTGGTACTACTGTACTTTCTGTCCTCACTCACCCATAGCAGGTGTCTGGCCAGACTTAGGTAAACCTTTCTTCTAATACTTCATACTAGGGTGTGACTTTGTGATAGTGCTTGTTCGTATTGGTACTGCAAGTCAGAAGTGACGCTGATTTAGTTTGCACAGGGCTCATGTCTACTAGTACTGATGCTGACACTGATTCCAGCATTTACCAGAGGTGACGCTAATTTAGCCAACGCTAGGGCTCATATCCCCTTCGTCTCAACAGGGAGTGTTTATCTGGGTTTAACTATTTCAGGTAAGTGCATGCTTGGGGTCATCAGCATGGCTGCGTTTGTCATGGTTTCCTCACTTTCTACTCTATTCATGGTACTGTACGCACAAAGAAGATGCCGATATAGTTACTTGTCTATGCTAGAAGTGCTAATTCAGTAGGATCAGTACTTAGTATGCTATTAGTACTGCCTGTGCATGCTTTTTAAGGAGTCGCACCCAGTATGCACTCCCAATTTGTGGGATGTAATAGTGATTAGAATTTATACAATAATAAAGCGTTTGTAGAGTAGTGATTAAATTCAACACTGGGCTCTTATCTCCACGTGTCAGTTATAAGTGTAGTAGAACTTGTGCTAGCTCTGCCACTATCATTTGTCAGAGGTCTGTCCATCGTCTTTCTAAAAAGGTGGGCTACAAGTACCGCTAATGGACGACAACCACGTTGCTGAGACTGCAATAGACTAGAAGGCTTGGGCTAAGCTTTGAGGACTCGGCTGTACTATGAAGCCAAGCAGGTCTAGCTTAGAGACTCGACTGCATGAACTAAGGGGTACATTTGTATATAAGCTGGGTAATGATTTTACAGCCAATGAGAATTTAAGGTAAGGTAGGTCGGAGTTATGTGTAGCTAATAAAACAATTTTTTATGCTGCTGTTCGGAGAAACTACGCTTTAATCAAAGAGTTAAAAATAAATGAGCTTACACGCGTCCCAAGCTTTCATTCGGGTGGATTTATAAGACAGCCGGTGAGAATGCGCGACCGCGATGAAGATACGACTCTCATCAGGAATACTTATAGTCGTAACAACGGGCCTCGGTGTCAAGACCGTCCTCTGGTGATATAAATTGTAATCGGCTAACAGCTGTTCGCGTATAGTGATTGTGGTTGTCGTGGCTTGCGCAACCGTAGCTTGCAGATATCGTGTAATGTCATGCTATGTCATGTCCTGCTATTTCATGCCACCCCCTCAAGGGAGCTGTGGGATACAGCTGGCCCACTTGACTCGCGCGCCCTCAGTCGTGCCAGTTATTCCGCCATTTGAGGAAGTATCACATCTGGATGGCCCATTTACGTGGTGTCACAGTCGCTTTAAATCCTTGCTACTAACGACCTTTATTTGCAACAGCAAGACGTCATAATACTTAAAGAGTAATAGTCATCATCAGCAGTAGCAGCAGCATGTGTTCGGCGTCTATCGGTATTGTTTTCCCTTTAATCATCCTCAGATTTTTTCCTCTGGAGTGAGAACCTAGTTGGGTTATTATTGTAGTTACCTCCTGAAGAATACCTGATATGGCTGCAGTGAGCTATGGCTTGAAAACTAGGTTGAGAGGAAGGGTATAAGCCAAATAGTTGCATAGATCTGAACTAAGAGACTCGACTACATATGCTTGGAGATAAGCTACCCTCCTTGTTAATAGCGATTTGTTTGACAACTCACCTGAAGCTGGGCTAGAGTTGGATTTTTTGTAGCTGGGGCTTCAGTAAGCTTATCTATATTTGGCTAGGGGTTATTCTAAGCCAAAGCAGAACCATATAGAATCGGAATTAAGATCCTCAACTGTATTTTTGAGACCTACACTAGTGGCTAGGTTTAAGTAATGACAGCTTAATATAATGGGGGTATTTCGGTATAGTGGTCTTTGGATAATCTGCATTGGGTAACCTTACATTACACTTATCCCGAGTAGTGTTTGCCGTGTATTTATTTGACCCTCGCGTTTACTCCAGCGCGATCTTCAGGCGAGTCGTTTAGGGGGCACCCAGTGGCCAATGCACCGTAGTAGTTCCGCAGTAATATAGTTCAGTAATGGTTCCGTCCCGCAAGCGATGTCATTTCTGGTGGAAGAAACGCGCTTAGAAAGAGTTCAAGTCACGTCAACATCATGGTCAGGCTGTTAGTCCACTGTTCAATCCACAGAGCATTTCCCGCTTTGGGCTGAGGGCGTGGTCGGTTGCTCGACGGCTTGCGATTGATATGATTTTACTGAGATTTGCTTTTCGAAGTAGCTATTAACTGTGTCAATAGCTGAGTAGTAAGCAATAAGCATAACATGGTAAGATGAGCCTGCTAAATTTCTCAGCTTCAAGTGGTGATTCTGTAGAACACTTGGGATTTCCTGCGAGCATGCGGTCTCTTTGTAGGGGTTCGGAGATCAGCAGATACAGGCAGATTACGCCGGACTACACGACAGGTTCGGGGTTCTTACGAGCGATATAGCTGTTGAAGTCTACCAATTCACGTTATAAAGCACTTTTTCGAATGACGCCCCGATTGGCTTTTGAATAGCCAATGACAGAGTGCAGCTTAGAGTCATCAATTAACCGATTTCGCGTCCAAGGGAGTTTCCGCGTCCTCCACCGAGCTGCATTTAGACTGCTTGGGGCGCATGCTTTGCTCCAGTCTTTGTTTACGTCTTCTCACCTTTGCTCATTGAATCCGTTCCTAAATCTGCCCTGCGTGACGGGGGAGGGTGGATTGAGGCTGCACCCCTTTTGACCCGTCATGGGCCTCATTTTGTTTGTCTAGGTCGACGACCGGCGGGGGGGCTATACTCGAGCCAGTGATACGAAATCAAGTGTACATTTCGAGTCTTGGGCGCAAAGGGACCTTGTTCACCTGGAACACCTAGGCTTACGGCGCACCCTGCGATTCGCGCCACCTAGCGCAAACTTTTCGTCGGGATTACGGTTTGTTCCTAGTTCGGCCACAGACGCAGTTGGGGGTGGGGGGACAGACCTTCGTCCTTGTTGTCTAGGTCGGCGACTGACAAGGGGGACATACTCGAGCCTGTATTAAGTTATCTAGTGAGCAAAATTGAGTCGTGGACGCAAGGGTTCCTTGTTCGCCTGAAACACCGGAGCTCACAGCGCATCCTGCAATTAGCGCCGTTTGGTTCAAACTTTTCGTTGGGATTAGAGTTTGAACCTAGGTCTCCCATAGACACCGGTGAGGACGGGGGTGGGCGTGACTGGGTTTCTAGAATGTCCCATTTACGCGGCTGTTTGGACTTCCGTGATTTTAGCTTAATCGACAATGTTCGAGTGTTCGAAGCTGACAGAGTAGGAGAATGCATGATGTGGTATTGCTTGCTGCACACAAGGGGATGCTCTCGTTATCAGTAATAGTAGTACTAGTGTTAGTTTTGAGCTAATAGAGCCTCCGAGATTATTATGGGATGGCTATTTCGGATTGTTTTTACTTGAGAGACCTAAAACAGCTGCTGCTGTAACTCGCGCTTCTACTGCTAGTTCTTTATACTGATAGCACTGGCAGCGGCAGTGGTATTTCTATTTAACTAAAAATAGGCTTGTGCAAGAAGCATTAAGAGTAGTAATGAGGAGTACAGTCAAATGTGAGCACACTGCACGTAAAGTCCTGAAGGGCAGAAGTCCGCCAATACAATATCATGTAGATACAGTAGGGCAACCTAAGTCAATTCAACAGGAACGGGCAATTTCATTGATGCTGATAATTTTTATTGGTGGTGGTTACACTGGGGCATGCGGGCTTTCCTCGGGTTCCACTCTCTCATCCCTGTCCATCTGGCGGTGTCACCTTATTGTTAGCGAGGCAATATTTATTTTGTCTCGCTGGTTCTGACATGTCATATGGTGTTACAATAACTTTGGCGCTGGTACTACTGCTCTGTTTACCCTCACTCACTCTCTCACCCACTGTAGGTACCCAGAAATATTCGAGGCCCCCGAGTCTCGTATATCTGCTGCTGCTGAGGCTGCAATTGCTGCTTATGAGAAGAAGAAGACTCGATCGCTGGGACAATATGTTTATAAGCCTGACGACTCGATATCCGTCGCGGATTCGTCATCAAAGACATGAGACATGCTGCTCATGTCTCTGATGACGAATGTGCGACGGATATTGCAAACGTCAGGCGAATAAACATATTGTCCCACCGATCGAGTCTTCTTCTTCTTCTTCTTCTTCTTCTTCTTCTTCTTCTCAATTTCTTCCTGGGACACGGATGTTCGCTTGTATTGGCAAATTACTGTTTATGTTGCTGTTTCTCGCGGTGTATCCTAATCCATTTAGTGGGAGGGGGGGGGGGTGAGTCCACCGTCAGGGCTTGTAGCTTCCACGAAAATGAGCAACAGTTGTATGGAGGTGGCGGGCGGGGGTAGGAACTAGTCGAACGTCATACGGTCAGAGGGAGGGAGAAGAGTTTGAGAGGTAAGGGGGAGGGGGGGAGGTTTCATTAATCAGCCGTGTGCGCCGTGTGGGTGGTCTTGCGGAGAGCAAGATATGCGGGCGCCAACTCAATACATCTGTTCTCTGAGTTGTCATCCGTGGCCCAGGCTTCAATTAGCTCGCGTCCAGTCTTGCTGCCGGCGTGCGCAATTATCTTTGTTGCTGCGACATTAAAGTCGTGCCCTGTCTCATGGGTGTGGGCCGCCACTTGCGACTGTTCCTCACCCAGCCTGAGAGCCCGCTTATTTTAGTTTATGCGCGATCCCAGCATTCTTTCAGTTTGCTGTGTGTAATTACGAGGGCAGCTTGAGCATGTGATGCGAAACACTATCCCGGATTGTTCTGTGGGGTTCAGCGGGTCTTTTATTTGATTACGTGGCTGCGCATGGTAGCCTTGGGACGGTGTGCAATTCCGACACCCAGTTCCGCAGCGGTGCGCTCAGTCACTTCTGAGAAATTATTAATGTATGGTAGGGCGTGCCATTTCCTCGGAGGTTCTCCCGTTGGGGCCTATGCTCAAGCTGCCCTTGTAATTACACAGGGCAAACTGAACGAATACTGGGTTCGCGCATAAACTAACATAAGCGGGCTCTCAGGCTGGGTGAGGAACAGTCGCAAGTGGCGGCCCACACCCATGAGACAGGGCACGACTTTAATGTCGCAGCAACAAAGATAATTGCGCACGCCGGCAGCAAGACTGAACGCGAGCTAATTGAAGCCTGGGCCACGGATGACAACTCAGTGAACAGATGTATTGAGTTGGCACCCGCATATCTTGCTCTCTGCAGGAACGCCCGCACGGCGGACACTGCTGATTAATGAACCCTTCCTCCCCTCTCCCTAACTCTCAAACTCTTCTGCCTCCCTCTGCCCATATGAAGTTCGACTAGCTCCTACCCCCCACAACTGTTGCCTGTTTTCGTGGAAGCTATTATCCCTAACGGTGGACTCTCCCTCCCCCCTCTCCCTCACTTCTTCCTACCTCTACTCACTTCTCTTCCCTATGACGTTTGATTGGCACCTACCTCCTATAACTGTCGCTTGCTTTTCATGGATGCCTTTATCTCTGACGATGGACTCTCGCAAGAGCCCGAAAGCTCAGAATAATAAACAACTTGATCCGGTCCTCGACCTTCCTTCTTCCTCAAGCATGCAAATACCTGGAACTCGAACGTTCTCATTCATTCGTGAGAATCTCTATAGTCAAAATGACGACCTTAAGCCGATGTTCAGAGGTAGTGTCCAGCACTTCAAATCAATACTGGTGAATTGTAGTTACCAGTACTTGAACCGGTGACAAACAAATCGCGGACTACTAACAAAAGCACACGTAGACAAGTTAAAGCTGCAAGCAGAAGGCAAATAAATCTTGGCTACTAACCTAGACAGAGGAACGGGCTCCGCTCTAATGAACAGATGGGACTACGTAACGAAGATGTGGCCATACTATCGGATCAGACGAAATTTAAGAAAGTAGATCGAGAAAAAGTTTGTACGGATGAGGTAGAGTTACAGCTGACTGGCTGCTTAAGAAGACCCCATAAGCGGCCCTGACCTCGAACACTTGCGGCCAGTAGGCAGGCACATCCCCCGTTTATATGGCCTACCTACGATCTACAAGGACGGTCTGCCATTTCATCCGATTTTGGACATGCGAAAGTCGCCATATCATTCGATAGCAAAGTGTTTGGCAGAGAAACTCAAACGCTTACAGCAGCAGCTGGCACCATATTGCTATCAAGATACATTCCAATTTACCGACAGCATCAAAGGCTTTAATATAAACGGCATAATGATGCTCCCCCTAGATATCTAATTGCTGTTAACAAACCTCCCAGTCATAGAGACAGTCGACTACATCTGCGAATTCTTGGTGGCAAATCAGGTAGAGGTAAAAATAAGTGATGAATTAAAGGAACTATTAGTAAAATTCACATTAAATGTGCAGTTAATTTTTGACCACCAACTATACAGACAAATATATAGCGTCGCTATGTGCTCGCCTCTTGGATCTTTCTTGGCTTACATCGTCATGGGCAAGCTAGAGAAATTTCAACTCAGCGAGCAGATCCATGAGTAAAAAAGCTATGGTCGATACGCCGATGACAGCTTCGCCATCGCTCCAGCAAAAAACCGATGTCTAGTAGATGCCATTGAGCATGCAATATTTCGACATATGCGAAGCAATAATACGCTTTCGCTAATCGGAATTGACTCCAGTTGTGACACTGATTATCATGTAGTGTATTCTGAAGTCATTTCAGTCAGGATAAGAAGCCGGTTTTTTAACGAGCTTCGTTCCGACTCCTAGCAAAACGTATCTAATGTAAAAACTGACTACTTAAGAAGTGTGCCTTTTTATAATTGATTTGACTGCCTTTATAAATTAAAATATATTTTATGGAAAACATGCACGAGAAAATTATTTTTTGCACTTGTTTGATAGCAACTAACACGTTCTTTAAATTTTATACTCAAAGAAAGGGTAGCTTTCGGTTTTAAATTAGTTGCTTATTATGAGCTTTTTTACGATAATTAGGTCTTCGTCCATAATAAATCGTATCCGTCAATTTATTAGTGCTCCCTATACTGCGTAAAATACATTCCAAATATATTTCCGTATTTGCTAACTACTAGGTAACGTCTTCGTCAAACTGAAATCGAAACTTTACATTTCCTTAAACAAAATGCACACAGTGCGCAGTTTTTAAACCTTGAATTTGAATGTAGCATTCACTCGTTTAGAAAATTGCACGGCAATTGCGCAAGTTTTTTAAAACCGAAAGCTACCCTTTCTTTGAATATAAAATTTGAGGAACGCGTAATTTTCTATCAAAAAAGTACAAAAAATAATTTTTTTTGTGCATTATAAAGGCAGTCCAAATTAGTGATAAAAAGGCATACGTCTTAAGTAGTCAGTTTTTACATTAGATACGTTTTGCTAGGCGTTGAAACGAAGCTCGGTAAAAAGCCGGCTTCCTTTCCTGACTTAAATTGCTTTAGAATACACTACACGATAATCCGCATCACAACTGGAGTCAATTCCGATTAGCTAAAGCGTATTAGTCTTTCGCATGTGTCGAAATATTGCATGATCAACGGCGTCTACTGCACATGCGCTTCTCAATACAGTAGTCGCCGGCTATTAAGCCCACCTCGGGCTCAGACCAAATTGGGCTCAATAAGCAGCGGGCGCATTAAGCGGAGAGTCCTAGTTCTTGATTAGCAAACGCAGGATAGGCACTATACATTACATACGCACTGTATTATGTGTAGAGCTTAGTTATATACAAGAAAACAATGCTGTTTGTCTGTATATTACGTGATAACAAATACAAAACAAAAATGATTTGCGACTCGTTTAAAAAAAGCGGTCTAGTGTCAGTTTTTCTAGAGGAAACTTCACTCGCAAGTGCTCTTTGATTTCCTTCTCCAGGTACCGGAAATCGTCGAAGTTTGTGAAATCTGAAGCCTGTGGACCGCGTTGCGCACGCAAAGAGATGAGAATCTCCCTCTATCCTGTTGGCAAATTGGGCTTTGTAGCCGGCAAATGGGCTTATAATTCGGTGGATTTTGCTATGTAAAATTCCGTCCCAAGGTGATTTGGGCTTAATACGCGGCTGGGCCTATTAACCGTGGGCTTCATAACCAGCTACTACTGTACTGTTAATCAAGCACACCCCGCCCCCCCTCCCCAGTAAGTTCACCCTGGAGGTGGAGACGGCAGGTTCGCTTCCCTTCTTGGATTTCCTCCTTAGCCGAAGACCTGATGGTAGCGTCCGAAGGAGCGTTTATCGGAAGAAAATCCTGGTCCGGACAGCATATAAATCTTAATAGCTTTGTACCTATCCAACAAAAGTGCAACTAAACCCACTGCTTAACGCAAAGAGCTAGGAAAATCTGCTCGGCATATACTATTGAAATAGAGCTACAGAAAATCCAGAAACTGCTTCGAGAGAACGGATATCTGAACAGATTCATCATAAAGAATATGATAGAGAGAGGAACAAAACCCACCACACTTGCTGCAAAAAAGAAGACGCTCTTCCCCAAAGTCACCTTTCAAGGGGATGCAGAGAACAAATTCCTAGACAGACGCCTTAACCAAGACGTATCACGAATCTTCCCAGCAGCGAAAGTTCAGGTGTTATTCTCAACCAATTCGGTTCTGTACGACGAAGGTAAAGAAAGACTGCCGTCTCAGACCACTTCTATGTGACCTTCTCATTTACTTGGATCTGTGGAGCACGTTATATCGGTTGCATGAGTCAGCGCTTATCCAAAAGAATACGGGAGCACCTCCCGGCATGGCTGAGCAAACGTGAAGTCAGAAGCATCACTTGCGCCTTTCTTACCCATATGGTTGACTCAGGACATCATGTGGACCGCAACGAAGCCTTTCAAGTAATAAATAAGATCCAATCAAACTGCCCAAAGTCTCTGAGTCAGCATTTGCAAGCGACAACAGAAACAAGCGCAATCCGGTTGAGGAAGCCGGTGTTGTGCGCGCAAGTAACCTCCTGCTAGCGCCGAGTCTGGCATGGCCAAAGGTTACATAACTGACTGCATGTTTCCGCTTTTTCTCCCCCTTCCAGCCCCACCCTCGTGTCCGGATTCAACAAACCCTAATGGCCTCGTAACCAGCCAAGTGCTATCAATCCCAACCCCTTCCCTATTTCCATGACTAATTTGCCCACATGAAGAAAATAATTTTCCTCATGTTACCCTCAACCTTCATCCCAATATAATTGTAATGGCATGAGAATAATTTATCGAAAACTACGAATGCTCACCAAATAGTCTTTTGATAGGGTCCTGTGTTGCAAAAATGAATCTACTTAAGACATTATTATTACAAATATGTGCATGAGCAATTGAAGGCTAACATTTGTCTGTCGTTTTGCTTAAAAAACGAAGCCAGCCAGATATTAAAAAAATAAGGATTGAATAAACAACTTCTGTGGGCTTACTTATTAAAAGCTACGTTCTTTGCTGCATAATGCAAATTATTTATACACACACTTCAGATGAAAATAAATGAACGTCAGAAAAGATCTGTGGATCACAAGTTATCCAAATATTTGGAACTTTCACATTGTATGAATTCTGTGGCCCTCATCGGATACCACTGCATATGAATAAGCGAACTTCTGACACTATTAACTAAGTTCCAGTAATCAAAATGCTGTACGGTCGGCAACTAAACATGGACATAGTAAACACAAAAGAATTCCAAAAAAGCTCTGAACGAATATTTATTTCGTATAAACTGAAAGGCAGGTATCCCAAGAAATGTAATTTCAAGGTAAGACGTCCCTTGGGATTTCCAAAAGGACGTCTTTCCTTGAAATATATTTATCTACTGAGAACAACCGCGTAGAAATAGACTGGAAGTTAATTTAAAGTTTTTTTGGTTCGTTTGTCAAATCTTGCAATCTCGAAAAGAAGACATCAAAATCACCCAGTCGGACAGAGGGTAACAGGAAATATAAAAGAAACCGAAACCGTCCTTCCATGCTTATGTTAGTAGTTTGGTCAAATTTATGCGTGAGCACCCATGTGCACCAATCAGATATCGGCTTCTCGAGAATTGGTCGCTGTATGCCGAGATCAACCAGTGAAGTAAGCGAGCCATATTAAAGCACTAATGGTGTTAACAATTTCATTTCGCTGTTGACCAATTTCGATGTAAGTATCGCAGAAATCCTCCCCAAAAAACTAATGCTAAAACTTTTTTTAAATGAATTTTGAGTTTTATTTGCTACACGTCTGTGCTACATTTCCTTGTCGTCCATAGGTATGTTAGCATTGACTATAAGTGAGATTTATAGTGCACAAGAAACTTTGGGGTGCAGATGAATGTTTTCTACTATATAGTGCTTGTTTAGCACGTTTTTGGCGTTCTTGACCCCAGACCCTTTCTATTTGTACAGAAAACCATGTCTAACCAAGGTACCGTTCATCCCGCTTCACAAATGAACGCCCAGGCAGATGCTGAGGCCCTGGAAAAAGCCATGAAGGGAATTGGTTAGTTTAATCTATTTTCTCCGTTACCCAAACGTTGCCCTTTTGAATCCTTTGATATTCTACTAGTTTACACCTAGACTACCATTTAAATGAGGTCATGTACACCAGAATGCCTTACGAAGACGGTGGTGCTTCTGTTGAAACCAAAACCCTATATATCGCAAACTTTATTCTCTACTAGGCACGGATGAACAAGCCATCATCGACCTGCTGTCAAAACGTTCTGTTCACCAACGCCAGCAGATCGCAGTAGCCTACAAATCACAATACGGAAAGGTAAGTTAGCCACACTTAAATAAAATCCATTTACTCCAAAAAGGCCACCAGAATTACACTCGAAGGATAAGCATGTAGGTGACCCAGGTCATCGCGATTCACACCAATTATCTTGCAATAAATTTTTTTTCCTATATCCCATAAGGACCTCAAAGACCGTTTGCACAGCGAATTGAGTGGACATTTCCGACAAGCCGTTCTCTACTCCTTCTATGACATGGCTCACGTAAACGCCAAGGCCTGCTACAAGGCCATAAAGGGCGCCGGCACTGACGAAAAGGTTCTCATTGATGTCATCTGCACATCCACGAATGAGGAAATAGAAGCCCTGAAAAAAGCCTACATGGATAGTGAGTTGTCCTGTTATATTTCTATACTATGACTATCAAAACGCAGTACAGAACTGTAAAGGATGAAGAGTTAGAGCTAAAGAGTTTATCATTTGCCTTCCTAGGCACAGTAGATTATGTCATTTGCGTAAGGGTCCTTATAAGCAAATTTTATTTTTATGTACGTTGGTGTATATTTATTTCATAGTAAGTGATTATTTGATTTTAGTTAAGTAAACAATTTCTTGTTATTAGTTGTTTTTATTTGTTTTCGTTAAGTTATTAGGTTAATTAGTTTATTTTACGTTTTTTTAGTTTATTTGAGTTGTATTTTATTACTTAGTTTAATCAGTTATAATTTAGTTCAGTTAACCTTAAGTTTATCTAGTTTTGTATGGCACAGTTTAATTTTAACTAAGATTTTTATAAGGGACCATTATAGTCAGCTGCTCTTTATGGGTATTTGAGAGTTGACTTGCCTACAGTTAAAATAACCTCGACATTATCTGTGTTTCACTCTCCTCAGCTAAAGAAACCCTACTGAGGTCTCTTGGTTTTCACATTTTCATATGCATTCCACTAAGTTATCCAAACCTTCTCAGTACTAAGCAAACCCAACTGTTAATTAATCTCTTGGCAAATTTCGGCCACCAGTTGATTTCCAGTAAGCGTTTGCTATCTTGTAATGACTCCAATTTTCTATCCCTTTTAGTCCTCCTCGAGGAAAAACAAAATGGTAAGCAAATATAAGGTCAGGCGTAATCTTACGTTGCTTAAAGAACATTGAAGTGAGTAATGCCTTAAGACTGCATTTTGCGGTTCCCACAGCTCTTCGAAGGAACTTGGAACTCGATGTCAAACACGATACTAGCGGGGACTTCGAGAAGGTGCTAATTGCCCTGCTGCAGGGTAAAAGAGGGGGAGATGTAGACGAGGTTAAAATGCGCGAAGAGTGTGAGGCTCTTTATGCGGGCGGTGAAGCGTAAGTTTACTTATATTCAAATGTAGTCACATTGGTGTTTATGCTTGAATGTCCTTACACAAAACATTGATGATTTATGCTAATACAAATTAAAACTTCACCATTAAATGTTAACCCTTATATTTCTAAAGTGGTGAGAAGAAAATGCTCTTCTGTTTGCAAATAATTCCTTATAAAAAGGGAACATTTTCAATTTGCAGGAGATTGGGAACTGACGAATCCACCTTTACGCGGATTCTTGTCACACGCAGCTGGAAGGACATTGTTAAAATCAATGAGCATTATAATGCGGTAAGACCGAGCCCCTGCATACACTAAAACTTTGAAAAACCCAAAAACAAATGGTCCTAATAACCTTATGTTGTTTTGTGCAATTTCAAGGCGGTTGGTCACGATCTGATTACGGCCATTGGCAAGGAAACGTCCGGTGACTATCGAGATGCTCTTCAAACGATTGGTGAGTTCCCACTCTAAAATTGTGATATTATTCCCAGCTGTATTTGGCCCATGCAGTACCAACATCAAATTTACTGTTTTGCAGTAAGGACGGCTATCAACAGGAATAAGGCCTATGCTGAGATTCTATACAAGACCATGAAAGGCCTCGGCACTCATGATGACAACCTTGTTCGCATGATCATCGCCCACTCTGAGGTATGAATATTCTATTTTAACAGCATTCTTAAATTAGTTGTTACACCGGAATTGTTGTCATTCTGGGATAAGCAACCTGATGTGGACTTCTTTTATTTTAGGTTGATTTGGCCGTCATAAGGCATACTTTCGACAGCACATACGAAAAAAGTCTTGAACAAATGATCAAAGGGGACACGTCTGGTGACTACCGCAAGTATCTGCTTGCGATCCTTGGACAATAAGAATTGGACTTTTCTGATCAAATCTTAGTATATTTTGCTGGTCTTTCCCGTATTATCGTCTACTATTATACGACAGTTCGAAAATTATACCGAAAGCATATATATTTCTTTGTCTCTTCCGTGCGTAACAGATGCTTGAGTAGGGTTGTGGGACGTCTGGGGGATTCGTTAAGACAGGATGTCTAGTTCCAAATAAGAATATTTTTATCCGAATTTCTGTACTATTATAAGATATTACCAGTTTAAAATATACATAGGCAATTTTAGGGGCTATTTTATTGGATATTTTGTGCGTTAATACAAACACAAACCCAAGATCGTATGGTAATTTTTTGGAAGCAGAAGTAAAACATTCAACCAATGCAGAACAAAAAGATAACACCGCACTTATTCTGGTATAGGCACTCATTGATGAAGATTTACTGATTGTTAACGAAACTCACTAATGCCGCACTGGCTAGCGTCTCATTCCTTGGACGAGCACAGCAGTCGCGCAGCAGCTAGTTTTGCAGACAGATAGTATTGCTGGCAAAGATTGTGAAATGTCTCATTCTGGCTAATTACTCGTCATCAGTAAGTCAAATCAAATACCAAATGGTGCACCACCCGAGGCCACACTCGCGACCTTTTTAATCAGAAGTCTAACGCTCTAACCATCAAGCAACCAGACTGTTCACTTGCCGGTTTCGGGTCGAGAGGTCTTGAAACTCGTTGATGAACGTTCGCTGACCGCTAATAGAGCTCTGTTCTACCGTTCCGCCTTGAGGGCAGCCACGCAGCGGCTAGAAATCTCGGTCCGAACTTTTCGCTTCGAATGTGTACTTCCAGTTGCACTACTCTAAGAATTCCGATTCCACCTTGTCAGAGAAGACGATAGTCTTGCCAACCATGACCCACGATAGCTCTACAGGCGTAATTGTCTGATTAAAGGCTACTACAGGGTGCCTTTTTTCCTTCTATGTTCGAATACTAAGAAGCGAAGATTGAAGTGAAGATTGAAATGACACGACCACTGCAGCGAAGATGCTCATTCTGGTTTTTTTCGAGCTGACACGCGGTTGGTGCACCATCGGCTGTGGTTAAAATCCTGCAGACATATGAGCGATAGTAGAAAAAGAGCGAAGGCGTTTGTGTTTTTTCGGCACAAAAACCGACATTGTGTCTGACAGAACAATAGAGGGAAGTCATCAGCTTGCTATTAGCTTGTTCTTGCCTTTAACTGACCTCACTATAAAGGAGACAAAGGCACAATCACTGGGACGGCAATAGCATTATCCTGAGCCCTCGGTTTCATACAGGAGACCATCGTCAGAGAGAAGAGCAAGCTCAGCTTTTTAATCTCCGGAGAAATTGATTTCTGATCGTGGTATACATCAGTGTATTTGAGGTGTATAGGCAAAGACCGAAATTGTAAGTGTATATTTGTGTTGAAACCCGTCAACCCCTGTGAAATATACACATGCTGCCTTTTAGCAAGTACCTAGGCTGTGAGTATGGTAAGTCACAACGTCAATTTATAGTACTGAGATAGCAAGCATGGCTCGTTATGCAGAACAACTGCGACGAAATGGGGGTTGGGGGAGGAAGTAGCATTCGGGATTAGTTGCGGCCGCGCTGACGTCGTTTCCCGTCTCATCTCGGCATGCGTTCTAGGCGGTATGCCATCTAGCCTTGGCAAATTGGTGCACGTCTTTGCCGTGGTATCCTTTTTTTGCCTTGTGAATCGGATGTAGGTGAAGATGCCGTTAAGCAAGTTTTAAAAATCTGCTCGTCTGCTCCGTTTGGTTGTTACGAAGCTGTCATCCACTTATCAGCACCAGAATGCAGGTTGCAATTGATTGAAAGCCACGTTTTCCAGGTCCTGTTAGACCAGTTATGTGATGAGACCGGAAATTGGGGAATCCATTGGCGTCTGCAAACGACTCAAACAGAAGTATGAAGACTCGATGTGCTCTCTACAAATTGACCATCTAATGCAAGTCCTTGTCAGTAAAAGAAGCTTATGTAGCCCCACTCATATACCCATAGTCTCAGCATTTTGTCCTGTAAAAACCGTGGCTATGGAGATTTGGGGGGTGAGGCAACAGGAAAGGCAGAGAAAGAAATTTTTAGAAGTAAGTGTAAAGGAAAAAAAATCTAGTCGAATTTTCTTCCCGCAGCTGCTGGAAGCAGGTTGTTCTGCATGTAAATTGAAGGTGTGCGCGTCGCTTCGCACCGCGGACTATACTTATCTAACTCCAGAATGGTAAGGCAGAAGACTTTTTGAGCACCGGTGCTCGAAAAGTCTTCTGCCTTATCCATACCTGGAACGCGAACCTTTTCATTCATTCCAGAATGGTAAGTTGGACCACAGGTAAGTTGAAGTAGACGACCTCCTAACAACCATTTTAATTTGCGGGAAATTTAAGAAAGCTGCATTTTGATAATCGGGTTTTTCCACAATAACTTAAATGATAATGCAGATTAGGAAAAATCTACAGATATAAATCAACAACACTTCTAAATACAGTAAAATAAAAATGTATTTAGCATTTATTGAAGTATATGCTACCGCGTGTCCTAATTTCCCGCCCATATTACCAGATAAACACCAATTTCTTAGGAAAACATGCAGATTGTAGGGATTAATGAGTGGGGCTACATAATCTACTATTGCCTCTTTGTCTTCTGACAAAGAAACGTTTTCATTGTCAAAGGTAGAACCGATGAAACGATCAAAAGGACGCCAATAGTCTCTCCAATTTCCAGTCTCATCGCAGAACTGGTTTTGCAGTAGCTGGAAGACGTCACCTTCACTCACTGAGGTCGATACATGGACGATAACTTCGTTATAAGCGGACGGAGCAGAATAGCAGACTTTAAAAACCTACTTAACGGCATCTTCCCCGACATCCAAATCACGAGAAAAGAATAGAATGTCGGACAACTGCCTCTGCTGGACGTCCTCATCACGTGCAAACCAAATGGGGGACTTAGCACCACGGTGTATAGAATGGAAACTAACTCAAGAAATATACTTTACTTCTACAGAAACCACCCAATGGCGCATAAACTTGGATGTGTTAGAGCACTCTTCCATAAGTTAAAAACACACCATAGTGAACCTGAGGGACAAGTGCGAGAACTGCGGCACGAACTGTGGCCAACTGGAAAGAAATGGATACCCGAAAAGCTTCGGCAGTCGCTGCTTTTGTACGCGCCCACGGAGAACAAACGGACGAGAGCCACCAACAATCTGTCACCTTCATCCGTACATAAAATGTGTCAGAAGCAACTGAAGGTACCTCTGCAGAGCTCAGCGAGGGTATTGCTAATCGTCCGATGGGTGCCATGCATTCACAGGTCATCCAAATTAACTCACGAATAACGGAGCACAAACATGCAGTGCGGAAAGGCGACTCACAGTCCCAGATCGCTACCCACACTCTGGAAGAACGCCAAAATTCGACTTCTCGTGCACGCGGATAATGGCACGCGCCATTAATAAGACAGGGCGAGAACTCCTGGAGGTCTGGGTATCAGACTCCAACTCTATCAACAGGTATGTAGATATACCGCCCTGTTATTCTGCCCTCCATGTTCATGACCAGAAGCCACGGCCCCTTTCCTGTTCAGACACACAGGTTGCCACGCCAAGGACGCAAGACACAGTGCCAAGGTCGCACGACATAACACCAAGGACGCGCGCAGGGGAGACAGGATGTGATGACATGAGCATTGACCAATGACAAATTCCAACCCCCTCCCCACCTCTATTTACGCGTAGTCAGCGCTTGCTACTTTCCCATTTTTTCTGACAATGGCCTCTCCTGCGAAGCCGAAAGCTCAGAACAATACAATTGCCGTTCCAGAGATCACATCTTTTTCTTCCTTAATATTCCTTCCACCTCACATCTCACTTCTTCCCTTCCCCTAAGGAACCGGGCCTGAAAGGGTTGTACCTCTGAACTGAACCCGCTGCGATTAGCTCACCTCATGCAAGCAGCCGTGGATGTCGTCGCCCGCTGCGTTCGAAGTACCACCGCCAGCTTGCCCTGTACAACGGGTAGTCAGGTTTTCAGGTGCAGTGGAGAGGAAGTATTCGACATGTTGTCCTAGTGTATGGCTAACACATCAGTGCTCCGACCACTGTCATTAGAATTTCTTATTCTTCAGTAAAAACATCCTCCAGTCACTGTGAATAAAATTAGGCATACAAACCATATAACACCAAAATATCACCAACACTAATGCCCAATGACCAAACACTACATTTGCCAACATCCTAACGAATCTTCCTTGAATTAATTGCAAACTTTAGGCCAAGTTGGACTTCTTTCAAAACGGTGCTAGCGTCGTGCACTTGTAGCGACTTCTTATTCGAAGCCATGTTTTGTTTACATGCCTGTGGGGCATGACCCGAGTGTTTAGCTTTCGCGCCTACTAGTCCGTGCGCGCTAGACAGTCAAACCTCCGATTAAGGTCACGGACTTGTCTGGCCAACCACTTTATGAGGCAAAATCACAAAGGTACCTTTAATGTAGTGACTGCTTATTATCAGACAACTCCCGGAGCAGGCGATCAACTGCCTGTTGCAGACCTCCAGACCCAGCGACTACACCGATCGGAATGCGACTCTGGACTCCGGCCGACTCACGTCTGGGAGTCAATTACTCATTTCTTATATTCTACTCATTACACACTATATTACATTATCCATAGCACTCTGGCCTTCCACGTCTTATCCTATTTACTAATTCATACCCGTTGGGATACGGTCTGTCGTCTATTATCCGGTCGGATTACATGGCATCCCACACAAGTGATAGCATTTCATAGGCCTAGAAGACAGTCGCCTGCAATTTATTCCAAAATTACAGTTGTTAGTTTCACGCTGTTCCAAGCCAGAAATGTACAATGTTACTTGTTTATTTGACCCAATACTGCAAAACTCTGAACGACCTCGGTGGGACTCAAATACAGGAAGACGCCAGTGCAGCCAGAACTCAAACCACCTGAGGAAGGAGACCCCACCGGTAACCGTGAGCTTAGTTGTAGCTGAGTTAGTCAGACGGTTGGCTGTGCTGAAGACTTCTGTTTACTATCCTGAGTTCGAAGCCCGCTAAGGCCACCGAAAGTTTCATAATTGGGTCGAGCAAATCATTCAAAGCTGTCCAACTCCTCCATTACAGATATTTGTGTTATCATCACATCAGTATTCCCTACATTGTAGGACAAAAACTGTTAACGTCTCAGACCTCAGTTACTGACTTTGACTTTTTGTGATCCCTCAACAGATAGCCGGCCATGTCTTGAACGTCGGACCTAAGAGCAACCTGAATTACTGCGTGCCACCCAATATAACTTACGTTTTCTAAAGTCTGCTGTGAAGCTAACGCGTCAGAACGCTGAAATCGACCGTGTCAGGAGTACACCAGGAAATAGGCAGCTTAGTTAAGTTCTTGCTCACAAAGCTGTTCCTATTCAATAAAAAGAAAGACCGAGGCACAGAAACAAGGGAATTGGGAAACGAAGGACCAGTAAGCAAAGAGGGAGGGGGAAGTGTGGTCTTAGGAAGATTATATGTCTGCTGCTTCGTTGGTAGAGATGTTTTTTTCTAGAGAGGTACGTTTTATTAAAGATAAAATTTTTAACTCTTCAGTAAAAACCTCTTCCATTCACTGTGAATAAAATTAGGCGTACGCACCACATAACACCGGCCTATCATCAACACTTATGCCTAATGATCAAACACTACAGTTGCCAACACTCTAACGAATTGTCCTTGGATGAGTTGGAAACTTTAGGCCAAGTTGGACCTCTTTCAAAAGGGTGCTAGCGTCGTGCGCTTATGGCCCTATTGTTGTAGTTCGAAAAATCAAAAGGAGAGGGAGGAGTCAAAAGCGGTTTATACTGGGCACAATAGTATAACTAGTGCATATGTATATATATATATATAGCAGTAAGTGGGGTATGACAGCATCTGGGGGTACCTTGATACAGAACTGTTTTGGGCTTATTAGCCTTCATCAGCCAAGCATAACCCTGAACCCCACTTACTGCTATTATGACTTGGCCGGAATCGGCCTGACAGGTGGTCACCCGTTGGGGACCTCTGACCACCACACGAACTTTGTTTAGTTCCGAAGCCTATTCGATCGGTGTTCGCACATTCCTGAGTGTATATATATATAGTGGTGGACCAACTGCGCCGTCTGTAAGTGCGTTTGTTTGTGTTGTCCGACCAGCTGGTGTTCAGGGTTATGCTTGGCTGATGAAGGCTAATAAGCCCGAAACAGTTCTGTATCAAGTTACCCCCAGACGCTGTCATACCCCCTTACTGATATATATATATATATATATATATATATATAAGGAAATGGCATGCAAGTTGAGAGCAGAAAAAAATGGCGGCTCACTTTAAAAGATTGCTTTGGGATTTGCTCAAATTTCATAACAGGGTGAAACAAGGAGAACAGAGGCACAGGAACAAAGGAGGCAGGGATGGAAAGAAAAGAATTATCCAGGGGAAGGTGAAAGACAGAGAGCGCGTGGCCCAAGTAAGATTACGCGCACATGCCGGTCGCCACCTTGGAGGTGAGAGGTAGGGGAAAGGTGGAAAGGGGGTTGATGAATACTCTGTCCGAGGAACAAGGGAAAACCCGGATTTGCCGATAATGTAGGCAGCTGCCTTCTTTCCAGCATCGATCGCCTCGTCAACAGAACCGCATGTGATGAACGTTGAGATGAAGCCGGCAGCAAACGCGTCTCCCGCGCTATTTGTGTCCACACTGTTCTCCGGCGGAAAAGGGTCGACGGGAATGGTACGAACCAGCATGTCCTCACTTCACCTCACCTCCGGCCTAGGAAACCTTCGCACGTTTAAAAAATATATTGCTTTGCGGCAATTGCTTCCTGGGACTCAGCAGGTTCGCCTGTATTAGCTATGCCAGAGTGCTAATGAGTGTTTTGTCCTTTTGAATTTTTTGACTGTTTCTATCACATTACCTCTAGACTACATTTTAACGGCACCAGAATGCTTGACAAAGACAGTGGTGCTTCTGTAAGAATAAAAAACTCTATAAGCAGTCACCTTCTTCCACAAAATTAGGCACAGACGAACAGGCCATCATTGACTTGCTGTCGCGGACCGCTAAAGGAACTCACTTGCTCTCCTCTTCCCTGGATATCATTTTCAGTTCTGAAGGTTTCATTTCGAACGTGGACTTCCAGTTAAACTACTCTAAGTTTGCCGGTTACATCTTGTCTGAGAAAACACTTGGCTAACCAGCCATGACCTGCGATAGCTCTACAGGCATATTTGTTTGTTCAAAGGCTACTGCAAATTGGCTTTCGTTGTATCTTTTTTTCAAATACTAAGAACTGAAGAGTTATGCTGAATTTGTTATGACACAGCAAAAGCCAACGGGGAGGGATTTCGTTTTTAATTTCCAAATTCTTTCCAGTAAACACACGGTCTAATGCACAATCGGCCGTGGTTGAACTCCGTCATTCATGTCCACAGAGAAAGGAAAAAGAGCCGCTGGTAGACGAAGGCAAGGTCGTTCGTTTTTTGGGAAAAATCCGACATTTTGTTTGAAACAAATGGAGGAAATACATCAGCTTACTAGTCGATTCTTCTCGCCTTTGTCTCACCTCTCTTTGTTGTAAGATGGCTTTAGAAACTTTGTGCACGGCGCACTTCACCCGAAAAGAAAACGCACCCAAAGCCTTATTATTTAGGAACACGCCCAGATTCATCGAGTTGGATTGACTAAATGACGTCTAGGGGGCGACGCCAATACGCTGCTGAGCAAAAGCTCAACTCACCGTCATACATGCTCTGTAATTTGTTAGTTCAAAACAAAATGGAAAGGCAAATCCTAGATATCCAGATAAAAAATTATAGGTAGTCGCTGTTCACGTATTTCTTCAAATGGATCAGCCTGATCTGAATTAGTTGATTTAACTCATGCCTCATATATCATGGCAGATTAGTACGAGCGTCTGGACTGGGTTTGTAGTAGATTGGCTATCTCGTCCAACGGCAATCGAAAATGCGACATATGTTTTCCAGCCAAAGAACACTTTTTAACGTTATACATGTAATAAGTATTATCAGGCAGCCTTGTTCCAAGATATTTCATTTGATTCAGTATGTCAACGGCTGAACAAATTTCTTTCCGATCGCCTCACAGATTTTGGAAGACCTGATAAATTCAAATACAGAAGTAACATCTTCTTAAAAGTTAAAACGTGAAAAAAAATGAATCTTTAGTTCATAAAAAAGCGTTTGCGATTGCTGAATAATTGTGACTCTGACCTGTTCTTGCACTTCGATTTAGGGCTTTCAAACAACATGCCGTATTCATTCCGCCTAAGGAAAATTACAGATTGCGTCTTCTAGAAGGCCTAAATTTGAAAAGAGTGGATCTATCGGTTATAAAAGTCTTTGCGATTCCGAAATAATTGTAGCCCCAATCTGTCGTTCAAGCGTAATTTAGGGCTTTCAAACTGCATACCTTGTACATTTCGTCTAAAGCAATTGACAAACTTCTCCAGGCTATGATCAAAACATCTCATACTGCTCATAAATATTTCTAATGAACATGGTCAATGTTGTGTACCTTATAAGCTGCATTGACAAATGGAATGATATGATGCTAAAGAAATGCAAAATGAACGGCATTAACAATTTTCGCATTTATGCATGGTTCAAAGTCAAAATTAACACCTTCTTCGGAAAAGGCGCAAACATATGTAAACATTTTTCTACGAAACGCATTTAAAGACAGAAGACCATCGAATTTAATTAATAAAGACTCATTTCCTAAGCCAAAGTACAATTCCTGAATATTTTGTTCTTCTTTACGGACACACGCTCAAGAGTCTGAAGTAAGTTGAAGTTAGCTCAGGTTAGCGAACTTTTAGAGAAAAAGAATGAGGGCGTGATTCATTTTACTTCTTGCAGGAAAAAATATTTTGATTACTTTTACCTTCAACCATCGATCGCGGGACATAACATGTGTTGGCACAACAAGAAGCAATAAGGAAATTTAGCAGGTTGTTTACGTTGCAGCGTGAGCACCCATGCCCCCCAATCAGATATGGGCTTCTCCAGCATTGGTCCTGTATGTCGAGGTCAGTCAATGAGGCTAGCGAGATATATTAAGGCGCTGTTGACAAAATTTTCACTCGCTGACGACTCATCTCGATGTAAGTGCCACGCAAATTTACCGCAAACTATTGTCAAAATGTTTATGTTGACATGGCCTTTAAGGTTGATTTTCTAAACGTAGTTATTATACTTCTTTATTGCAAACACGCATGTTAGCATTGACTGTAGGTGAGATCTATATCGTACAAGAAACTTGCGGGTATAGATGAAGAGAGCATATTATGCCGTGATTGTTTAGGGCCTTTATCTCGTTCTTGACTCCATTGCACCTCTATTTGTACAGAAAACCATGTCTAACCAAGGTACCGTTCATCCCGCTTCGCAAATGAACCCGCAAGATGATGCGGCGGCCCTGGAAAAAGCCATGAAGGGACTCGGTTAGTTTAATTTTTTTCACCCGTTACCTCAATTTTATCCTTTTGAATCATTTAACTGTTTCTATCAGTTTATGTTTAGACTAAACTTTAGATATGAGTATGTGAAACTGGTTGCTTTAAGAAAATAGTGACGTTTTTTTGGTAAAACCAAAACCTTAAAAATCGTAATCTTTATTCTCTATTAGGCACGGACGAGCAGGCCATCATCGACCTGCTGTCAAAACGTTCCGTTCACCAACGCCAAATGATCGCAGAAACCTACAAAGCAAGCTACGGAAAGGTAAGTTAAATGCATTGAAATTAAACCTTTTTGCCTCGAAAAAACCAGAAATAATTCAGTCTAAAGATGAGTAAGGAGGACTGCTAAGTCAGCCCAATCTTTGTCAAATTTATTGCACTAATATTTTTTTCTTCTGCTCTTTACGCATAACGCCAAAAGGATCTCAAAGACCGTTTGCACAGCGAATTGAGTGGACATTTCCGACAAGCCGTTCTCTACTCCTTCTACGACATGGCTCACGTAAATGCCAAGGCCTGCTACAAGGCCATAAAGGGCGCCGGCACTGATGAAAAGGTTCTCATTGATGTCATCTGCACATCCACGAATGAGGAAATCGAGGCCTTGAAAAAAGCCTACAGCGAAGGTGAGTTATCCCGTTATACATCTACACTATGTTTATCAAAGCACAGAGCAGTTATGTGAAGGCTAAAGAGTTTGATCGAAAGAGGTGAACATTTTGTATTTCTAGGATTATTGGATTGTGTAACTTGCGTAATGAATTCGTATGAAAAAACCATAGCTTAAAGTACATAAGTAAACACTTATTTCGTACTAAGTTTTTCATTTTTTAAGTGAGCAATTTAGTTTTATTAGTTGTAGACGTGTTTAGTGAACTTAGTCTTGTTGAAGTATTTTTAGTCCAATTTAGTTTCGTTTACTGCATAGTTTTATTATTTAGGGTTTGGTTGAGTTAAGCTTTAGTTTATTTAGTATAGTTACGCATAGTATAATTTAAAGTAGGGTTTTTTGGTTAAAAGGGACCCTGACCTTTAGTTGGGATATTTGAGAGTTGACTGACTATCAGTTAAAAGACCCCAAGGTACACAACCCACGCCGAGGGCTCTACGCTTAAACATTTTCCAAAGCATTCAATTTACGCCTCCAAATCTACCAAATACAAAGTCAACCCAAATTTTTTTAAATCTTTTGCAATAGTTTTGGCAGGGTGTGCTTGCTATCTTGTACTGACTCCACGTTTCTATGCCTTTTAGTACTCCACGAAGAAAAACAAAATGGTAAGCATATAGGAACTTTGGTATCATTTTAGCTTGTTTAAAAAAATTGAAGTAAGTAGGACATCTGAAAACTGAATTTTGCGGTTCCCACAGCTCTTCGAAGGAACTTGGAACTCGATGTCAAAAACGATACTAGCGGGGACTTCGAGAAGGTGCTGATTGCCCTGCTGCAGGGTCAAAGAGGAGGAGATGTGGACGAGGGTAAAATTCGCGAAGACTGTGAGGCGCTCTACAAGAGCGGTGAAGCGTAAGTCGACTTAAATTCAAACTCAATCGGATTGGCTATTTCGAATATTTTCGAGGGAAACCTTAATGTTTTTACAGAAAACAGGCGGTAAGGATTCCTTTCAAGCAACACATTAGTTACCTAATGCAATAACTTAAAAAACTAAAACTAGAAGAGATTAATAAGAAACCGAGAATTAAGATAATAAACTACACTAAACTTAAGTCAAATACCTGAAAATAAAGCAAAGGTAAAACAAAACGAAACCTACTACTAAGTAATAAACTTCACCACATAAGTAGTTTATTATCTTATGGTAATCTACGGTTAGGCTTATAGGCAATAGGTGAGGTATACTGATGGAAATTAGAAGTTAAACATTAAATGTTAATGCCAATTTCCTTACAATCTGCTAAAGCGGCAAGGATACGTGTCTCCTTTGGTTTAAAAAATCCTTATCAATAAAGCGAGTTTCAATTTTCAGGAAATTGGGAACGGACGAATCCACCTTTACGCGGATTCTTGTGTCACGCAGCTGGAAAGACATTGCCAAGATAAACGAAATCTATAATCAGGTATGACGGAACCTTCACTTTGAATTTGCAAAACCCAGAGACATTAGTTCCGAATGACCTTATGTTGTTTTGTGCAATTTCAAGGCGGTTGGTCACGATCTGATTACGGCCATTGGCAAGGAAACGTCCGGTGACTATCGAAAGGCTCTTCAGACGATTGGTGAGTTCCCAGCTTGCCATGATTATCCCATTTTCAGCTATATTTGGTCCACGCAGTACCAACATCTAAGTTTTCTTTTTTAGTAAAGACGGCTCTCAACAGGAATAAGGCCTATGCTGAGATTCTCTACAGGTCAATGAAAGGCCTTGGCACTCATGATGACAACCTTGTTCGAATGATCATCGCCCACTCTGAGGTATGAATGTTGAAATTAAATAGCAGGTTTATATCAGCTTATACCTCTGAGAAAACAACTAAGTCGAGACCTATTTTTATTTCAGGTTGATTTGGCCGTCATAAGGCATACTTTCGACAGCACATACGAA
>JAYGXS010000004.1:28078585-28137147 GCA_036362985.1 Ligula intestinalis
GTCCGACCAGCTGGTGTTCAGGGTTATGCTTGGCTGATGAAGGCTACATAGCCCGAAACAGTTCTGTATCAAGTTACGCCCAGACGCTGTCATACCCCCCTTACCGCGATATATATATATATATATATATATATATATATATATATATATATATATTGAGAAACGGCGCATTCCACTCGAAAAAGAATGCCTCCAACTCTTTGTTCTTTGGATAGCCACAGAGATCTCGCGTTTGTGCTCGCTTCTGTGTTTATAGTTTTCCAACAGGTCTCACGAACTATATTTTACATAAACGTTGATGAAGAGGCTGTATTGTTGCTCTTGACAGAATTTATAGGCTCAACTTAACAGACTACTTCATTAACGTGGACTGAATGACTTGTGTTTAGAGGCCTTGTCAGAGCTCTGCTGAATTAAAGCTTAATTCCCAATATAGGATGTTTAACTTCTAAACAAAATTGGAGGGCAAATCTTAGATATTCAAATAACAAACCTTAGGCAGTCGCTGCTCACGTATCTTCTGAAACGGACGGGTTTGACTTGGCTGAACTGATTTAACTGATACTGGATATATCATAGCTAAAAGAAATGACAGCTTGGCACGAGGGTATAAACTTGATTTACGGTAGATTGATCGTGAACTTTCAACTAAATTTCTGACATACTCTAGAATCGAAGAGTACTACTTAAAGGAAAGTCAAAATAGTTGTTAAGAGGCAGCCTAATTCCAAGATATTTGAAAAGGTTTTGGACCCCGGCTTTTGAGCGAGTTATTTTACGGTTGCGTAAAAAATCAGCAGCATAAAAAGTACTTAAGAAGTAGACATTTCCCTGAGAAGTCCTCAATTACTTGATAACGTATTTAGTATGAAACTGAATCGAAAAAACAGTATGTGTCCTAGCTCATGAAATGCAACGATTTTTAAAATAAATTCTTTTTTCCGTAAAAGCAGACAGGCTACAGCTCCCAAAGTCTCTCATTTGTAAACCAATGTCCCTTCTCAATAAAGAGCATATAGCAATTTATCAAGGGATATTATGTTGCTTAGGGTCATCAGCATTTTAACAAAACAGAAAACTCTGAAAAAATTAAATTGGGAGTAGTAAGTAAAATTAAATTTAAAATATAGAGGAAGCCTCTTCATACAAAGAAACGAGCGAATATAGCAGCGCAAATAGAATAAAGTGGGAAGATAATCATTTTGTTAGCATTTTGGATACATATGTAATGCAATGTTTTGTTGTTTGAAGTGGATTAGGTCAACTAGATTGTCGCTTGATTTTGCCGAGTGGGGGGTCACAGTAATAAGATATAACCTAATCTCTCGCGTGGGCATGCCGGCCAGCGACTAATAAATTTTAATAGAATTGCGAGGTGAAATCTTACACCTAAAGAAATTTCCTTTTACCATATTTCTTCATACTTATTTTAGGATTTCGATTACGACGAGGTTTGGATTGTCCATGGAGTGGTGATTAATGCTTTACAATTTTCAGTGGTTCTTAATCGATGGTTCATAAATAGGGATCATGTTTGACGTGCAAGTGTTATTAAATAGTACAAAACGCACAAACCAGAACGTTTTCAGCAGCACTTAATAGCATAGAAAATTTATTGAATACCAAAAAACGTTGCCTTCAGCCCCATTCCGCCCTTATTTACCCACAGCATACTGATGTGCACTTAACTGTTTTCTGGTAAACAAAATTTTGCGCCTCAAATAAACTCAGTGAACAAATATTCCTTACATCATCCAAGGAAGAGGAAGAAGTGGAGACGATTTCTGAGACCAGAGTATATTCAGGCTGACATTTCAAAAGCTCTCTCGCTTTCATTGTCTGAGCAAGGTATCTGTATTCCTGTCTGCGTCAGATAGATGTGAACGACCATTCGCCCATGCGTCAGTCGATTGCGCCGATCCATTTTCTTGGCTTTTTAAATTGCTCGCGCCTTCGTTAGCTATGCCAAGTCGCTTTTGTGACTCATGAGAGTTTCCAACCTCTTTTTTCGCGACTACTGGCTGTCGGCCCTGCTTATCTCTCTCCGCCCAGCCTATTACTCCGTTTTGAGCCGATGTTAGCCTTTTGCGGAGCGCGAGATGAAGGTCTATGGCTCTGTTAAGTGTGCCAGTCCAGGACCAACTTTCTAGCAGCAGTCTGGCCATCTTGTCATTGGCTCGGCCTATTACCCTAGCTTTTTCGAGGGCGAATTTGTGTTTCTTCTGCTTTACGTGGTCAGAGACCAAAAACAGCTCATGCAATTTTGTGCCAAGGCGTCTGCCCGTTTCACCGACATACCTTGCAGTGCAGTCTTGGCGTATTAATCAATGAACAAAATAAAAAAACTCAAATGTGGGATAAATTTCCCACTCATCTGTTGATCATCATGCTTCGGCAGATATGCAATCTGCTGTGCTCTTCCTTCATATGAATTTGGCAGAAAATTACTCTTCTGAAACGTTTAAACGTGAAAAAGTATATCCTTCTGTTACATAAACCTTTTATGATTGGCAAATAATTGTGGCCCCGAACTCTCCTTACACTTTAATTTAGGGCTTCCAAACGACATACTATATAGATTCCGCCTAAGAAAGAGGGCACATTTCTCTACGCCATGAATCAAATGCCTCATAGTTTTCACAAATATTTGCATTATTTATATGGTGCATTAAAAAATGGGAAGATATAATACGTCAGGCACGGAAAGTTAACGGCTTCAACAATTTTCGTAATTAGAAAAGTTTTAAATCGGAATTAACGTGCTCTTCAAACATCAACTTATTCAAAGATCTTATTTGCTTCCAGATGAGTGTAGGAGCGCATATATTTGCACATTTTGTCTGTGAAATGGATTTGAAGACAAAGGGACACATAAGATCATTAGGAAGAATGCACACTACCTAAATAGTCCTTTATTAGCGAGCGGTTTTGAAGGTGGATGAAAGGCCGTTCAAAATTCCACATACAGATATGAATATAATAGCTTCCGACTAGACTACATGATAATAAATAATCCAACTATATTGTTCGTGTTTTTTCTAATCAAAATCATACTCCATATTTCGGATGAAATTTGATCGGATGGGCAAGCTATTGTACTTGGTCGCAGTATGCAATGCACGCCTATAATTCAAATAGCTAAAAGAACGATTTGAATGATGGCGTTTCTAGCAGAGCCCACCATAGTCAACCGTATTTTGGGCACGATTTATTCTTATGGAGCTGTGACGGCAGATTGCATTCATGATGGGGTGTTTTGTTACACAATCACTCTGGAGGTGACACATCCAACAATTCGATAAGTAGCCTTTTCACACAAGTTTCGGTAGAGAATTGCCTCATAGACTGATGTGTGTTAGTTCGACCATCGCAAGCGAAGATGTCCACCATTTACTCAAGAGTAGAGATAGTGACTGTGGTCAGGTATAGTGAAAGCAGGCGCGCCACTACCTACCCCACTCTAACCCTCTCAACTGTGTTTAAACGGTGACAAGACAAGTTGAGATGGCCGCACAGAGAAAGGGCGTAGACCGCAGCCGTAAACACCGCCCAAACTTAGTATATAGTGACAGTAGACTTTGTGCCGGTACTACTGCATTGTATACTCTCACTCACCTATAGTAGGCGTCTAGCCTGATTCTAAGAAGCCAGACCTCGTTCTGCTAAACAACCACTACTGCTATTTCTAATGTTACTGTTAGGGTGCATCTGAGTAATATTGACGCTGGTTAAAGTCAGCACAGGGTTCATATCCCCTCAAACCGAACAAGAAGTGTAGTATTACTGGCACTGGCACTGGTGCCACCACTTGTCAGCGTTGACGCTGACTGAGCCTTCAATAGGGTTCCTATACCCTTGATCTGAATAAGGAAGCTGAATCTGGGTTTAACTGCTTCGGGGAAGTACAGGCTTGGGGGCCTGAGCAAAGCTGTGCTCGCCTTGGCTTCCGCACTCTCAGCTCGATCCCTTGAGCTGTACGAAATAAGACGCTGTTGCCATAGGTACTTGCATATGATATAAGTGCTAATTCTAGAAAGTATACTTACTGAGGCTAGTAGATAGTATACTATAAGTACTGCCTGTGTATCTTCTATTCAAGGAGACGCACCCAGTATGCACTCCCCTGTCTGTATGAGGTAGAAGTGATTAGCATTTGGATAATAATAGAGCTGGGTGTCCTGAGCAAAGATGCATACACCTTGGTTTCCGCACTTTCAACTTGATCCATCGAACTGTACGGACTAAGAAGCTGCTGCTATAGGTACGTGCCTATGCCAGGAGTGCTAGAGCCAGCACGGGGTTCATGTCCCCTCAATCTCGACAAAAAGTGTCGCTAGCACTGATGCCGCCATTTGTCAACGGCGATGAGGGCTGAGCCAACGCTAGGGCTTATATCCCTTTGCTCTCAGTAGGAATGTGAGCCTGGGTTTAACTATTTCGGGTAAGTACACGCTTGGGGGCCTGAGCAAGCTCTGCTTGACTTGGTTTCTGCACTCTTCTCTCAAGGAAAGTAGTTCCGCTGGTTGGAGTTTGGTCTGGGCCGTGTTCCTTGATCTCTTGTGTACTACTTTTGAAAGTGTTTTCTAGGGGGCTTATTCTAGTAACCATACTTGCTAAGTCCCGTAGGTGGTAAACTACCATGCGGCCTGTGCATACATGTGGGACATTTTAGTTAAGTGTGCAGTTATAGACCTATTAGGGCATAGTAGTCAACTCAAGGTTTGGGAAAGGTTTATGCAACAAGAGCTGCGGATCTGTCATGCATTGAGGTGGTAACAAAGTGACATGTGCCACGTGTCAGGATACTTCTGTTAGAAGTGCTGTGCCTAGGCTAAAGTTTTTGTTCTAGTAATCATACTTACTAAAGCCTGTACATGCATGTAGAAATGTTGGAATTTTAGTTACAGTAGGGTTAAAGACTGTGTATTTGATTATGCTTAATATCTGCTACCGATGCGCGCACAAATTTCGGACTTTTGTAACATCTACAATATCTAGTTTTAGCTCAAAAGTTGCGAAGCGCCGTCTGTCTAGTTGGAAGCAAGATTCTCCAGCAGTCCACTAGTCATGGAAGCTACGCAACTTCCCTTATCAGCACTAATGGTTCAGAAATTTGATGTTCATCCTATTTTGTATCAGTAAAGTATTCAGTATAAAAGTTGGGAATATTAGTTTATCAGCTGAGGTGATGATGTCTAATACCACAGGTAAGGTTTTTAACTAGCTTCGCATTGTTACTGCTAGGACTATTGCTTCTACTGCTAGTTCTTTATACTGATAGTACTGTTAGCGGCAGTGTTATTTCTATTTAACTGATAGTGGGATAGTGCAAGTAACTCTTAAAGTAGAATTAATGCGTACAGTAAGGATAGAACACACTACAAGTATTAATCTAAAGGACAGCCGTACGAAATTACAGTATCAGGTAGGTACACTAGGACAGTCTAAATCAAATGCAACAGGAGTAGGACAATTTCAGTAATGCTGGTAGTATTAATGTTAGTGGTGAAACCAGCAATCAGCGCTCTCCATGCGTACTGCCCTTTCAACTCTATCCAACTGGTTGTCATCTTATTGGTTGACGAAATTTATTAAGAAATAGCTCAAGTTTTTCCATATCTTTATGTTGCATTTTTCTATTTATTGTTAATTGGCTAAATTTTGCGTTGTCTAACACCCCCTTGAGGACACAGAAGAGGTCTTCTTTGTAATAGGAGAGGAATCTGCTCTCTAGTCACCTAAGTTGCTACATGCTAGTAGGTCGTAACAAGTGGCTACCGTAGCCTTTCTCGGTTATATAGATCTAGCTCAGATTTTTAGAGATAACAATATTTCTAGAAATGTGCTCTACAAGTTCGGCACTAGAGGGCAACAGTATGACAGTACCTTGCTGCAGTGAAAGCGCATTAATTGTGATGCTGAAGATACTAGTGATTATAGTTTGTTCAGTCCATAGGAAACTGTTACCATATTTGATCCCAAGAGCATATAATTATACACGTTGGGAGTGGCCTCAAAATAGGAATAACAATGGGGACGGCCTGCCTAATGCCTAAACAGGATTCGGCGACTGAACTAAGTGCCGAGAGTTCTGTTTTTCTGACATGACATCTAGGGGTTTTGTCTGTCCAGGCCACAGGAGAGTCATCTCTTGTTATCACTGGGTGTAGCGTTCGGTGGACAGCGCCCACCTAGTACTACTGAATGTATAAGATCGGGACCTAGTGTGCAGCCGTTACCTATACCGAAGATTATTTAGCCACTTGCTGTTAGTAGGCTATTATAATACTTTTCCAGTAGGTAACTCCTTCTCCTGTGGTTTAGAGGACGTCTCAGGTCTAATAGGAGATCAATCTCTTCTGTAATAAACTAACATTGCAATATCCTATAATTGTGTCGGTAGTTAAGTACTAATGAATAAGCAAGGTATCACCTATACTGTAAAAATATCTGAGTGTAAGACATGCATCTTATATTTGCAATAAACATAGCTGATGGAAATAGGCGCTCACAAGCCTCCTTGTCCTCCACGGAAGTGATCGGTAGAGCATGCTGGTTAAGCTGGGTTGATTTTTGTCGCTGTACGGATGACGCAGACCAACAGACGATTGATGTAGCCGTTGAAAGTCCCATGATAATGCTTTGTGTCAATCGAGCGCCCAGACAGGCTCGTAAGCAACTAATAACTCTCGGTTTTGCACGTGACAGCTTCGGCCATCTATTTTGTTGATACCCTGGTTATGCTCCAAACAGGTTGATGCAGTGACTTGAACGTGACTTAGGTTTTCAGTGATAGTCAACTTCCCGCAGCATCGAACCGCATTCTCGCTCATCACTCATCCATCTGAGCCCGATGTCAGTCTGTCACACCTAAGGTTCGAAAGACACCTCGCGTGTTTGTGCGGGGGAGGACATTAGAAGCGCGGCTGGTGTTATCTTCTCAGCGGGGATGCATTCTACTGCGCGATGGCTGGACTATTTTCAGGTTTGGCACTTTTCCGTTTCTATGACCATATGTCCCTCCTTCCCACCTGTCATGGCATCTAGGGTTTTGCCTGTCCGGGCCATAGGAATGTCATCGCTTGTGGTCACTGGGTGTGGCGTTTGGTGGATAGCGCCCATCTAGGACTACGGAGGTGGCTGTGCAGGATAGCCGGGCTTTCCTTGTCATTGGTTGGACCAGTGCATTTGCTGATGCGAAGGAGAGTGCAGGCCAGCAGAAGCGTGCAGATTGGATTCGTGATGGGGTGTTTTGTTACAAAATCACTCTGAAGGTGACACATCCAACAATTCGATAAGTAGCCACTTCACACAAGTTTCGGTAGGGAATTGCCTCAAAGACTGATGTAATGTAGTCCGAAATGCTAGAAAACGGAAGCCGAAACACATCACAGGGTCAGGCCAGTACATGACATGGGGATCTATTCGTTCACCTGTTCCTGTGGAGCAGGCTATATTGGCCGAACAACGCGACGTCTGGAGAAGAGAATGCGCGAGCACATACCAGCTTGGCTCAGCAGAGGGGAGAATAGACCGACCTCAAGCTCAATCCTCGCCCACCTAATTGATACAAACCACCAAGTGGACGCGAGTGAAGCCTTTCGGGTCATATACCGCACGCCAACGCACTTCTCCAAAGGCCTGCGCAAACGGGTGTTAGCCACAGCAGAAGCAGTGGCAATCCGGCTAGCAAAACCCATTCTATGCTGTCAAAAGGCGCTGGTTCAAGCCATCGGCCTCCCTTGGCCGACTGCACGCGGAAATCCAACGCCTACTGAAGCCAAAGAAGACGAAGCTACGGAGGATATTCAAACGCAAGCTGCGCGGCTGACATACAGAACTCAATCCGCGGACCGCGAGAACATCCCCCCTGTCTCATCTGGGCATGGCAACCAGCGTCCTACCCGCGCAGGCGCCCGCGTTCAGGAGACGAGGGAAAACGCAGCTGCTTAATTATCCTCACCCTTTTCCTCCCCCTCCCCCCTTCCCTAACCTGACGATTATATAATCGCTGTAATTACTTGAACAATTTTATTCCCCATGTCATGTACTGGCCTGACGATGAATGACCGAAAACGATCGTTTGCCAACACGACTTTTCAATCGTAGAAATGGGAATTTTCGCTGAACATCACAGGGTAGCTGCGGAGAGGACCTGTGGTGTCACCTCCTCGCACCCAATGTGCAGTGGCTCAAAATTATGATCGATTCTTACATCAAAATGAGCATTTCCAGGTGTTAATTCTATTAAGCTGCATGGCGCAGTCAAAAAACCAGAAATCTAAAATTATCGACATCCACCCAGAGAGAGCAGGTTTTGGGTGACGTCATCACACCTTTAAAGAAAGAGAGCAGCGGTTGGCTCATTTTGCAGATTGTATGTAAAACCACTTTTTATTACTTTCACACGTGATGTAGTAGTAAGCAAAAACAGTGTTAGTAGTTCTTTCTGATGTCAACGTGAGCATCCATGCCCCCCAATCAGGTATCTGCTTCTCGAGTATTGGTCACCGTCAGGCGGTGAACCTAATGAGGGATATCAAAGGGCTAAAGGTGTTCACAGCTTTACTCGCTTTGCACTTGTTTCAATGTAAGTGTCGCGCAATATCACCATAAACTGGTGCCAACATTTATATTCTTTAGAACATATGTGTTCACCGATCATATGCAGGGCACACCTGCCCTGGCTTTTTTAATGCCTTTCAGCTGTTATGCGAGGATGTGAGTCACACAACCGTTTGCCACATGACTGTGTATATATTGTTTACTATGCTTCAGTTACATAATTATTTTAGGCATTACCGGCAGAAACGTTAAGACTTGCATGATACGTATTTCGACCTTATTAGGTCTCATCAGATGCAGATACCCAACTCCAGGGCAGGTGTGCCCTGTATAGGATCGGTGTACACATATGTTCTAATCTATATCCCGATCAACAACCGGCAAAACATTGAGCCCGATAGCTCAGGGGTTAGGGCGTTCGCCCCTGACCAGAGTGTCGTGGGTTTAAATCTCGGGTGTGGCAGCAATTTCCGTGGCTATACTGGAGTTGGGTATCTGCATCTGATAGGACCTAATAAGGTCGAAATACGTACCATACAAGTCCCAATGTTTCTGCCGGTAATGCCTAAAATAACTATGTTCCTGAAACATAGTAAACAATCATTATTCTTGAGATGGGCTTTTAGCTTTATTTTCTACACACATTTACTACATGAGTTTATTGTCCATGAGAATGTTAACGTTGACTAAAGAGATGAACTGCATGGCACAAGAAACTAACGGGGTATAATTGAAAGCGAAGTATTGTCTAGTGGCTGTTCAGCGCGCAATTGCATATCTGTATCGTCCATAGTCTTTTTTATTTAACAGAAAACCATGTCTAATGAAGGCACCGTTATTCCACCTTCGAAAATTGGCTCCAACGAATTTACGGCCGCCCTGGAAAAAGCCATGAAGAGAGTCGGTTAGTTTCATTTATTTCCCCCGTTACCCTTAGTTTGTATTTTTGGCCCTTTGATTGGTTCTATCAGTTTATGCATATATTTTCCCTTCAATCTGATCATACGCATCGAAAGGCTTAACAGTAATGGTTTTGCTGAAACCTTAAACTTATTAATCGCAATATTTATTACCTACTAGGCGCAGACGAAGAGGCCATTATTAAACTGCTGTCAAACCGTTCTGTTAAGCAACGCAAGGAGATTGCTGCAACCTACAAATCAATCTATGGAAAGTTAAGTTAGTCGCATTCAAGCACATTTTTTCGGGTGTATGATTAGTATTACAGTCCAACCATAAGACACGAAGATCCTTATGTTAGGTCGATTTATTTGGATTTTTTTCGCAGTGATTCATTTATTCCACTTTGAAACACTGCTCTTTATCCCTACTTCTAAAAAGACCTAAAGAAGCGTTTGGATAGCGAGTTGAAAGGACATTTTAAACGCGCCGTTCTGTACTCCTTCTACTACATGGCTCACGTTAGTGCCAAGGCCTGTGACAAGGCCGTAAAGGGTGCGGGCACTGATGAACCGGTCCTTTTTGACGTCATCTGCACATCCACGAATGAGGAAATAGAAGCCCTGAAAAAGGCTTACGTTGATAGTGAGTTGTCTCAATATACTCCGGCCATATGACTATCGAACCGCAGAGCAGTTACCGAGAGGCTGAAGATTTTGAGCTTAATGTGTTATCATTTTGTTCTTCTAGGACCAATGGCTAGTGCCAGCTGTTCTTAGATTCCGTATCTAATGAAACGAAAAGCAAAATTCTGAAATGTTTTGATGCAACTATTCTACTAAGGTATGGCGAAAATACTGATTAAAATACAACCAAATCCCAGTATGTTTCAGTCATCGTAGGATGTTGGTTTTGGTACAAGCCTCTTTCTGACCATCTGCCAAAAACGTGCTCTATAAAGGAATGGCCAATTACGTAGTGTGCATTTTTTATTGCTTTGTAGCACCCTTAGAAATCCAAATAAATCTTATAGAAAACAAACGCGAAAATAGTGTTTCGCGAACTCAGTCGGTAGCCAATGCTGCTTACTTGAATTAATATACGTGACGTAAAGGAATCTTTCGACTTTTAAAGAGTATATAATTACGGGACTTTTTACGGCCGTAGCATTTTTATGAATAGTAAATCATACCCACTAATTCATTAATGTTGCATATAATATATACAGTATGTAAGCAGCACAATCCAATGCGAACTATGTAATCTCGCCCTCATACCGCAGAGAAGGGTGTACTTGTTCAGGGACAGAAGTAATACATTAATATGGAACCTTCTTTGAAACCAAAAGATACTTTTTCTTTGATAAAAAAAATGTTGGAGAAGACACAGTTTACTACCAAGCGAGTACAAGAGGAAATAATTTTGTGCATTATTTTCAGAAAATATTCTTAAGTTTGCATGTGTGTCGAACACTAAGGAGAACACTACATACTACTTAAATAAGCATTTTGTTAAACGGTAAATTTGTGCAGGCGTCCAGAATGGAGCTCGACTGAAAGCTGACACTGGGAGGGGACTAAAATATCTTGAGATTAATTAACAAGCTAATCAGTACTAAAATTATATTGGAGTAATCTTTGGCAACGTTCGCGAAAGCCTGAATGCCAGAAAGTAGTTTCTATCTTGTTTTGAGTCGATCTTTCTATCCTTCTTTGTACACTCAAAAGTTGATAAATATTTTACCCAATAACGGGCAACACTTGGTTTTCAGATTGCAGTTGCTGTCTTGTGCTGACTCAGTTTTTCTCTCCATTTAAGTTCTCATCGAGGAAAAAGAAAATGGTAAGCAGATATGAACTTTTTCGTAATCAAAGGTTGTTAAATGAACATTGAGGTTAATATGGCATCAAAAAACTGTCTCTTACGATTAACCCAGCTCATCGAAAGAACTTGGAATCTGATGCCAAACATGATACTGCTGGTAACTTCGAGAAGGTTTAAGTTGCCCTCCTCCAGGGTAAAAGAGGAAAAGATGTGGACGATGCTCAACTTCGCGAAGACTGTGAGGTGCTCTACAAGGACGGCGAAGCGTTAGTTGACCTTACTCAAAACGTAATCACACTAGTCATTCTGAATATTTAAGAAGGAGGCTTGAATGTCCTTGCATAAAATATGTGTTAAGACTTCCTTGCAGCGTAATAAACAGTAAAATACTAATAAAATAAAAATTAATCCAAGACAAACTAAAGTTAAACCAAGAAATCTTAATAAAAATCAAATAAATAATCTACACTAAATGATAAATCATATCAAATTAATAGTTATGTTATAGCGAAGTACGGTGTCGCATATAGAGAACTATTACAAAAAAGGATAATATGTTATGCATCCTGGTGCAAATTAACATTTAAAATGTAAATTTTAATTCTTATTTCCCCACGTTGATCTAAAGCGGCAATGATAATTATCTGTCTTGACTAACTATCAATAAAGTAATTTTCAAATTGCAGAGTGCCAGGAACGGATAAAACGACCTTTTACACGGATTCTTGTCACACGCAGCTGGAACGACATTGTTAAGATCAACGAGCTGTAAAAGCGGTTAGACACGGCATATAAATACAAGTAAACTTTGCGAAACACAAAGGCATTTTTGCAAATAGCCTAATGTTGTTTTATACAATTTAAAGAAGTATGGTGACGATCTGCTTATGGTCATTGGCAACGAAACATCTCTTTTCTATAAAGTTGCTCTTCAGACAATTGGTGAGTTCAGAGACCAAACCGATAATCCCATTCTCAGCTGAACTTTTTTGCAGTAAGGACGGCTCTGGACACGTATAAGACCTATGCTGAGATTCTCTGCAGGTCTATGAAAGGCCTTGGCACTCATCATGACAGCCTTATTCGATTGCTCATGGCTCACTCTGAGGTATGAGTATTTGACATTAAGATTATTTTAAATGAGCTTATACACCGGCCTTACTGCTATCATGAGAAAAACAAACTGATCGAGACTTCTGTTTGTTGCAGGTTGATTTGGCCGTCATAAGGCATACGTTCGACAAATGATCCAAGGAGACACAACTGGTGATTACCGCAAGTACCTCCTTGCGATTCTTGAACAAGAAGAAGTGGAGACTTAGTGATCTCAGTAGCTTTCGCTGGTTTTACCCGGATAATCATACATCTTTCTCGCTCTCCTCTTTACTAAATGGTTTTCCATGTAAGGGCGTCAGATGTTTGGAATATTTTTTAAGACTTGGTGTCTCATACAAAGACTTAACATTTTTTTTTCCAAACGAAATAAAAACATTTAACAGATTTCCGGTTAAAATTTCGTGGGCGGTAACATTTATGCTGGTCGTCCACCTTAGGTAGTTAAGTATGGTAATTTTTTGTTTAATTTTTTAGTTAGTAAAATACCGCCAACTTTTGAAAAATATATTTCATAAGTAAAAAAATCTAAAACCAAGCTAAGCTTAACAAAATAACCCAAAGTGAAAACCAAAATTACATTAAGACTAGCAAACTAAATTATATAATACCATCGAAAGCTTAAAGCAGAAACTTGAGTCTAGGTGTACCTAACGTTAACGATCAATTTACCTTTTACTATTGTATGGGTGATTAAATACACACACCTGTGATTGTGCGATCATTTAAGAAAACACAAGCAATGCATCCAATCAACGCAGAGGACAATTAAGCACCACATACGTTTCAATATATGCCTTGGGTCTAACGCTTTCTGTATAAACGATGAGCTTTAAATACACAGGATCAAGTTTCGCACTTCCAGAGAAAACAATATTCTCGCAAACAGCGTCCCACGATAACGCTGCAGACGTAAGTATTCGTTCGAAAGCTACGGAAAATAAAAGCTTTCACTGCTGCTATCTTCAAATACTAAGAACCAAAGAGTTAAATGAAATTTTGTATGACATGGCCAAAGCTGAGAGGGATGGCCATTTTTGTTTCATCTACCTCTCAGTTAACGCCTTCTCTGAAGCAAAATTGGCTGTGACTGATATCCTTCAGTTATTTGCGCACATGAAGAAAAATCAAATGCTGATAAGAGAAAGAGAACATGCCTCTTTTTTGGAAAAAAACGCAATTCTATCTGCAAACATGCATCGAAAACCTCATTATTTGGGAAGAGGCTCAGATTTCGTGCTTATATTTACGTTAAAATTCGCCTAACTGACCCTTGTTTAACTTCGCACGAATAAACTTTTCCGCAAAAATTTATCGGGAGGCCATATTGTTGCTCTTGACAGAAACAGCTCGTAGGCTTAACATGGCAAACTATTTCATCGAGTTAGATTGACTGACTGACGTCTAGGAGGCAAAGCCAATACGCTGCTGAGCAAAGACTCACTGTCCATCATACATGTTCTAGAATCCTTCATTTCAAAACAGAATTAAATAGCAAGTCCTAGCTGTCGAGATTACAAATCGTAGATATTCACCACTCACGTATTACTTTAAACGAACCGGACCTAAATTGGCTGAACTGAGTTAACTGATGGCATGTATCATGAGAGGGAGAGAAGAATGACAGGTTGGTACGGACGTCTGCACTGGGTTTACACTAGATTGGCTATCTCGTTAAATGGCACTAAAATATTGTGGCTCGTGTTCGATTCAAAGAACACTTCTTAAGTATACTTCTAATGCTTATTCTCAGACAGCCTAGATCCAAGATATTACTTTGGATTCAGGCTGCTGGCTTCTGAACAAACGTTTTCCGACCGCCTGCTAAATGACATCATAAAAAGAATACTTAAGAAGTAGGCATTTCTCTGAATGCTTTTCAATGCCCTGATCAATTCAAATCTATTCAATAGAAAAGATAATCCAATATACCAATGAATTTAACAATAAACTCCCTGTTACGCAAAGATAGCCCAACCTGCGACCCGCGAAGTCTTAAAGCAATGAAATAATTGTCATTTTTTATAAAAGGTTATATAGGGATTTATCATTTAATATTACTTGGTTTATAAATACCTGCTTCTTGGAAAACGGAAAGTTCTGAAAACATGAAAATCGGGCGTACAAGGTCAACTTGAGTTTTAAATGTAGGCGAACCTTTCCATGCAAATCACAGAGTAAATAAAACAGCGCAAGTTGAATTGCTTTGGAACAACATCGCTTAGTAAAATCTTCGGATTCATATGCTTCCATATTATGTGAAATTTGATGTACGGATTGGACCAATCAGCTTAAATTCTAATTATGTTTTGATTATGTTCTCCAAAATGGTTTCACAACAATGGCTTCACTCTATGCGTTTGACTAAGTTAGCTAGATTTCCGGTTGATTTGCGGATTGGGAGGTCACATGCGTAAGGATTTTGTAAGCTCACGCGCAGACATGCCTACTAGTGTGTAATATAGTTTAATGGAATTGCTAGATGCAATCGTAAACGCACCATTTTTTGCACACTAAGAGAACCTTCCTTCCACCTCATTGCTTACTAAATATTTTGGGATTTTGATTAAAACGGAGTTAAGATCGTCTTTGAAATGGCGATTAACACTTCATAACGTTCAGTGGTTTGAATTCGATCGTCCATGAATAAGGATCATGTTCTACCTCCTAAGGTTCTTTTATAGTACAACAAGCACAACAGGAAGTTGTGGTCTACCGAAGTTCATAGACTAGGAGCTTTCTTGGATATCCACAGACGTTGCATTTGGCTTTATTCCACCTACGCTTGCTCCGAATATACTGATCTGACCGGAGCTTTTCTTGCATAGTTAGCATTTTGCGCCTCAAAAAAAATCAATGAAAAAATGAACAATCTGAAATTTGTGTCAAGTACCGCACTCAAATTTTGATCTCCGCATTTCATCCGATACGCAATCTACTCTACTTTCTTACCAACCTCGTAGAAAATTACGCCTTTTAAAAGGTTAAGCATGAAAAAAGTGCATCCTTCTGTTATAAGAACCCTTTGTGATTGCCGAATAATTGTGCTACCAACCTGTCATCATCTCCGGAAGACGAAGAAGAGACGATTTGTGGGACCAGGGTGTATTTTGGCTGACGTTTGAAAAAAATGCTCCGTCCATCGTCAGAGCAAGGTGTCTGTATTCCTGATCGCATCTGATGAATGTGTCCGACCTCTAGCCTTGCCTATTGCCCATGTGTCAATCGATTGCACCGAGCGATTTCTGTGGCTGTTTGAATTGCTCGTGCCCTAACGGGTATCTTCAGGAGCTGTGTCAAGTCGTGTTGTATCTCATGAGCGTTTCCACCCTCGTTGCTCGCGGCTGCCAGCCCTGCTTATCTCTCTCTGCCCGACGTATTGCTCCGTTCTGAGCCGATGTTAGCCTTCTTCGGAGCGCTTGGTAGGCGGACTGAAGGTCAATGGCTCTGTTTAATGTGCCAGTCGAGGACCAAATTTTTAGCAGCGATCTGGCCATATTGCCGTTAGCTCGGCCTATTACCTTGAGGGTACGAGCAATCTAAACAGCTACATAAATTGCTCGGTGCAGTCGATTGACACATGGGCATTAGGCAAGGCTAGTGGCTGGACATATTGATCTGACGCGAACAGGAGTACAGACACCACGCTCTTACAATGGAAGCGAGCACGCTTTTCAAACGTCAGCCAAAATGCACCGTGGCCCCAGAAATCGTCTCTTCTTCTTCTTCTTTCTCATCTGGGGATGATGAAAGGAATATTTTATCTTTACCTTGAATTTTTTCGCACACTTTAGTTCATAGATTTCAAACTATATACTTTAAACTTTCCGCCTGAGGAAAATGACAAATTTCTCTACGCAATGATCAAAAGGTCTCATAGTTCTCAAAAATATTTGAATGCGACATGGCCAATGTTGAATAAATTAAAAACTGCGTTAAAAATGGAACGGAATGCTTTAGGGATGGAAAACTAACGCTCTCAACAAGTTTTATAACCAGAAGCGCATCTAAATCGAAATAAACCCTCGCTCCAAATATCAAATTCTTCAAAGATATAAAATGCTTACTACATGACCACATTTTTTACAGTGTGTTGTTTCTCAAGTGGAAGAAAGGTCGTTCAAAGGTCCGTATCCTGAGGTAAATCTTATATCTTCGGATAAGACTGCAAGATGATAAATATTGCAACTATAACTATCTTAAGTTTTTTATTCGAAAGGATGCATTCGGATTCAATTTCATGGGATATTCTACTCGATCACAGTATGCAACGTGCGTATGAAAATAAATCGGTAAAAAAGCTTCGTAGGACGACGCCCCTAGCAGAGTCAACCACAGGCAATCATATTTTGGGCCTGATTAATTCTTGCGCAGCTTTGATGGCAGCCTGCATTTGTAACGGTTGTTTATAACAGTATGACCCTCGTAGTGACATATCTAGTGATTCGATATGAAGCCAGTCCACCCACATTTCGATAGGAATTTCTTCATAGACTGAACTAATGTAGACTAAACGCCAGAAAACGAAAGCCAAAACATGCAGTAGAATAGGTGATTAGAGGACCTTTCCAATGAGCAGTAGCATGTCACCGTACGTGCTTTGCGGTATTGAGGTGCCATATGCTCGAACCTAATTTGCAGTGGCTCACAAATATTATTGACTCCTACATTATAATGACTAATTCCAGAACCTAATCCTATTAATCTGCATAGTACATTCAAAAAATTGAATCCCTGAATATTTTAGTGGGCTCAGGGACATCCTGTCAACAATGTGGAGTGAGTTAATTTTTAGGTGACATCAGCACACTTTTGAAGAAAGAGAACAACGGTTGGCTCCTTATGCAGATTGTAGGAAAAACCATTTTAACTACTTTCACACGTTGTGGCACAGTAGGAAACAGTAAGCAATTTCAGTAGTTTGTTTATATTTCAACGTGAGCACCCATGCCCCCCAATCAGGCATCGACTTTTCGAGTATTGGTCACCGTATTTCGAGGTCAGGTAGTGAACCTTGCACGAGATATTAAAGCGCTTATGTTGTTAACAGTTTGACTCGCTTTGGACTAGCTTCAGTGTAAGTGTCGCGCAAATTCACCATAAACAGGCTGCAAAAGTTTTACTGTTGAGATTATATTTCAGATTTATTCTCTACACACATCTCTTCTATGTCTCTTTTATGCATGAGAATGCAAGTGTCAAATAAAGAGACGACCTAGACGACAGGAGAAACCTGGGGGTGTAGATGATGCCAGCGTATTGTTTGGTGGCAGTTCAGCGCGCATCTGCTTAAGTGTTTTTCCCATTCTTATCTCCGCTGTATTTTTTATCTGACAGAAAACCATGTCTAATGCAGGCACCGTTCATTCGGCTTCGTACTTTAACACCCACGATGATGCGGCCACCCTGGAAAGAGCGATGAAGGGTCTCGGTTAGTTTAAATTATTTCCCCCATTTCCCCAAGTTTTTCATTTTACATTCTAAGACTTTTCTTTAAATCTGATCGTGAGCACCAGAATGCTAGATAAAGACTGTGGTGCTTTTGCTTAAACCAAAACCCTAAAAATCGTAATCTTTATTTCAAAATCAGGCACGGACGAACAGGCCATCATCAACCTTTTGTCAAAACGTTCTGTCAAACAACGTCAGGAGATTGCAGCAGTCTACAAAGCAAGCTACGGAAAGGTAAGTTAGCTATATATGTTCTCGCAAGAATGATAAGTGTCACAATTCAAGAATGAGCTACCGAGACACCTAAATAAGGCTGATTCATGTAACCTTTGTTGCAATTAAGCGTTCTTTCCACAGTAAAACACCCTGCTCTTTAACCTTAACCGCAAAAGGACCTCAAAGACCGTTTGCACAGCGAATTGAGTGGACATTTCCGACAAGCAGTTCTCTATTCCTTCTACGACATGGCTCACGTAAATGCCAGAGCGTGCTACAAGGCCATAAAGGGGGCAGGCACTGACGAACAAGTCCTCATTGACGTCATTTGCACATCCACGAATGAGGAAATACACGCTTTGAAAAAAGCCTACAATGATAGTGAGTTTTTCCATTATACTGCTACACTTTGGGTACCAGAAGGCAGAGCAGTGTTGCGAAGGCTGAGGAGTTTAGGTAAAAGTTGTTTTTGTAGGACCGCTGGCTCATGCCAGTTGTTATAAAAGTAATTTCCCTCTCTTATGAAACGCCAAGCAACATTCTGGAATGTGTTCATGATTTAAACTATTAAATTAAGTAGGTTTGTAATACTGATTACGGTACAGCCGTACCTCTGTACATTTCTGTCACTTTTGGATGTCGCACAAGCCTCTTTATAACCATCTGCAAAACCTACACTCTATCAATCAATGGCCAATTATGCAGCATGCATTTTTCTTATTGCTTTGTCATGCACTTCAAATATATTTTATAGAAAACAAACTCAAAACTCAGTCGGTAGCCAATTTTTTTTCCTTGAAATTTTATACTTGACGATAAGGCATCTGTTGGTTTTTAAGAACGCTGTAATAATGACACTTTTTATGATCGTGAACTGTTTGCCAATAATACATTATACCCGCCAATCTATATATGCTGCCTATAATAAATACAACATGATCAACCCCAATTTCATAATTTAATGAAAACTATGTGACGCCTTCCTCATACAGTAGAGAAAGGTGGACTTTTTCAAATTTAAAATGAAAACATCACTATGTAGAACCTTGTCTGGAACCAAAAGATGCTATTTCTTTAATTTGAGAATTTAAGAGAAGGCACAGTTTACTACCAAGCGAGCACATGATGAAACATTTTCGTCCATGTTTTCTAAAAATATATTAAAGCTTGCAAGTTGATCAACAATTAATGAGAACACTGCATACTACTTAAAAGCACTTTGTTAGAGGGTAATGTTGCAAGTGTTCAGAGGGAAGCTCGATTGAAAGCTGACATTATGAGGTGACTGAAATATATCGAGAGTACTTAAAAGCTAATCAGCATTATAATCCTTTTTGAGTGATCAGTAAAAACATTCTAGGAGAATCTAAAAAACAAGGAGAAGCTTTCGATCTTAGACTGACTCACTGTTTCTATCCGTTTTAGTCCTCTACGAGATGAAGCAAAATGGTAAGCATAAATGAGATTTGGCGTAATTTAAAGTTATTTAAAAAACGTGAAATTGGCATCTGAAAACTGCCTTTTACGATTACTCCAGCTCTTCGCAGAAACCTGGAACTGGATGTCAAAAATGATACCAGCGGTGACTTCCAGAAGGTTCTGATTGCCCTCCTACAGGGTCAAAGGACCGGAGATGTGGACGATGCTAAACTTCGCGAAGAATGTAGAGCTCTCTACAAGAGCGGCGAAGCGTAAGTTACATAAAATTAAAAAAAATAACTGGATTCGTTATTTTGAACACTCTGAAGGCAGCCTTAAATGTCCTTTCATAAAAGTAGCTGATATTTATGCCTAATAAGCAACAACCTAGTTTCCTGTTAAATAGCAAACTAAGCTAAGCTAAAACTAATAAGACTTGACGATAAGCTGAGAAGTTAACTAACTGATTTAAACGAAAAATGAAAAAACGAAAATACAAGTAAACTAAACTGAATAATTAAGCACATAAAATAAATAGTAAGTTTTCCTATACTACACTACGGCGTTGCTTGCAAAGAACCATTACTGATGCAAACTAAAAGTTAATCATTGAATATTAATTCCAAATAAGTCCCATACCTCTATAGCGGCAATGTACGTGCCGTCTTTGTTTGCACAAAATTCCCTGTTGATAAAGCGAGTTCAAATTTTTAGGGTCGTGGGAACGGATGAAGCCACCTTTACACGAATACTTGTCTCACGCAGCTGGAAAGACATCGTGAAAATCAACGATATCTATAAATCGGTAAGACGGAGCGTGTTGACGTTCACCACTGCAACACCCTAAAGGTATAATTGCGAGAAAATTAATGCTATTTTATACATTTTAAGGCGATTGGTCACGATCTGATAACGGCCATTGACAAGGAAACGTCCGGTGACTATCGAACTGCTCTTCAGACGATTGGTAGGGGCTGAGCATAACCTGATAATCACATTCTGAACCACATTCGGTTGTAGCAGTATCAACATCTGGCTTACTTTTTTGCAGTAAAGACGGCTATCAACAGGAATAAGGCCTATGCTGAGATTCTATACAAAACCATGAAAGGCCTCGGCACTCATGATGACAACCTTATTCGAATGATCATCGCCCACTCTGAGGTATGTGTATTCAAATTTAAGATCATTTTTAAACTGGGTTTATTAACTCTGGCTAAAGTTTTTCCGAGAACGAGAACTTGACGTGGAATTCTTTTATTACAGGTTGACTTGGTCACCATAAGGCTAACGTTCGACAGCACATACGAAAAAAGTCTTGAAAAAATGATCAAAGGAGACACAACTGGTGACTACCGGGAGTACCTTCTTGCAATCCTGGGAAATGAAGTTTCAGAGCCTTTCTAAGTAAATATTAGAAGCTTTTGCTGGTATTTCCCAGCTATCATTCCAGAAGTATAAATTTACATCTTTCTGTGTCCTTTCTTTACCTAACGGTTTTTCAAGTACGGCTTGGTTTGGGATACTTGCTTAGATGGTGCCTCGTACACAGGGGAGGCTTTTTTAATCAAAACTCCTATGCTATCCATATAGAGCGTTTCCAAATTACAAATTATAAAAGTTGAACCATAAGAAATTCAAAGACAAGTCAAATCAAGTTTATTAAAGCAAGCATAGGCAATAGCCATTGAACTCTCTATTGGTACATTGTACTTAAGAAATGCATCAACACAGTAACTGTTTAGTTGGTAGACCACTTTAGATAGGCCAAGCTCCTACTATTTTTGTTAGTTTAGTAAAATTTGTTTGAGCTTACCACCAAATTTAGATAAATATAATTGAATAAGTACGCCCGCCTAAAGTACCCTAATCTACACTGAAGATAACTAACTTAAGTAAAAACCGAAATAAAACTAAAATTATACTAGGAAACTAAATAATAAACTAAATAATAAATAAGCTAATACCACCGGTGCGTAAAACTGAATTCTGGGTCTAGGTTTATGTAACGTAAACGAACAATTTAGCTTTTGCCATTGAGTAGGTTGTTCAATCGGATGTTTTGTGAATAAATATACACATACACACCTGAAATTGTGCTATCTTTAAAGAAAGTGCATGCAGTTCGTCCAATTTGGGTAAGGGATAACGGTAGCAGTGCACAAATTTTGATTTTGATTTTTCTGGGTCTGGCTTCTTTCATTTAAATGCTGAAGTCCGGTTACTGTACACCGAGTTCGCCACTTCCATCTTGTCAGAAAAAACAAAGCTTTCACAAAAAAAGTTGCAAGATAACCATGCAGACGTGTGTGATTGCTCAAAAGCTACCGCAGGAGGGGTTTAATTCCTTATGTCTTCAAACACTAAAAAATAAAGAATTTAATGAATTTTGGCATGACACGACCAAAGCTGAGAAGAATGGCCATTGATGCTTGCTTGTATTGGCAAGAATGGCCATTTTTGTTTAACAGTAGACACACGGCTTGGTGCACCGTTAGCCGTGGTTGAACTTCGTAAGTCAAGTAGGAGAAAAAGCCGCTGGTAGACGAAAGCAAAACACGCTAGTTTTCCGAAAAAAACCATCATTTTTTCTGAAAGAAATGGAGGAAATACATTGGCTTGCTAGTCTATTGTTCTTGCCTTTGGCTCACCGAACTTTGTAAGAAGCTGGCCTTGGAAACTTTGGGCATGGCGCACTCCACCCAAAAATAAAACGCACTCAAAACCTCATTATTTAGGAACATGCACAGATTTCGTGTCAAAATCTGCAGTTACATTCGTCTAACTAGCTCTGGTTAAACTTCGCACGAATTATCTTTTCCACTAAAGTTGATACGGAGGCTTACCATGGCAAACTACTACATCGACTTGGTTTGAATGATTCATGTTAAGAGGCTAAGTTGCTCAACTCAACCATCATACATGCTCTGGTATCTGTTAGTTCAAAACAAGGTTGAATGACAAGTCCTCGATGTCAAAATAACAAACCTTAGGTAGTCAATGCTTGCGTTTTTTTAAACGGACCAGCCTTAACTGACTGAGCTAATTAAAATAAACTCACGCATGTCATAGGAGAGAGGAATTGCAAATTGGATCGAATGCCTAAATCGGGTTACAGTAGATTGGTCATCTCATCAAAGGGCCATCCAAATTGTGACATGCGTTTTCGAGTCAAAGAACCCTTTTAAGTTCTTTTAGAATACTTTGAGGAAATTCCCATTGAAAATTTCAGAAGATAAATTGGTGAACATACGTTTGTTTTCTTTTGTTTTCGAGAATTTATCGAAAAAAACGTATGTTTGCCAATTTAACTTTTAGAATAGTTATTATCAAGCAGCCAAGTTCCAAGATATTGCGTTAGGTTCAGGATGCCGGCTGATGAACAGGCTTCTTTCTGACCGCGTGCCAAACAAAAGGGGCACAAAACCGAATACAAAATGTGCAAAAAGTACAAAGGGTACAAAACGAATACTTAAGATGTAAGAACTTATCTCAAAGATTTTCGACAACTTAATGAATTCAAATAAATTCAATAGAAACATGCTCGAAAATATTCCTTCTGGGTTCGCCAGCTCGTTCTTTCTTGTGTCCTCTGTCTGTCGTTACCTTTCAATTTAGGGCTTCTAGGCATTTGGCCTAAGGAAAGTGACCAATTTCTCTACGCTATAATCAAAACGCCTCATGGGATTCATAAATATTTTCATTGAATACGGACCATGTTGCAGACTCTATAAACTGCACTAGCAAATAAAAAGCTACCATGCTTAAGGAATGGATAGTTAATGCGATCGGTTTCGATAGGGAATTGCGTCACAGACTAAGGTGCTGTAGTCCCGCTCCCCAGAAAATGGAAGTCGAACCATGCAACACGATAGGTGAGGAGAGGATATTTCTAGTGGACAGTAGCACGTCACGGTGCCTGCATTGGGGTAATAGGGTGCCACCTCGTTGGATCTAATATGCAGTAGCACAAATAATGATTCCGACCTTAAAATGACGACTTTCAGAACTTAGTCTCATTAAACTGAAATGCACAGTCGACAGCCTAGAAGTCCTGAATATGTTGCTCGGGCTTACCCACATCCTCTTAAGAAGTTGGAATGAGTTGAAGTTAGCTGAGGCCACCTTTACTTTAATAAAACCGAGCCAGAGTTCAATACATTTTGCTAATTGCAGCAAAAAAAACATTTTTGATTACTTTTACCCTCAACAATCAATATCCGGACATCACACTTGGTGGTATAGCAGGAAGCAATAAGCAATTTTATTAGTTTGTTTAGATGTCAACGTGAGCAACCATGCCCCCCAATCAGATAGCATCTTCTCGAGTATTGGTCACTATAGTCGAGGTATGTCAGTGAAACTAGCAAGAGGTATTAACGTGCAAATGCTCTTAACATTTTTCCACACTTTTGACTAATTTCGATGTAAGTGCCGCGCAAATTCACCATAAACTGCTGCCGGAGTTTGACTTACAAGACTCACATTTAGGTATGTTACCATTGAGTGCATGGGGCGATCTGTAGCGTACGAGAAGCTTCAGAATGCAACCAAAGGCAGCATATTGCCTAATGGTTGTTCAGTACGCAAATGCTTATGTGTATTTCCATTCTCATCTACACTGTACCTTTTAGTTTACAAGAAATCATGTCTAATAAAGGCACCGTTATTCCGCCTTCGCAAATCGACCCACACGAAGATGCGGCGGCCCTGCAAGCAGCCATGAGAGGAGTTGGTTAGTTTAATTTTTCCCTCACATTACCTCCATTTTATTTTTCTGAATCATTTTGCTGTTTCTATCAGATTGTATTTAGACTACCTCATAAGTTTTATCATGTGCACCACAATGCTTTACAAAGACAGTGGTGCTTCAGTTGAAACCAAAAGCTCATTCCACTATTAGGCACGGACAAACAGGCCATCATCGATCTGCTGTCGAAGCGTTCTGTTAAACAACGCCAGCATATTGCAGTTACCTACAAATCAAGCTATGGAAAGGTAAGTTAGCCGCATTCAAGCATACGTTCTCGCAAGTATGATAAATATTCTAATGCAAAGATGAGCTACGATGCTCCTCACGTTAGACGATTTTATATTATCTTTATTGCAGTTATGCATTGTTTTCACTCTGAACCACTCTGCTCTTTAAAATTAACTTCTAAAAGGACCTCAAGGAGCGTTTGGATAGCGAGTTGAAAGGACATTTTAAACGCGCCGTTCTCTACTCCTTCTATGACATGGCTCACGTTAATGCCAAGGCCTGTTACAATGCCGTAAAAGGTGCGGGCACCGATGAACAGGTCCTTATTGACGTCATCTGCACATCCACGAATGAGGAAATAGAGGCTCTGAAAAAGGCCTACGTGGATAGTGAGTTATCCCATTATACTTCTACACCATAACTTTCAAAACGCAGAGCATTTACACGAAGACTAAAGCCAGCTGTTTTTAGACTAGATTCCCTACCCAATGAAACTAGAGGCAAAATTCTGGAGTGTATTTTGATTCGAAAAAGTTTGCCAAGTAGGGTTCAAATACTGATTACTGTATAACCCAATGCAAAACATTTCAGTCACATTAGGATATCGGCATTTGCACAAGCCCCTTTTCACTATCTGCCAAACTTGAAGAAGGTTTGGCAGATTTGCTTAATTTGAGTTGACGCAATTGTGAAAAAAACTCGAGACGTTCGGCGGGACGAAGGTCTCGAGTTTTTTCACTATTGGTGCAACTCCATCTGCAAAGCGTATATTCTATTACACAATAGCCACTCTATCGTATGCATTTGTTTCATTGCTTTTTAATGCCCTCACGTATTTAAATATAGCTTAGAGAAAACGAAAGCGAAATTGGTATTTCCTGAACTTTGTTGGTAGCTAATTATGCTTTCTTCAAATTTTATACTTGGTTAAAAGGTATCCTTCGGTATTGTAAAGGGTTTTAAGTACGATACTTTTTGGGTCATAAAACGCTTATCAATAATACAGAATACCCCTCAATTTATTAATGTTGCCTATTATGTATGCAACATGATGAACGTCCATTGCGTAATGTAATGAGAACCATGTGACCTCTCTCACCTACCTGTCCAAATACAGAGTGAACACATCAATATGAAACCTTCCTTGAAACCGCAAGATACTTTTTCTTCAAGTGGAGGAGCTTGGAAATAGCTCAGATAACTAACAATCGAGAGGAAGATAGAGTTCTTTCATGCTTTTTTCTATAAAATTTATCAAAGTTTGCAAGGGTATGGAAAATTAAGCAGATGACTGCATACTACTTAAACAAGGAGTTTGCGATAGAGACCATTTCGGCAGATATCGAGTATGGAGCTCATTTGTAAGCTGACGTCATGACGCGATTAAAATGTATTGGGATTACTTTACAAGCCAATCAGTATTACAATTCTGTTTAAATAATCTTTCGGAATATTCGGATAAAAACTGAACGTAAGGAAGCTTTTTCTGTCTTGAGCGGAGTCGATATTTCTATACTGTTTTTATACACTCAACAGTTGATGAATGTCTTGAAAAATTGTGGGCCCCAATTGATGCCCAGAATGCGTTTGCTATCTTGTACTGACTCCATTTTTCTCTCCATTTAAGTTCTCATTGAGGAAAAACAAAACGGTAAGCATAAATGAATTTTGGCGTAATTTAAGGTTGCTTAAATAATCTTGAAGTTATAATGGCAGCTAAAAATGGCCTTTTGCGATTATTACAGTTCATCGGAGGAACTTGGAACGTGATGTCAAACACGATACTCATCGTAACTTCGAGAAAGTTTTGGTTGCCCTCCTCCAGGGTAAAAGAGGAAAAGATGTGGACGAGGATCAAATTCGCGAAGACTGTGAAGCACTCTACAAAAGCGGCGAAGCGTACGTTGTCTTGAATCCAAACGTAATTGCATTTGTGATTCTAAATACTAAGGATCAAATCTTGAATGTCCTTTCATTAAAATATGTGTTCGGGGTTCCCTATAGGCAACTTCATCGTAAACACTAACATAAATAAATAAAATCGAAAACTGAAATAAAACCAAAAAATACGAGTTAAGCTATAAAGTTCACTGACTAAAGCAAATTAGAGTGAACTCATCTAGCTCAAAAAAACTAAACCAAAGCTAACTGAACTAAATAATAAGCTAATGAATAAACAAAACTAAAAAACAGACTTAATCAAATAATGTGTCATAAGCAACCCCTACCAAATAGGTAGCATGCATGTTCAATGTTAAGCATTGCATGTTCTTTCCAATTCCCTCAAGTTTCTCGACAGCGGAAAAGAAAGGTGCCTGTTCTGATTGCAAATAATTAACTAGTTTTTAAATGCGTTCCAATTTGCAGGAAATTTGGAACGGATGAAGCCACCTTTACACAGATTCTCGTTTCACGCAGCTGGAAAGACATTGTCAAAATCAACGAGCACTATAATGCAGTAAGACGGGGCTTGTTGATACACTTTAACTTTGCATGACCCAAAGGTATTTTTGCGAGTAACCAAATGGTTTTTTATGCGATTTCAAGGCAGTTGGTCACGATCTGATTACGGCCATGAACAATGAATGTTCCGGTGACTATCGAGATGCTCTTCAGATAATTGGTGAGTTCCGAGCCTCACCTGATAATCCTTTTTTCTGCCGTACTTGGTCTAGGCTGTATCAACAGCTGGCTTACTCTTTTGCAGTGAAAACGGCTATCGACAGGAATAAGGCCTATGCTGAGATTCTCCACAGCACAATGAAAAGCATTGGCACTTATGATGACAACCTTATTCGAATGATCATCGCGCACTCTGAGGTATGAGTATTCAACTTTAAGCTGATTTTTTAAACCAATAGTATACACCGGATATAATTTTATTCTGAGAGAAAGAACCTGACGTGGGCTTCTTTTATTTTAGGTTGATATGGCCGTCATAAGGCACACGTTCGACACTACATACGATAAGAGTCTTTATCAAATGATCAAAGAGGACACACGTGGTGAATACCGCTTGTACCTTCTTGCGATCCTGGAACAAGAAGAAATGGAGACCTTCTGATCAAATCTTAGTAGCTTTTGTCGATCTTCTTCAAAAAACATACCGAAAGCATGTATATCATTCTGTGTCTCTTCTTTAGCTAATGATTTCTCAAGTAAGAGTCTAAGGTGGTTGAAGTTAGCTTCCAAGACAGGATGTCTCGCACCAAGACGGAACATTTTGAGCTGAACTCATATGCTATCCATATGCAGTGAATCTAAACAAAATGTTATAAAAGATCACGGGTTATAAATTCTTAGGCACTCAAATGTAAGTTGGTCGGTACCTCTAGCCCTAATTATTTTATTTATTTTGGTTTATTTGTTTTATTTTATTTATTTGGCGCCAACTTTGGATCAATAAATTCAAATAAGAACTACCTGCAAACGAAACTTAGCAAAACTAAACAAAACAAACTTTAGTGAAAACCCAAATTTAAGTTTACTAAAATAATTTACTAAATAATAAACTTAAAGCTAAATTACGTAATGCCACCGGTGCCGCAAGGCAGAACTCTGAGGCTAGATGTATTTAATGTGGGAAATTTATCGAACTTTAATCGTTGTATGGGTGGTTTAATTGGACATTTTGTGATTCAATTTACACACACAACTGGGTTTGAGTGATATTTTGAGAAAGCACAAATAATGCGTCGTATTGAGGCAAAAGAAAATATAGCACCACACAAGTTTCTAAATATGTTTGGGGTCTGACTTTTTTTTTCTCAGAACGATGATCTCCAGTTACACAAAATTGAGATTGCCGCTTCCATCTTCTAAGACAATACAGTATTCTCCCTAAAATGTAGCACGATTACCCTATAGACGAATGTGTTCTGTTGAAAAGCAACCGCGAATGGGGCCTTTTGTTGCTTTGATCTACAAATATTAAAAACAAGATGGTTAAATGAAGTTTTGCATGACAGGACCAAAACTGAGGACGAACGATCATTTTTATTCCAAACAACCTTCCAATTGACGGACGGTCTGGTGCACTATTGGTCGTGGTTGATATCTTTCAGTCATGTGCGCACGGGTCAAAAAGCAGATGCTGATATATGAAAGTAAACTTGTTTATTTTTTGGGGAAAAAAAAATACATTCCTTCTGAAAAAATGGAAGAAATGCATCAGCTTACTAGTCAATTTTTCTTGAATTTGACTCACCTCACTTTGTTATAATCCGGCCTTAGAAAGCTTGTGCACGGCAGATGTCACATAAAAAACCTACCCAGATTTTGTGCTTACATCTGCGTTTACGTTCTCATAACTGGCCCTTGGCTTATTTTGCACAATTAATCTTTTCCGCAAAAGTTGATGCCGTGGCCATGTTGTTGCTCTTGACATGAACAGCTCGTAAACTTATCAGGGAAATCTACTTCATCGGCATCGATTGAATGAGTTATGTAAAGATTCGAAGCCAGTAGTTGCTAAGCGAAAACTCAACACCCTCATACATGCTCTGGAACCCTGCAGTTCATAACAAAATATAATGGAAAAGCCCCGATGTCAAGATAACAAACAGTAGGTAGTCGCTGCTTGGGTATTTCTTTAAACGGACTGGGCCTTAACTGACTGAGCTGATTTAAGTAATGTCACTTTTACAACGAGAGACAGAGGAATGGCGGATTGGTACGAACGTCTGGACTGGGTTCATGGGAGATTGGCTATTTCGTCAAATGACCATCTAAAGTGTGACATGCTTCTTCGAGTCAAATAACACCTTTTAATTGATACTTCAAAGAGTTCTTTTCAGCCGGCCTATTTCCAGCATATTTTATTAGGTTCAGAATGCCAGCAACTAAAAAGACTTTTTCCCGACCGCCGCAAAACAAAAAGAGTAAAAAGGAGTAAAAATATGCAAAAACTACAAAGATAACAAAAAAGGTTACTTAAGGTGTAGGCATTTTTCTCAAGGTTTTCAACGACATGCTCAAAAATATTTTTTCTTCTGACTCCCACCTGTCGTTGCATTTAATTTAGGACTTCCAAACATGTGGCTTAAGGAAAATGACAAATGTATCTTCGCTATGCTCAAAACGCTACATTGGGTTCATAAATAATTTCATTGGATATGGACCATGTTTAGACTTTATAAGCTGCATTAAACACGGAAAGATATAATGTGTAGGGAATGGACAGTTAACGGTCTCAAATATTTTCATAATTAGAAAAGTTTTTAATTCAAAATAAACAATACCTCTAAATAAAAAAATTCATTAAAGATTTAATTTGGCACCAAATTAGTATAGGATATATAGTATATATAGTATATATATATATTGCGCGTTTATATAAGATATGTTTGAAGACGTAAGGACTTCAACGATAAATAAACAAAATAATTCTATCTTATTAGTCTCTTTTCACAGAAAGTTGTATTTTGCAGACGCCTGTAAAAATTCAGCATCCTTGAAAAAATAACTCATTTTAGGAGTATGCCGCATAATAGGAAATCTTGCAGTTATACTAAGGTATCTTTTTTAAACCAGAGCATGCATCAATACTTCGGATGAAGTTTCGTGATGAAGACAATCTATTGCATTTAGTCGCACTGTGCCACATGCGTATATACTTCCAAAAGCTAAACGCAAGATCAAATGACGACGCTCCTAGAAGTGCCCTCCACAGACAATCATGCATTGGGAAGATTTGTCCTTACGGGGCTATGGCGGTTAATTCCATTCGGGAAGGGTGTTTGTAACAATATGGTCCTGGAGGTGGCATATCCAATAGTTTGATACAAAACCATTCTATCTAAGTTTCGATAGAAAATTGCCTCACAGACTGAGGAAATGTAGTCCCACTTACCGGAAAACTGAAGTTGAAACATGTAAAGGGATAGGCGAGTAGGAGGCCTTCCAAATGAAGAAAAGCATTTCATAGTGCATGATTTGGGGAAATGAGGTGACTCGTTGCCGGATTTATTATGCTGTGGGTCAATATTGTGATTGATTCCCACCTACAAAAGACTACTTCCAGGACATACTCCTATTAAACTCGAAGGCATAGCCAAAAAACTGTCAATCCTGAGTAGTTTGTTTCGGGCATGTGGACATTATCACAACAATCTGGAGTGAGTTTAAGTTAGCTGACGTCAGCATTCTTGTAAAGAGATAAATTGAGAGTTAAACTCTATTTTCCGATTCTGTGAAACAGTATTTTTGATTTGTTCGTCGCTGAACTATCAATATCGGGAAACAACACGTGGGGGTATAGCAATAAACAGTATCTGTAGTTTCTTCAGATATCTGTCTGCTGAGCACGCCCACGTAGAAGTTGACAAGAAAATGATTTCAAGATTTTGGCTCAGTTTTTCAAATTTCCTAATTTCGCGGTGAAGGCACCAAGGAAAACTAGTTGGTCAGAGGGTAGCAGCAAATAAAAAGAAACGAAAACTGTCCTGCTCTGCCATTTTTTTCATATTTCAGCGCGAGAACCTATGCCCCCAATCAGATATAGGCTTCTCAAGTATTGGTCACCCTAGTTTGAGCTCAGTCAGCGAATCTAGCGAAAGATATGAAAGTGCTTATTTTGTTAAAACTTATAGTCGTTTTGGACTATTTTCGATGTAAGTGCCGCGCAAATTCACTATTCACGGGTGGCAAAAGTCTAACTTTCAAGATGACCTTCCATGTCTTTATTGTCCAGAAGAATGTGAGCGTTAAATATAGGCGAGGTCTATCTCGCAGTAGAGGCGTTGGGATGTAGCTGAAGGCAGCATGTTGTGCAATGGCTGTTCAGCTCGCGTCTTCTTAAGTGTCTTTTTCTGTCTTATCGCCACTATTTTTTATTTCACAGAAAACCATGTCTAACCAAAGTACCGTTCATCCGGCTTTGCAAATGAACCCTCACTATGATGCGGCTGCCCTGGAAAAAGCCATGAAGGGACTCGGTTAGTTAAATTTATTTTTTCGTTTCTTTCTGAATAGTTGCACTGTTTCTATCAGATTATACCTGGAGTACCTTTTATATGTGATAGTGTGCACCGGAATGCCTTACAAAAAACCCTCTAATTCGTCACCTTATTCCATGATTAGGTACGGACGAACAGGCAATCATCGACCTGCTGACAAAAAGTTCTGTTCATCAACGCCAGCAGATCGCAGTTAACTGCAAAGCAAGCTACGGAAGGGTAAGTAAGCCGCACTCAAGCATAGTGTCTCGCAAACACGATAAGTATAACAGTCAAAGGAGGAGCTATGAGGACACCTAAATAAGGCCTGCTCATGTCTCTTTTATTGGAATTATGCATTTTTACACTTTGACTCACTTTGTTCTTTAACCTTGACTAAAAAAGGATCTCAAAGACCGTTTGCAAAGCGCATTGAGTGGAAATTTCCGACAAGCCGTTCTCTACTCATTCTACGACATGGCTCATGTAAATGCCAAGGCCTGCTACAAGGCCATAAAGGGCGCTGGCACTGACGAACAGGTCCTTATTGACGTCATCTGCACATCCACGAATGAGGAAATACACACTTTGAAAGAAGCCTAAAAGGATAGTGAGTTGTCTAGTTATACTCCTACATTATGACTATCACAGCGTGGAGCAATTTCGTGAAGAATTAAGCGCTTAAGCTAAAATGTTGCCATTTTTTGTCTAGGACCACTAGCTCATGTCAGCTGTTCTTAGAGTATCTTCCCTATTTAATAAAATGACAAGCAACATTCTGGAATGCGTTTTTTTATTTAAAGCATTAGCAAAAGAAGGTTTGTAACACTGATTACAGTACAACCGTATCCCAGTATATTTCTATCACTTTAGAATGTCGCACAAGCCTCTTTATGACCAACTACAAAAAGAATGCATTCTTCCCCTCGCTTTGTAGTACCCCTACAAATAGAAATATGGAAAACAAACAGAAAAATAGTATTTTCTGAACTTAGTTTGTAGCTAATTACGTTTCCTTCGCATGTAATACCTGGCGAAAGTGTAACTTTCAGTATTTAAACAGGTAATAATTGTGAGACATTTCACGAGCGCAAAATGTCTATTGATAAAACATCATACCTGCCAATTTATTTATGTTGCCTGTAATTTATAAAGCATCATCAAACTTCATTGTACAATTTAATGAGAACTATCTGACCTTTCTCTCCCATATTGTAGAGAAGGGTGTACTTTTCCTATGCAGAAGGTAAACAGTAATTCGGAACTTGAAATGAAGGAGGTGCGACCACTGGAAGAAAAGTTTTGGATTCCGTCCGAAATTCCGACTTCAGGGCAACCAAAATCTTGTTCCAGTGCTCGCATCACCTTCTCCTGAACTGCTACCTGGAACTCGCATATTCATCTCTATTGGCAATTCGAACCGTTTTTGAAACCAAAAGCAATTACTACTTTAAGAAGAGATGTTATAGAAAACACAGTTGCTGCCAAGCTAGCGCAAGCCAGGATGCTTTCATGCATTTTTGTTCTATAAATTATAGCCACATTTGTAAGCGTATTGAAAATTAACGAGAAGTCCGCATACTAAATTAACAAGCAGTTTGTAAGAAAGTAAATTTTCACCGGCGTTGAAAATGGGGCACGATTGGAAGTGAACATCCAGACATGACTAGAAATAGCTTGGGATTAGTATATAAGCTAATCAACATTACAATTCTAAAGTGGATAGCCTCTAGAAACATTTGGATAAAACCTCAATGCCATGAAGCCTCTCTATCATATTCTGAGTCTATTTTTCTATCCTTTTATAGTCCTCGTCGAGGAAAAGCAAAACGGTAAGCATAAATGCCCTCTGACTGAATCTAAGATTGTTTAGAGAACATTGAAGTGAATATGACGTCTAAAAACAACCTTTTACGATTACTCCAGCTCTTCGGAGAAACTTGGATGTCGATGTCAAAAATGATACTACCGGTGACTTCTGGAAGGTTCTGATTGCCCTCCTACAGGGCCAAAGAACCGGAGATGTGGATGATGCTAAATTTCGCATCGATTGTGAGGCACTCTATAAGGGTGGCGAAGCGTAAGTCGACTTAAATTCCAATGTAATCACATTGTGAATTCTGAATATTTTAGAGGGAAGCTTGAATGTACATTCATAAAAATGGCTGGTATGGGTCCCTTATAAGCATCAACCTAGTTTTCTATAAGGCAACAAGCCAAGCTCTAAACAAAGTTTAGCTTAACCCAAAAAAGCAAGACAATGAACTTAAAAGTAAGGTAACCAGACTAAAAATAATTAAACGAAATATTAAACTAATGACTAAAATAAACTATCCATAAAGTACACCAGATATTTATTTCAATTTTCTCACGCTGCTCTGAGGCTGTAATGACATCTGTCACTTCCGTTTGCAAATAATTTACTAATACAGGTGAACATACGAGTCCCAGGAAGCAATTGAGAAGAAGACAACTCGATATCAGCGATCGAGTTGTCTGCTTCTCAAATAATACGCTATTAATAAAGTAAGTTCTAATTTGCAGTGTTTTGGGAACGGATGAAGCAACCTTTACACGGATACTCGTATCACGCAGCTGGAAGGACATTGTCAAAAGCAACGAGCTATACAAATTGGCAAGACGGATGGTGTTGTACATTTTAGCTTTGGAAGACCCAAATGCACATTTTCGAATAACCTTTTGTTGTTTTTTTTGCGATTTCAAAGCGATTGGTCATGATCTGAGGACGGCCATTCAAAAGAAAACTTCCAGTGACTATCGAACTGCTCTTCAGACGATTGGTGAGTCCCGAATCTAACCCGATAATCGCATTCTAAGCCGCATTTACTCCAGACGTTATCAAAATCTAAGTCAGTCTTTTGCAGTAAAAACGGCTATCGACAGGATCAAGACCTATGCTGAAATTCTTTACAAGGGCATGAAAGGCACCGGCACTCGTGATGATAACCTTATTCGAATGATCATCGCCCACTCTGAGGTATGTGTATTCAACTTTAAGATCATTTTTAAAATGGGTTTATTAACTCTAGTTAAAACTTTTCTGAGAAAAAGAACTTGACGTGGAATTCTTTTATTACAGGTTGATTTGGCCACCATAAGGACAATGTTTGACAGCACGTACGACAAAAACCTGGCAAAATGGATCACAGGAGACACAACTGGTGACTATCGAAAGTATCTTCTTGCAATCTTGGGAGAATAAAATTCGGAGACTTTTTGAGTAAATATCAGTAGCTTTTGCTCGCCTTTCCCGAAAATCATACCAAAAGTAAACATATATACACCTTTCTGTGTCTTTTCTTCACCTAATGGTCTTTCAATAATGAGTCTGAGACGTTTGGGATATTTGTTGAGACTGTATGTTTTGTATAAATGCGAAAAATTTTTATCGGAACTCTTATACTTTGCATATATAGCGTTCTGAACAGTAAAATTGTGCAAGAGAAAAATAGAGCACCACACAACCATCTAAAGTCTTTGGTCTGAACGAAAATCTCCAGTTACACATCACCGAATTTGCCGCTTCCTTCTTCGCAGAGAATACAGTATGCTCACTAACCATGTCGCACGATAACCCTACAGACGTATGTGTTCGGTTAAAAAGCTACCGCAAATGAGGGGGGGGGTTTCACTGTTTCTATCTGCAAACACTATGAACTAAATAAATAAAGGAAATTTTGCAAGGAACCGTCAAAGCTGAGGGCGAACGGTCATACACCCTTTCAGTTGACAAACTTTCTGAAGCATCATCGGCTGTGGTTAAACTCCGTCAGTCATGTGCGCACAGGAAGAAAACCCGATACTGTTAGAAAAAAAGCGAACATGATTTATTTCGGGGAAATATACCAAAATTTTGTCTAAAATAGTAGTGAAAATGCGCGAGCCTACTAGCCATGTGTTCTTGCCTTCGGCCATCATTGAGCAAGGCACATTCCACCCGAAAAAAACCAATTGCACACCTTATGCTTTAGGGAGACACCCAGCTTCCGCGCTTACCATCTGCAGTTACATTATCCTGAATCACCCTTGTGTAACTTTGCACGAAGTACCTTTTCCACAAAGGTCAATTTGGCGACCATATTTTTGCTTTTGACAGAAACAGCTCGTAGGCTTAACCTGGCAAACTGCTTAATCAACGCGGAGTTTAAATGACTCATGTTAAGAGTCGAAGCTAGTGCGCTGCTGAGCGAAAACTCAACTCACCGTCATACATGCTCTGGAGTCCTTCAGTTAAAAAAAATCAATGGCAGCTCCTAGGTTTCAAGATAACAAACCGTAAGTTGTGGCTGCTCGCATATTTTTTTCAAGGGACCAGCCTCAACTGACTGATCTGAATTAGCTGATTTTGCATATATCATGGAAGAGAGAGGAATGGCAGATTGGTGCGGACGTCTGGACTGGGTTTACAGTTGATTGGCTATCTTGTCAAATGGCAATCGAAATTTTGACATATTTTTCCAATTAAAATAACCCTTCCTAAGTTCCCTCATAATAGTTATTATCAAGCAGCCTAGTTCCAAGGTATTTCATTAGGTTCAGGATGCTGACTGTTGAACAAGCTTCTTAACGACCACCTGCAATAAACATTAAAAAAAGAATTCTTAAGAAATATGAATTTGTCTCAAAGATTATCGGCGACCTGATAAATTCACATACATTTAATAAAACTCAACGATTTTTCTTCTGTCTTCTGAACAATTTAAACGTGAGTAAGTTCGTTTGCTAAAAAAACCTTTTGTAAGCGCCCAACTATGGTGACACCGAGTTTTCGTTACGTTTTAATTTAGGGCTTCTAAACAACATGCTTAGCACATTCCGACTGTGAAAAATGGCAAATTTCTCTACGCTATTACCAAAACGTTTCATGGTGTTCAAATGTATTTCAGCTTGATATAAATAATGTTGCAGACTTTATAAACGGCATTAGCAAATGGAAATATATGATGTTTAAGTGATGGACAGTTAAGGGTCTCAACCCTTTTCATGATTATAAATTTTTTATTTTCAATAAATCCTCTCTTCAAATATCAGATTCGCAAAAGATGTAATTTGCTACTCAATGAGTATAGAAGCTTATACCTATCGTGCATGTTTTCTAAAAGCTATATGAGAATACATAAGGATATTGAAAATCATTAGGAAAAATAGATACTACTTAATTACACGTTTATTACAGAGCATTGTGTTTTGCAGGCGCCTGGAAAAAATATATTTCAAATTTCGAATCCTGCAGCGAATCAATTGTCTTTGGATTATGCTGCACAATAGTAAATTTTACAGTTATACTTTTTTCAAGTCAAAAGCACACATCAGTACCTTGGATGACCTTTCGTGATGAAAGCAATCTATTGTATTTCTTCGCACTATACCACACGCGTATATACTTCCAGTAGCGAAAAGCAGGATTCGAATGAGGACGCTCGTAGAAGAGTTTACCACAGACAATCATATTTTGGTCACGATTTGTCCTTACGGAGGTGTGACGGCAAAGTGCGTTGATGGGGGCAGGTGTGTTCCTTACATTATCACCTTGAAGGGGTCGGATTTAATGGCTCGATAAGAAGCTAGTCCTTCCAAGTTTTGAATGGAAATTGCCTCACAGACTGATGTAGTGTAGTCCCTCGGCTCGCCAGAAAACGGAAGCCGAAACATGCATAAGATACGTGAGGAGGGGCCTTTTTAATGGACAATTGTATTTAACAGTGCGTGCTTTGGGGTAATAGGGTGCCACCTTGTTGCATCTAAAGTAAAGTGTTTAAAAAACGTTATTGATTCCTACCTCAAGATTACCATTTCCAAGAATTAGTTCTCACAAACCGGATAGCAAAGTCAAGAAACTAGAATTCCTGAATATCTTCTTCGGACTTACTGACCCCCACTCAACCGCCTGGAGGGAATTCATGTAAGCTGAGGTTAGCTTGCTGTTGAAAAAATAGAATAGGAGCATGACTCTTCTTGCCGATTTTATGAAAAAGCTTTTTTAATCGTGTTTACCCTGACTGTAAATATCGGGAAATCACACGTGGTTCTATAGCAGTAAGCAATTCTTGTGGGTTTTTTTCAGATATTAAGCTAGTGAGCAACACCACGTAGAAACTTACAGGAAAATCACTTAGATCCTTTTAGCTCATATGCAAAATTTCGGTAACTCAAAAATAAGGCACCAAATATACCTAGCCGGTTAGAGGGTGCAGAAAATACAAAAGAAACCCAAAAACTGTCTTTCCATGCCAATGTTATTTTTTTAGACTTCAGCGTGAACACCCATGCCCCCAATCAGATAAGGGCTTCTCGAGTATTGGTCATCGTATGTCGAGGTCTGTCAGTGAACCTAGCGAGAGATATTAAAGCGCTAATGTTGTTAACATTTTTACTCGCTTTTAACTAGTTTCGATGTAAGTGTCGCGCACTTTCGCCATAAACTTGCGGCAAAGGTTTTATTATTAGCATGATGTATTAAGTTTATTTTTGCTACGTATGTCTTACACTTCTATATGCTCCATGCACATTTTAACGTTGACTATATGTGAGCGCTATCTCGCACGGGAAACTTTGGAGTGTAGATGAAGGCAACGTATTTTCTCGCGTGCGCTTCTTCTTATACGTTTTTGTCTTTCTTAACTTCACTGCGTTTTTATTTGTACAGAAGACCATGTCGAATCAAGGCACCGTTCAGCCCATTTCGTACATGAACCCCCAGGAAGATGCGGAGACCCTGGAAAAAGCGATGAAGGGACTCGGTTAGTTTAATCTATTTTCCCCATTACCCCCATTTTATGCTTTTTTATCGTTTCAGTGTTTCGATCAGATTGTATTTAAAGTACTCCATAATTATGATCGGCAACAGTAGCATATGTAAACTCCCTCATAAATCCCTACTTCCAGCCTGTTATTCCACGAAAACGGCAGTTATAGGATTTTATTTGTGGGTAATTGTGACTTTAATAATTGCTATATGCATTTTAGTTTTATTGTAATTGCAAGTGTTGTTAATTTATATCTGTAGATTTTCCTATTCTGTAATATCGTTTAACCTATTTCGGAAAAATACCCGATTATCAGATTGCAGGTTTCATGAAATTCCCGATAAATAGAAATGGTAGCTAATAGGTTGTCTACCTCAAATTACGTGAAGTCCAACCTACCACTCTCGAGATAAATTAGTATGGTCTGCGGCACCAAGTGCCGCGCACACCTTCCTGTCTGGAGGAACTTACTGCCAGCGGCTGTGGGAAACAACTTTGACTTCATTTTTTCACTTTACACTTGCTTCTAAGACTTTCCTTCTCTGCTTGTACTATTGTTCCACCCCCCAAAACTCTATAACAAACGGCTGCAACTAGAGGTATATGAGGGGTACTACATAAGTTACTTTTGCCATTTTATTATGTGAACTGGAGTGCCCTAAGGCGACAGTGAAACTTTTGTTGAAACCAAAACCCTATAAATCGCAAACTTCGTTTCTTATTAGGCACGGATGAAATAGCCATAATCAACTTGCTAGCCAAACGTTCTGTTGAGCAACGCCAGAAGATTGCAGTGGCCTACCAATCAAAATACGGAAAGGTAAGTTAGTCACATTGTAATTAAATGTATTTGTCTCGGAAGTGCGTAGGTTGTTACAATCCAACTATGAGCTAGGAGGACACTTAGGGCAGCCAAATTCATGTACATTTTAGTGCAGGCATAAACGTTTTTGTTAAGCTGTCCCTACAAACAAGACCACTGAAACAAAACATCAGGTTTATGTTACATGCGACCGAAGGTATTAGGGGTCATACTGGCGGACAAAATAAGTGGGAAGGAAACAGAAAACTACAGTGATTCAAATCCCTTGTTAACCTGAGTTCTAAATTAAACAATTGAATCTATACAGTTAACTAGAAAACTTAAATAACTGAAACCAAACTAATGTCAAACTAACATAATTGAATAACGAACTAATAAACAAAAAATTAAACTGAGATAAAAGTAATAAACCTTAATAGAAAATCATTAAATATTCATTAAATATACAAAATAATGAACTAAAACGAAATAAGTGGTCACCTAATACAGAAGACTACATATTAGTTTAAATGGAATACTTACTCCCTACGTTACTCTGAAAAAACGCTCTTTGCTTTTAACTCCAAAAGAACCTAAAAGACCGTTTGCACAGCGAACTGAGTGGATATTTTCGGCAAGCCGTTCTCTTCTCCTTCTACGACATGGCACACGCAAATGCCAAGGCCTTATACAGGGCCATGAGGGGCTTGGGCACCGATGAGCAGGTCCTGATTGACGTCATCTGCACATCCACGAATGAGGAAATAGAGGCCCTGAAAAAGGCCTACATGGATAGTGAGTTGTCCTGTTATATTCCTTCACTATAACCGTAACAGCGCAGAGCAGTTTCATGAAGTTTAAAACGTTTAATTTATAGGCGCTAACATTTTGTTTTTATTGGACCACTACTACTGGGTTTTTTTCAATTGCGTAAGGGTTCTTCATAAACCAAACCGTATTTAACTTAGCACAACTAACTACTCTTTTCGTTGTTGTTTATTATTAGTCTAGGTATTAATTTTTTTAACTCTTTTTAGTTTTAGGAAAGCGAAAATGGCAAAATTTAGCCGTGCGAACAAATTTCGGGAGAGCTTTTCACCTCCTTCTTCTCTTTGCGTGAATAACATGACAATTGGAGAACACAGCATTTTTATTTTCCCAGAATCAATAATAACAAGGTCATTTTACCGTGGCTAAAAGTCAACGGTTATGTCATCTTTAAGCTTGAAAAAGAAAATTAAGGACAGGAATTAACAAGAATAGAAGGTTTATTAAATGTGGCGTGCATTTACCATGGCAGTTGAAGCCTAATCACGTGGTCTAACTGCTTACGTACGTCGGCTTCCTAGCTCTCCCGAAAGTTTTTCGTGCGAATAAATTCTACCGTTTTCGCTTGCTTTAAATTTGTACATGCAAAAATGCCTCAAATATTCGTTTTCGTTTGGTTTTTATTGAATTTTGTGTTTTTTAGTTTAAAAAGTGCGTTCTTCTTACTGGACGTTCGAAAATTGACTAGTTAATAGTTAAAAAAAACTCGACGACCGTTGACAAAACCCTAATGAGATGGCATCAGAGCTACCAGTGCGTTAGTTCCTAAGCCACACAACCCCGACCGAGACTCCGTGTTTTCACATTTTCCTAAGCGTTCAATTTAATCCTCCATATCCAGCAAATACTGAGTACTTCAAACCGTCAACAAATTTCGGACAAAACTTGATTTTCAGAAAGCGTTTGCTCTTTTGCACTGACTCCGTTTTTCTCTCCTTTTAAGTTCTCGTTGAGGAAAAACAAAATGGTAAGCAAATCTGAAATGTAGCGTACTCTAATGCTGCTTAAATAACACTGAAATGAATATGGCATGTCAAAATGGTCTTTTACGATAACTCCAGCTCTTCGAAGGAATCTGGAGCTTGATGTTAAACACGAAACTAGCAGGGACTTCGAGAAGGTGCTGATTGCCCTCCTCCAGGGTAAAAGAGGTGGAGATGTGGACGAGGCTACAATTCAGGCAGACAGTGAGGAACTCTACAAGGGTGGCGAAGCGTAAGTTGACTTAACTTCAAATGTAGTCACATTCATGATTCTGCATATTCAGGAGGTAAACTTGAATGTCCTTACGTAAACATAGTTTGTGCTGATACAAATTAAAGGTTCACCATTAAATGTTAACCCATATATTTTTCACTTTGTTCGTTAACAGCAAGAAAACGTTGCTTTTCTGTTTGCAAAAAATTCCTTATTAATAGGGCGAGTTCCAATTTGCAGGAAATTGGGTACGGACGAAGCCACCTTCACACGGATCCTTGTCACCCGCAGCTGGAAGGACATTGTTAAAATCAACGAGCACTACAACGCGGTAAGACGGAGATTGTTGATAAACTTTAACGTTACAAAACCCAAAAGCATGAGGTGCCAGTAACAGTACGTGTTTTTTTAAATTTGAAGGCGGTTGGCCACGATTTGATTACGGCCATTCAAAAGGAAACTTCCGGTGACTATCGAAATGCTCTTCAGACAATTGGTGAGTTCCGAACCTAACCCGATAATCGCATTCTGAGCCATACATACTCTAAATAGTATCAACATCTAAGTTACGCTTTTGCAGTGAAAACGGCTATTGACAGGAATAAGGCCTATGCTGAGATTCTCCACAAGACAATGAAGGGCCTTGGCACTCATGATGAAAACCTTATTCGAATGATCATCGCCCACTCTGAGGTATGCGTATTGAACTTAAAGATCATTTTTAAAATGAGTTTTTATACCGGATATAAAGTTATTCTGAGAGCGAGAACCTGATGCGGCCTCCTTTATTTCAGGTTAATTTGGCCACCATAATGCAAACGTTCAACAGCATGTACGAAAAACCTCTTGATGAAATGATCAAAGGCGATACACATGGAGAATACCGCTTGTACCTCCTTGCAATTCTGGGAAAATAAGAAGTGGACATTCCCAATAAAATCTTATTAGTTTTTTTGGTCTTTCCCGTGTTCTCTTCTAGTTACTACGACAGTTCGAAAATCATATCTAAAATATATTCGTCTTTCTTTGCCTCTTCTGGTTCAAAAAGTTTTTCAAAAAATAATGTGCGGTTTTCGGGATATATTTGTAAAGCCAGAATGTCTCGTACCGAAAGGGAACACTTTTATCTGCTCTCCTATCCTGTCCGTTTGCAGCGTTTCGAAACAAAAAAATACGAAAATGGATATTATTGCCGGCAAAGCCAAGGGAGAGTGGAATGGTTGAAAGTCAAAACAAAATAATGAGAAAAATAACAGCAAATCGATTAGTATTGCCGGCAAAGACTAGGGAGACTGCAGTGGCCATGTAGGCGAATAAGCCCTAAACCAGTCATACCCAACCACAAGTGGTGTACCGCCAGAGGCTCAAACTCACGACCTTTTCGATCAGAATTCTAATACGATAACCGTTGAGCCACGAGATCGTTTAAGTGCCGGTTTTGGGTCGGGAGATATTTACATCTGTTGAGTAAAGTTCGCCGACCGCTTAGGCATCTCACTTGTCCCACTGTGCCTTGGATGTCATTTTTCAGGTCCTGACAGCGGCCGTGCAGCGATAAGAAACGTAAGTTTGAAGTTTCCTTCTTGACCGGTGACTTCCAGTTACACTTCTCTGAGGTTGTCGATTCCACCGTATCAGAAAAGGCATCAGTCTCGCCAACTATGGCCCACGATAGCTCTACAGGCGTATTTGTTGGCTTAAAGGCTAGCGCAGGGCGCCTTTTTTCCTTCCTTTGTCAAATACTAAGAACCGATGAGTTAATTTGAGTTCGGCATGACATGGCAAAAGCTGCGGGCTTTATAAGCCCTTGTTGTGGACACCCGGCCTGGTGCACCGACGGTTGTCGTCATTCCTGTGCGCACAGGTAGGAAAAAGAGCCACTGTCAGACAAAAGCAAACAGGCTTTTTTTCGGGGGCAACTGACTGTCTGAAAAATATGGCAATGCGTCCCGCCTTTGTCTTATTTCACTTTGTTAGAATCAGGCCTTAAAAATGTTTGCAGGTTTAGAAAGTATCTTGAGTTATGGCGACTTCCACCCAAAACAAAAGGCATCCAATAATTTATTTATGCGTGTAGGCACCCAGATCGGGTATTTACGTCTGTGTTTCCATTCTCCTAACTGATTCTCCTTTTACTTCTCACAAATTACCTTTTCTGAAAGAGTTGATCTGGTGGTCATATTATTACTTGCGAAAAATACCGTTGATAACATAGCTCACATATTAACATATTAACACATATGTAACATAGCTGGTGGGCGTAATCTGACAAACTACTTCGCCAACTTGGATTTAATGACTTGTGCTTAGAGGCTGAGCGAAAACTCAACTTCCCACCATACATGCTCTGGAATTCTGCAGTTTGAACCAAAATTGAAATAAAATCTTAGAAAAGGGTCCTCCTGGCATTTGGAACTATTCCCAGGATGCGGTGGTCGCTATTTATGGTAATCGCTTGGATGCTCGTGGACTCTAGAGTATGATTTCGAAAAGGGTCCTCCTGGAATTTGCAGCTGTTCCCAGAATACGGTGATCTTCAAAGTTGCTACTGATGGTTACCGCTCGGATGCTTCTAGACTCTGGAGTCTGGTGGGTCGCATCTCTGTGATGTTGCTTTGACTTCCACTGTCTTCTCCTGTTGTCCCGGATGATCCCTTCCTATCTCTCCGCTATATTATTTTTCCCATGACAATAAGCGCCCCGAACCCTCAATAGCAGGATCCCATCAAATCTGCATCACGTTATAACTTGCTATCCATTATGGCAGTTTTTCTCCAACATTTTTTTGGAAATCGGTGGCTCGCTGAACTCATCCTCCGATGTAGAAATTTTTTTCTGCCCAGATAATTATTTTATAAGAGTTTGTTGTTAATCTGAACTAATTTATTTTCTATTCCCACGATAGCACTAAGTTTGTAATGAAAGGGTTCCTTGGGCCATAAATATACAATTTATATATAATTTATTTATCTCAACATGACAGATTGTAGGCAGTTGTTGCTCACGTATCCCTTTGAGTGGACTGGCCTACCTTGGCTGAATTGTTTAAACTGATCTTGGATATATTATGGTGGAAAGGAAAGGTAGATTAGTACGAGCGTATGGACTAGGTTTATAGTAGTCAAATTTTAACCCAATTTCTGACATTTATCGTCAGTTTAAAGAATCGAACATAAGGATAGTTATAATATTTTCTATCAGGCAGCCTAATTCCAAGATAAATCATCAGTTGCAGGATCCTGACTTTCAAACGAGATTCTTTGCGTTCTTGGTGAGTACGCATTTTCTCCATGATTGTTGATGCCTTGATAAATTTAAATATACTTAATAGACAAAATGCTCGAAAATAATTTTTCATGTATCCAGTGGGTAGGAAATTACGTCCTCTCTGGATTATGAGGTATAACTTGGTAATAAAAACGTTTTCTGTTGCCACAGAGGTGTGACTACTTCGTGTGGTTACACTCCAAGTTAGGGTTTCCAAACTACATACTGTATATATGCCCTCTGAGGAAAGTGACATATGGTAAGGTATTAGGAAAACGTCTCAGAGTGCTCATAAATATTTGCATTGGGTATGGGCCATATTGCATACTCCATAAACTGTGTTAGTAAGTGAAAAGATAGGAAGGGACATTTAACAGTTAAAAAGATCCCTAATTAGAAATGTTTTGAAACTCAAAATAAACCCTTTCTTTGGGGTACCAACTTAGTTAACCATGTTATTTTCTCCCAGATGAGTATTAGAGCGAATATAAGTACTCATTTTTTCTACAAAATATATTTGCATTCGGCATCCTGCACGAAAAAATCTATTGTGGAGTCAGGCTGCACAATAATAAATGCCACAAATATACTTAAATAAGTAAATAAAATTCAAATTGAAAGCACACGTCAATATTTCGGATGAAATTCAATGACACAGGCAATCGGTTGTAAACGTAGGCAGTATGCAACGGTGTATATAATTCCAGAAGCTAGAAGCGACATTCGAATGATGACGCTCCTGGCAGGGTTCACCACAGTTCATCCTATTTTGAATAATTTTTGTCCTTTGGACTTATGACGGCAAATTGCGTTCGCAATGGGGGGGGGGGCTGGTCACAAAATCACCCCGGAGGTGACATATCCAATTGCTTGATAAGCACCCGGACCACCCTACTTTTCTATAGTGAATTGCCTAATGGAGTAAGACCGATTCAGCATCCAACCAACGCTTCCTACCACGCTGCGAGAGGGCGATGAGGCAGCAATAGTGAGCATCCCCAGGCCACCCACGCCATCATGAGACGATGACGCCGTGCGTCCTCACGTATCCCAACAAAACGCGAGACAAGGACGACGGGTGACCTAAACTAATTGTCGGACCCCTTCATCCCCCCACCCCTTTGCTCCCCCTCTTTCCTCTCTATGATCCCTAATGAAGACTAGAATCTGACCCCCTTGATCCCTTAACATGTCTCCATCCCTTTTCCCCTAACTACGCCTGATTGTTTGCTTTAACATTTTTAAACTCTACCCTTCCCTGTATTATTGTTTATCCTTGATGATGAATTAATCGAAAACGTTCGTTCGCCTAACTTGATTTCCGTAAGGCAGTGTAATTCTCGCTCGCCAGAAAATGAATGCCAAAACATGCAATAGGATAGGCGAAGAGAAGACTGTCCTACTGTACAGCAGCGTATCATAGCATGTGTTGTGAGGTTATGCGGTGTCACCTTGTCGGTCACAATGTGCAGAGGCTCTAATATTTTATTGATTCCTACCCTGAATTGACGATTTCCTGAATTGAGTCCTTCTTAACTGGAAAACGCAGTCAAAAAAATTAGAATTCTTACATAAGAGTTTTATTTGCCTGACGTTTCGGATTCCTTCGGGAATCCTTAGTCATAGGTAATCGTAAACAGGTCTGCGCATGTCTCAGACCTGTTTACGCTTATCTATGACTAAGGATTCCCGACGGAATCCGAAACGTCAGGCAAATAAAACTCTTGTTCCAGTGATCGACCCCTTATCTGCGCATGTCTCAGACCTGTTTACGATTCTTACATATTTCGTTCGGGTTTACCGACATTCTCACGACGATATGAAGTGGATAGCCCAATGAGGTCTTTTCAAAAAGCATTGACTTCGTGATCATTTACTACTTGGATTCAGTAGCCATCCACCTCCTGTTGAATGCGTAACTTTCCTTTGAGATTGGAGACTTTAGAATGATTTTTCACAGTGTGCTTTTTATTAATATATACAATTAGCTTACTTTTAAAGAAGGAGAGCAAGGGTTTGGGTAACTTCGGCGACTGCAGAAGGCAAAGGAAAGATATCCAATAGAGGCGAATACGCAGGTTCCAGGAAGCAGTTTAGAAGAAGAAAATGCGATCACTGATACAGGAATTTTAAGTTCTTGAAAAAACTGTTAAGCAACGTGACCAACACGATGCAAGCCCTGAACTTAAATAGAAAACACCCAATTGGTCACAAACGCAGCTGCATTAGAGCGCTATACCGGCGCGTTGAAACACGTTGCAGTGAAGTGGAAAACAAAGTTGCTGAATTAAAATATCCTCGACTGATACTGAGAGCGAATGTTTACCCAATGTCCGTCACTCAGTGCATACGCAGACGAGATAAGAGACCAAATCTAACTGGCCCAAAAATTTGGCGAGCTCTCCCGTATGTGGAGAATGTATCGGAAGCTGTTAGCCGTCTGCTCAGCCCACTTGGAATTAGAGTTGCGCACGGGCCAGAACCGACCATGAGGCACCTGCCAGGGCAGGGAACGGCTGGGACTGTGTACCGGATCCGGTGCAGCTGTGGCCACGATAACTATGTCAGAGAAACCGAGGTAGTACTCCGGACGCAAATGGTTGAGCACGCAGCAGCAGTGAGGAAGTAAGACGCTAACCCCAGGTTGCAACTCAGTCGATGGGTCTCTTCCATATTTATGGATTTAACGAGGCCGAAATTCTCGCAATAAGTGACAAACGCGTGAGTCGCGAGCCGTTCGAGTCATGGTTCTCAAGCCCACAGTCAATCAACAAGCACGACGATTTGTCGTTTCCATGTATGGTACTGAGGCACGACCTGAGCAGGAGAATCAGTCACGTGGAACGGTCCGGACCCAGCACCAACTCCGACGACAGCGAACATAATCTCTGCGCAACTATCAAGCGCGCATCCGACACCGACAACGAAATCGCAGCAATTAGCACTCCAAATTGTGGTTACCTGTGGTGAAAGTACGCATGTAGATTGCCGCTACGAATTATAAGTGCCGCACAATATGTACATATATCACCCAATCTGAGCGTGCTGTACACCAGTATACGAGAACCTATGATTAAGCATTCTCGAAAGCATCCGAAAAGTCAGAAAAACAAAACTCCTGTTCCAGTGGTCGTATCTTCTTGTTATGAAGGCGAGATGATCGCGGACTGCCATAAGATCATCGCAGAAAAGAGTAATAGCGGGCAAAAAAGTGGTGCATTATTTGTAGGGCGTGGTTGCCAAGCCACTACATGCCTATTCTGTTTGGCAGTCCTCGTGTTCGCCGTTGGCGGGGTCGCAGTTCATGCGATGATTGCTTGTCGGTTCGTACCCGAGTCAGTAATGGCCGTGATTTCATCGTTGTTGATACCTGGTGTGACGATTCCTCAGTAAGCTGGCTCACTGTTTCTGTGATTTCTAGTTGCCATGACCCACCCGGCCTGACTAACAGTTGCCCAGGTAAAATCGCAGCACAGAATATGAAAGCGGAATGTCAGTGGATTTGTTAATTGAATGCGGTCAGGAGCATCAGAACTCAGGCAGTGGCAGATTATGAAACCAAAAGACCTACCGCCACGGCAAGAAACATCTCGAGTTGGCTATAGAACCTGGTGGCTTTTTCAACAATGATATTTATCTAAACACTCAGAAGCTCGAGTTAGGGGAACGAACGCTCTCGAGTGACTCATAATCAGGTAAATACAAGAACATAAGGCAGGGTTGAGTTAGCAAAAGTTTAAGCAACCAATCCCGTGGCTGAAGACCAGCTGAACATCCGTCCACATGCCTCCTACCAGGCCGCGAGACGAACACGAGACCGCTACAGCAAACATCCATAGGCCACCAGCGCCATCTAGAGACACCTCGCGTCCTCACGTTTCCCAAGAAAACGCAAGACAGTACGACGGGGTGACCGGAACTAATAGTTGGCCCCCTTCTCCCCTCTGGTCCATAAATATGACTAGAATTTGACCCCTTCGACCCCTTTGCACTTCTCCCCCTCTCCCTCTAATTACTACTGATTGTTTGCTTTAACTTTTATTAACTCCACCCTCCCTCATATTGTTGCATTTGTCCGATAATAAATTAATTGAAAGTGTTCGTTCGCGCAACATGACTTCCTGGAAGACAAAGGTGTTGCCTAGAACAGCCACTTCTGGCTTATTAGCTGTCAGCAGCTGGTCATACCCAATCGCAGATGGTGCACAACCCGAGGCTCGAACTAGCGATCAGAAGTCTAACGTCCTAACCATTGAGCCAAATGCTCCTTGTTCTATCCATTGCAATTGGGTGATGTAACAGTGGCCACAAGGAGAGCGCGCTCACTGACATGGTTACGGAACTCGCTCGTCCAGTAGTGCCTTAGGGCCCCTCCTAAGGCCCAGCCAACAGACCTACAGGCAGTAGCTTATCGAACCAAATACTCAGTACTACTGAGACGAGGTGAGGTCGTCCCTCTGAATTGTATCGGAATGTTTGACTTTATTTATTTTCGGAAATTGACTAAGGGTCACCCTGCCGTTAAGGTAGTGTGGTGTACACCTTGCTGGGCTTGCTACGTTGGTGCTCATTAATTTTAATTCCGCTGCAAATCTAAGTCTTATCCAAGAAAAACAGAAAAAGTTACAATGAGCGCATTTCCTTCCTTGTGGTGAATTAGCAATTAAAATATAAAGGCTAACAAGGGCGCATAGTCTATGTACGAATAGAACCCTACAACTAAGCTTTTGAAATTGAGTCGCCAATTTTTTTCCTTTCTTCTATTCGCATGTAAATTTTCTTATATATGTACATCTGTTGGCCCAATACTCTCATTAAAAACCGAGGATACCCCTCGTTGTTTAGTCAACCTACAAAAAAGAAATCAGCAGCGCACGATTTTAGCGTCGATTTGAACGGAAATTCAATTTGGCTTCTACTTTGTCACATATTCAAGGGCGTTGCTCCACAATGTCGACCGTTGCAGTCCTTGGCCCTGCTTGCACTGCTCCCGGTGTTGTGAGGTTTCTATGCCTTGTTTTATTCATGCTGAATGGTGGACGCGTTTCCTGAAGTGATTGAAATTATACTTTCAAAATAATGCGCCCCTCGTTCTGTAGCATACTGTATGCCAAACATGAAGACTCCTGCTCTCCGTATTCCGTTAAGACTGTATGACTAAACATCAAAATACTTTTATCTCTCCACCGGTTTGCCTCTAGTTTTTTTTTCAAAATCTCTGCTCATGCTTTGGCTACGCAAAGGCTACCGCCATCACGCATGACTGGTCCTTCGAATGTATCTACTGCTTCCGTGTGTGCCAGTGGTTCAAAAGCCTGCCAAAATGAAGGCGACTTCAGCTGAAGGAATGAACATGCATGTGTGTGCTCTGAGCAAACCCTGCCTCTGGCTGACGCCAGGGCTTTTGTGCTGTCCCACGGCAAGTACTCACTATCTGCTGCGGCACCTGTTGGCACATCTACCGTGGGAAGAGTTGCCTTCGAGGGCAGCCCGGTGCACACAGCGTGGAGGCTATTGCGTGCGCAGTTAAGTGCCAGCGCAGGCTTGTGTGTGCATTTGATATTCTGGCACTGCCGCCAATTGTCACGCCCCCCCCCTCTACCCATGTGCTCAAGGTTATAACACTGGTTTTGGCAGACCACATCTTCAGAGAAGCGCCGATGACTAACAAACAAACCAAAATGGTTTCTCGCTCTCGTTCCTGCTCAGCTTGTTAAAAAAGTTGCTCAGCTGGTTTTCATGAAACTGATGAGTATATACTCACCTAGAAATTGGTGAAAATGTCCTAAATGTGAGCATCAAAACAAAGACTCGTCTCAAAAATATGATTATTTAACAACCTCTTAGCTCCACATCTAACCATTTTCATGTTCTTCGCCTCCAAATATGCTTTTATCTGGAATAATCTTCCACTAGAAATTAGGTTGTCGTCTAAATCATCGAGTATGAAGGGCAAAATACGTAAACGTTTAAATTTGGAAGCGGTGCCATGTAGCAAGACTACAAAAACATGCCACTGCCTGTTGTTTGCTTATTTCTCTGATGATGGCCTTTTATCCGATGCCGAAAGCTCAGAATAATGCAATTATTGACCCAGCGATCGCGTCCTTTTCTTTTGTACAAGACAGTTAAAATTTATTTCCTCAAAATTTAAATGTTTACGTGTGTTGCCCTTAATAATTGATACGGTACACGACAACCTGTGGGTTGTTTTGTGGGAAACTGTAAATCATCTAAAAGCCTTCACTTGGGTCTGCACGATGTCCGGAGTCAACCATGTTTGCAAGGATAGCGCTGTTGATGTTTCTGACTTCACCTTTGTCCAGCCATGTCAAGAGGTGACCTTGTATTCTTTTGGATAAGCGCCTACTCGTGCGACCGATATCACCAGCTCCAAAGGAGCAAGTTAATGAGTATATGCACATAGAAGTGGTCTGAGTTGGCAGCTTATCGTTACCTTTGCTGTGCAGGAGAGGATTGGTTGAGAACTTTTGCTGCAGGTTCGTGACAAGGCCTGATTGAGACACATGCTTCGGAGTTAACTTGCCATATCCCCCTGAAGGGGGACTTTGAGGAATAGCGTCTTCTTTTCCACAATGGGTGTGGTGGGTTTTGGTCCTTTCGCCATCGTATAATCTATGATGAATTTGTCCGGATACCCGTTCTCTCAAAGCAGGTCCTGGATTTTCTTGAGCCCTATGCCAGTGGTGTCTGCCGAGCTATCCAGATGAAGAAGCTATCAGAACCTATATTCTCCGGCGTCGACAGATCCTCATGGCTGCATAATAAGCCGCACATTGGCAACCCCTAATCCCCCTCCTCCTACTCTAATGACTAATATGCCTGTAATGATGAGCGTAATTACCCACATCCTTACCTTGTATCTTTACCCCCTTCCTATATAAATGTCATAGTCTGATGAGAATTTATAAAATCCCTACGTATGCTCATCAACTACTATTCAGATAGTTTTGTCAGTAGTGAATCTGAAAAAAGGATATTCCTTTATTCCGGTCCAATCTCTCATTTTCATACTAACATAGGTTAGTGTGGTCTGGAGATTAATGACGCTTGCCGATAGACGTGAACTCTCGAGTTATAGACATGTGTGAGCAACGAAGGAGGCTGACTTAGCCTTTACATAATTTATTTACATTTCTGAACCCTCACTAGAATCCATCCTCAGAGGAGACGACAGCATAAGAAAAAGTGCCATTTTTAGGGGGGCATAATCCAATCAAGAACCAGTGCCGCATACAGGGTGTCCCAAAAAATGCATACACATTTACCTATTTGTAAAATTGGTGTTCATAATAATTTTATTATTAAATAAGTTTAAAGGTATTTGCAAATACCATTCTATTGGTTTTATCATTGAATGTTCTCAAACTGACGTCCATTTTGATCATGTCAATGATAACAATGCAAAGCAATGCAATCGCACATACCATGAAACAATTCCCTTGGTATTCGGGTGCATTCATGTTCGGTGGCTTCTCTTTGTTAAAAAACTGTTGCAATAATCAAAATGCAGTAAAAACAATAAAATGATAGTTTTAAATATGTTTACATTTTTGACATAAAAATTATAATAAACACCAAGTTTACAATAACTTAAAATATGTGTACATTTTTTGGGACACCCCGTATATAGAGGTGACTGTACGAAGGAGTTTTCATCAGAAGTGCAATCTTCAATTAATCCTCACCTTGCCTTGTGACAGGAATGGTCAATTTTACTGTTGACAGAGACGTGGAACTCGTGGCCCGGTTGGAACTGTTGGGCAACAGAGTAATATAGCTCGTCCTTCCATCGTAAAGCTAGCTTATGCGTGATTGGCGTTTGTCTTCATTTTTACCTGTGTAAATACAGGCACAGTTTGATCACGGGGTGCACTACAATACATGAGACTGTCCTCTGGAGTTAAATCGGTCTTTACTTTTCGCGAATCTCCTGCGTATGGCAGTGTTAGACCGCTGTGCAGTTCCATAATAAAGCCCCGCAGTAATGTGCTCTTTCACTTCAGAAAAGTCAATGATGTATGCCAGACCCTGTCTTATCTTCGGAACGTGTTTCTCTTCTGCTCTCCCATGGACAGTCAAGTAGGTCATTTTGACACAACTCGGTCGCAGAGCTTTCGAGCATGCAGTGCGTCCCCTCTGGGCTTCGTAGGGAATCTGATTGCATTTGAGGGATATTATCATAGAAACTCGTTTGTGAACCATCAGGAGGCTGTGGTGAAAAGCAAGCAGTGCTGTGTTCGCTATCTTTCTGTAAACCATCGTCTTCGTTTCCCTATGAAGAACCTATCTAGCAAGTATCTCAAAGATTGGCAGCTGCTGCTTCTTCTCTTTTATAGTTGTTTATCTAAGAAAGTTTGCATTGAGCAGTTGATGATAGTTCAACCATCGATTTCGATTATGTTATCGCAAAAAATTAAGGTCATTCTGGCTTAACCCTAACGGCTGCGATCTGCAAAACCCGGTTCCTTAGGAGATGGGAGAGAAGACGATGGGAAGGCCAGTTTGTTAGGAATATTTTATTCTGCAGAAAGATAGAAAAATAGTGAGGACGAAGGTTTGACTCAGTCTGGCGTGGTGTTCGGCCGTGAGAACCATATGAAAGCGCGGCATCGTCGCGACCGCCGCGCGCGGAGGCGGAATGCCAAGTGAATCTAGCGTCAGTCATCCCGAGTGGCCACCAACAGCTCTCTTTGGCTCTTTGGTGATTTGTTAGACGGCGCGTGGGTAGAAACCGGTGTGGGCGGTCCCGTTCTCGTACGCCAGTTTGCGTGTTGTCGGAGGGACGCCGAAAAGTGCATTCGCGCAAGGTCCTGTTCTGAGTGTCCTTGTCTGTGACGTCAAGAGTTAGGTGGGCGGAGGGCAGAAGCGACCACTACAATGTCCACCAAGAGGTAGGATGTTGACTGAAGCCAGAGACGAGATTTAAGTGAAATAGACGCGCATCTGTCTACCTCCCTCTAAATCCTTACCCGTTTGAACCGGTGACAAGCCAGATTCAAGATGACCGAACGGGATCGGATGTAGACCGCTTTCTCTTATGCAGACAAGAACACTGCCTTAATTTGTCTGAAGTGATAGTAGTCTTTTGCGCTGGTATTACTTCACTATTTACCCTCACTCTTCCTCAATAGGCGTCAAGGTAGACTCAAGGAAACCAAGGTTGATACTGCTACTGCCATTTCTATAACCACTAACCAGGAGTATAGCTGGGTGTAAGCAATACGCGCACTATTTATGACGTTAGTATTTGTCAGAGTTGACGCTGATTACAGTCAACGTTGGGGCTCATATCCCCTCAATCTCAAAAAGAAGAATGAATCTGGGTTTAAGCTATTCCGACTAAATATATGTTTGATGTCCAAGCAAATCAGGGCTTGCCTGAGATTCCACTCTTTAATCTCTGCCCACCAAAAGCTGTGTCAAAGTTTAGTAATTTTGGGCTAGGATACCGCTGCTAGAGGTAATATGCCACTGCAAACAGTGCTCATTCTAGTAATAATACTTAGATCAGCGGATGGTATGTTCTAGTAATATGTTCCTATAGCTGACATGCATCCCATTTTTGCAACAAGCATAACAGCTGGAAATATGCTCAATGAAATTTCCACAGCATCATCCTTGAGATTAAAAAAATTCCCAAAATATGAAAATTGGACCTCCGCGAGTGACAACTTCAACCATGTACTCCATGGAATGTGGAAAACAGCAGTGCCTTTAATTTGTAGTGAAGTAGGCTTACACAACAAGTATTCTCACCAACCAAGACACAGGATGTACCGACGAGCGTATTTTTTGCGTTCAACAGTTCCTGTTAGGCTTTTTCCCTTCCTTTAATGTTCAAATACTTGGAAAGAATGATTTAATTAGAATTTCGAAGTGATTCAGTGAAGGCAGATATCGTTGGCGCTAGGACTTCAAATGAGGAACTCAATCTGACTGAAAGTTGTGTTTCCTTACGTCTGCAGGACCGCTTACGCCAGTTAATTGGAGCTTGGGAAACCCATTAGGCCTCCATATGAATGTAATAGGTAAAACTACGACAGTCACTTCCCATAGCCGTGACATAGTAATTTAAAACAGGCTAAACTATGCAGTTAAAACACAGAGGTCTTACATAACCTATTCTTATTCGTTTTTATAACTACACCGTAGATCAGAGAGTGCATTAAAGTTTCATACATCTGCTCACAGGTTTCTCTAGCAAGGGGGAATAAGTAGAAGATTCGATCGCTGATACAAGAATTTTATTCTCCTGAAATTTAGAATTCTGTCAAGAATCTTGACTTATAGGTAACCGTAGAATATTATAAGACTTGCATAGATTATGTGGTATTTATAGTTTGTAGCAGACTCCCGTGTGCGTACCATAATTACCAGCTACTGTAACCAGCGTTTAGTGTCGTAATTGGTGTGGTGATGGCTTGGCAGTTCACTTTCGCCGCACTAATCGTTGCGCTTGTTGATGGACTGGGGGCCTGAGAACCATGACTCGAGCAGCGCGCAACGATTTGGCGTTCCTATACGGTGTACTGAGAAATTTCCTGTGCAAAAGAATCAGTCACATGGGAAGGACCGGACGCAACAGCAATTCTGACGACAACGAACATAATTGTCGCGCACGTATAAATCTCGCATCCGACGCGGACAAGAACGCTGTGGCAATTAATGCGCAATCACCGCACCAATTATGACCTCAAGCAGTGGCTACAGGAACTGACAATTATAGTACGCATGCGGGTGACCGCTATGAACTATTAATACAGTGTAACCTGTATATATGCCACCCTTATCTGCGCATGTCTCAGACTTGTTTGCGATTACCAATGACAAAGGATTCCCGACGGAATCCTAAACGTCAGGACAATGAAACTTTTGTTCTAGTGATCGTTTTTACTTCTTCTGAACTGATTCCTGGAACTCGGATATTCTCCTCTATTGGCAGTTAAATTTGATGTTCTGCATGCCAGTCATGAAGTTGAATCCCTTGCATAATCCCTCTACGCTCTCGTTCATCCGACTACAACAGCGAGATATAATAGACAGGTGTCCTAAATTCAACCTTTCACAGAGGTTTAAGCACCGAAGTTTTTTTTCAGGTTCTATTCTCAGAGCCAGGGAAGAAGTAGACACACATGTCTGACAGCGTAAAAGGGTGAAAATCAACCCCCAGGAAGCTGCGACATTTATAGGATGCAATCCCTACGCTAAAGCATACCTATGACAATTACCGGCTCCAACTTCAGTAACTGTGGATATGATGTAAATCTTTAGATTTTTAGTATATTCTATGCGTCTTTATCTTACTCTACCTCTCGCTCTCCGTAAATAGAGCCATTTTTTGCTGAAGAGTTTGTATATTTACCTTCAAAATAAAGCGTCACGGTTGACCTCTGGCGCGCGAAATGTCCGATAGCCGATATTTAATTGTTGAAATGTCATCACCTGTGTTGGATGTTGATGTGATGCTTACTCGGCTATCTGATTCATCGGCACAGGCATTGAAAACACCGTTTGCATGCGCGTTCTCCAGGTGGTTAAGTACTTTGGCCGAACTAAGTGTCAGCCTCGAATATGAGGTGAGGAGGTCATTTCACTTGTTGCAAGAATGCGGGCAGTGAGTTAGTGAGCGGCGGAGAAATAAGGTGAAAATGCTGTGGACACTATAGCTTGTCCAAAATCGAATTTTTAACCGATAGGACTAAGTCTACGGCAGTCTAGGACACCATTAGTTTTAATACAAATTTACCAACTAGGTGAATAATCCCATTGGCATATTGGAAAATGTTAAACTGCGTCCAGCTGTTGGCCGCAGGGAGGCTTGTTATTTTATTTACCTTTGGTCTCTGTCAGTTCCGGCTAAGCAAGTTTAAAATTGTATAAGTGAAGATAGCTGCATTCCAAGATGCGATGATGAAATGAAAGAAGATCTTCGGAAAATCGAGTTGTACTCGTGAATTTTCGCATAGATATCATTTGTTTGTCATCAGACTAAATGAAATGTGAGAGCTAGGTATGTCGCACTAGAGGTTTTTGGAGCAGAGGTTACAAAGAACTGGGATGTAGTTGGGGGGGCGTTACGGTGACGTGAACCCTGCGGCGATAGGTTGTGCAGGTAAGCGGGAGGTGTTAATGCTTGGATTGTGGGCCACATGTTCCGGGTAGAGATGGTGATGCAGAACAAATGAATTTCTCCTTGAACGAGCACTGACGGCCTGCTGTTGTTTCAGGCTTGGCGCGACTTAGTGGACCACGCGTGGAAACCAGCCTAGCGAAAACAACATCAAGATTTACATGTCTGTTAATACTGGCCGGGCTCGAGTACCAAGCCTCAAGGAATTCTCTCGCTTGTCGCGTATTAGCCATTGCGATCACCTCGGTGCCATCCCAATTGAAGCGGTGATCACACCCCCTTCCTGCAAAACATATGGGCGCAGGGCTCACATCACCCTAACCCCCCCCCCACAACTCCATCTCCGTTCGTTGTAACCTCTGCCCCCAAAACCTCTAGTGCGACATTCCCAGCCCTCACTTTTCATTTAGTCTGACGACGAACAAGTCATACCGGTGCGGAAATTCACGAGTACAACTCGATTTTCCGAGGATCTTCTTTCTTTTTCTCAAGTTTAAAACTCTCCAGCGAAAATCCTGTCCAACCTACACATTATTGCTTCCTCTTAGCCAAGTTCCCGTGATGGCTTCCCTTCTCGAATGCCTGCCGCCCCTCCGCGTTTGCACATGACTAAATACTACCCCCAGCTCCCTGGTTCGGCTCCCTCGATTGATATTACCTCCCGCTAACGTCAGAGACAGTCGTTCCGACTTCCGAAGATGAAATCCCGTCAGGTGACTTGTGATGGAGAACCAGCTGTCCGTTCCTTCCCTCCCCTTCGTGACCCAGTTGCTGCGGCTAACCACTCGCGCAGCCACCCCTCCCCCTCGTCCGCTGACACTTTCGCGCTGGTGTTTCATACGCCTCCTGGTGCCCCCGGAAATCATATAAAATCAGAGCCACGCCCCCTTTCTCACTAACACACACACACGCTTTCCCAACAGTAGCTTCACCCTGCCTGGCGTTGTTGTTAAACTTGTGCTGTTCCCTTGTGTAGAGTCAGGCAATTTGGCCAACCCCCTTTCGCTCTTGACTTTGTGTACCCATTGTTGAGGTTTGTACCTTGTTTATCCTGTATCATTTTTGGCTTACTAGCACAGTACTGCCTTGATAGCTGTTACCATTGGGGTTGACGTTCGCGTGACTGCTGGATACAGAGTCAGAAAAGTCAAGAAAGACGAAACAGTCTCTGTGCCTTATCCCATTCATGGTGAATGGAGGACGTATTTGCTGAAAATAAAACCTACAGATCTCCCGTCATGACTACTACTGCTACTACCAAGAGCTGCAGGCACGTGCAATTCGGGATAGTAGGTAAAACCCACAGAAAAACTAGCTATCACTTATAAACCTAACGAAAAATCACCAGGTGAGTCCACTGACAAAATTTAATTAACAAAAAACCATGTCATAACATTTAGCAGGATTGTTAGCCGCTGCTGGCACGAGAATATCCTCGCAAAAAAATATGAGTCACCTTGAAACGCAGTTCAAGTTACAGAACAGAGATTATCAGGTGAATGGTGATGGCGCGGTGAAAGATGCGGGAGTTCGCGTGAGCAAGTTCGCTACTGTAGGTAGCTAAGCCATAAAAATCAATCAGTTCATAGTGCAACTGAAGGGCTTAATACTGACACATGCGCCAAAGCTATGACAGTCAGACCACCGCAAGTAAAAAGGATCAGTGTACGCTCATGGGAGTGAATACAGCACCGGTGACTTGCAAAAATATGTGGTTTATAGTGTGGTAGACTTTCGAAGGCATCTACCACGCTCGCCTCCCTCATTCACCTAACACACGGACAAGACCCGGAAGAAGAAGAAGAAGAAGAAGAAGAAGAAGAAGAAGCGACCACTGGACCAAGAGTTTTGTTTTCCTGACAATTCGGGTTCCGTTGGGAACTCTTGATCAAAGGTAATGGTAAGATAGTCTGAGTCATGCGCAGATAGAGGTGAAACATGCATAGATTGTAGGGTATTTATAGTTTGTAATTATAGCACGCACCCCTATCTGCGCATGACTCAGACTATCATACCAAAACCAATTATAATACGCACACGGATGGCCGCTACGAACTATAAATACCGTGCAATCTGTGTATGTTTCATCCTATCTGCGCATGACTCAGACTATCCTACCATCATCAATTATAGTACACACGTA
>JAYGXS010000004.1:28137157-28157023 GCA_036362985.1 Ligula intestinalis
CATTTCCTACTGGTCTTAACACTTCTCCTCCTATGCAGAACTGGACGTGATAATTGCAGTTTTCTGAGCATACCCACGGCAAAGACGCTTACGGTACCTATTATCCTGTCCTATCTAAAATCCCAAGTGCGGTACTAAATCAGCCTAACGTTAACTTTATAAGTGGACTTATTTAAAGTTTGTTCAGTTTGCAATTAATTTAGGCAGAAGGACATTACTGAAAAAGACAGGGGAGACTGGAAAGGCCATGTTTGGCTTATTAGCTGCAATTGCAGCCGGCCACACCTAACCCCAGCTGTTATGACACCTGTTGGCTAGGAGTCTGTAGTGATCATTTCGGCCAGACGCCCGCCTATCTCTTGACGTCACAGAAAAGGTCACCCAGAATGTACTTTTCGGTCTGCCGCCGACCAGACGCAAACTGGTGCATGAGGCACTCACCACCCACGCCAGTGTCGACCTTCGTGCGGTCCAACTTATCCACACCAAGGCCGCGAGACAAAGAGAGGACTCGGTGGCCACTCGGGATGAGAACGGAACAAACGTCGTCAACTTGTTTCCGAAAAGAGAAAGCAAGTCAGCAAGGGCGCACAAAACTTGGTTATTTACAACAACCAAGTGTTCTCACCTTGGATAGGTCTGTTCCAGCTAACGACTCAGTCGGCTCAGTAGGGGGAGGATTGAGCCCAATCGAAAAACATACAGAGGCAGAACGAAGGGGAGAAACATTTGGTTAGTCACAACAACCAAGTGATCCAGCGTCCACTGTTCTACCCCGGGAAAGATCCTCGCCGGATGACCGCACAGTCGATCCGGTAAGGGGCGGGGAGAACCTGACTGTAACCACTTCTCGAGCAAACAGAAATTTATCTTTCATGTACACAAATGCACAGAGTATACTTTCTAATGAATAAAAAGGTTTGCGTTCCAGGTATGGATAAGGCAGAAGACTTTTCGAGCACCGGATCAGATGAAGATGAACTCCTGTAAGAGTTCGAAAGCTCAGGACAATAAACAAATTGATCCGGTGCTCGAAAAGTCTTCTGCCTTATACTTTCAAAGCTAGACGAGCTGAAGATTCATGCGTTTGAATGATCACCAGATATAGTTTCAATAACGGAAACTTGGCTGTCTGAACAGGTAGACGACGGTGAGGTATCCAAGCCTGGATATCAACTGCTCAGAAAAAGACAGAGAAGGTCGTCAAGGCGGTGGCGTAGCAACATACGTGAAAAATGGACTCACAGTTTTAGTTAAAACGGATAAACTGGCGTGTACTTCCGAGGCCATCTGGCTGTCCATTTAAGTACCATGTGCACCCAACCTCGATGTCCTGACACTCTAATGACCACCGAGAAGAGAGCCCGTAGTGGATGCCTCCTTGCTACAGGAGCTGGAAAAGATTACTGTGCGATCAGACATCCTGATTGTGGGAGACTTTAACGCGCCTCACATTGACTGGGGTGCGGCCTGCGCACATAGCTCCGATCTAACCTTCGACAGCTGCCTTCTGAGCATCACTCGAAAGTTATTTCTCACGCAACACGTCACTTTTCCGACAAGGATGCGCGACGGCCAACAGTCCAACTGTCTGGACCTCATTCTCACGAAATCGCAGGACAGCATCGACGAAGTGTCATGTCTCCCACCAATAGGTAAAAACGACCATGTTGTACTGCTATGGGAGTAGTCGTTATTCCCAATCCCGGAGAGACCTTCAACAGCCAGAAGAAATATTTAGCGAGGCTATTTCGATCGAATGAAGACCGAAGTCACGCGCGCCGAGTGGGAACCTCTATTTTCTGGAAACATAACTGCGGACTGGGAAGCGTTCCGGACCACACTGCACAGACTCATCGACAACCACCGTCCAATTTCGCGAAAGAAAGGTGACCACTAGACGGCGATGGGTTACGCAGGCCTTCAAAATAGAAGTGAACAAAAAGCGGAAGCTGTGGAAAAAAATGCTAGCAGACAGGACTCCTGCATCTGTCAGTGCCTACCAAACTCAGAGAAACCGGGGCAAGGGTCTTATTCTCAAAAAAAGACGGGCTTTCGAAGCAGACTTGCTAAACTGGGCCACAGTGAACTCCAAACTGTTTTACAGTTACCTCAGGCAGAGTACCAAAAACAAGGATCCGAAACCCCTGCTGAGGACCGCTGAGGGAAGAGACTTGATAGATGATGAAGCAAAGGCTGATCATCTTTCGGAATTTTTCCGGTCAGTCTTCACAAAGGAAACGGCATACGATCACCCCATCGACGACACCGAAGCGGATACAATAGTTAGGACTGTCCAATTCCCCGAGGCTGTTGTTCTTAAGGAACTCTTAAGGTTAAACGAATCTAAGTCACCAGGTCCCGACGACGTACCAGCCAAGATTTTGAAGGAGCTCGCCAATGAGTTGGCCAAATCACTCTATGCTCTTCAAAACCTCCTTCGAGACCGGATGCCTACCAGTAGATTGGAAATCCGCTAGGATTACGCCGCTCTACAAGGAGAAAGCCGGGTCTCAGCGAATAACTACCGACCGGTCAGCCTTACTGCAATCTGTTGCAAAATCATGGAAAAAATTATCAAGCAACAACGGATGCAGTTCCTAGAACAAAACCATCTGCTATCGAAGGCTCAGCATGGTTTTCGTAGAGACAGTTCCTGCGTTACAAACTTGCTCTACTGTTTAGAACGGTGGACTGAGGCAGTCAATAGTGGAAACTCAGTGCATGCTGTCTATATTGACTTCAAAAAGGCTTTCGATAGCGTGCCGCACCACCCTCTCCTTTATAAACTCAGCCACATAGGAGAAAGGGGTAGGCTCCTTGAGTGGATAAAAAGCTTCCTAATCGGTCGCTCGCAAACAGTCCACATCAGCGACAAACAGTCAGCCAAGGTTGAGGTTGAGAGTGGTGTTCCCCAAGGCTCCGTTCTCGGCCCTATCTTGTTTGTTATCTACATCAACGACTGTGTCCGCGAACTGGATTGCGGTCTCGCCATGTTTGCCGATGATGTTAAACTTTGGGGCGTAATTCAAACTGCGGCTGATGAAGTGCACTTGCAGAAAAATTTAAACAGACTTCGAAAATGGTCGACGGACTGGCTCTTACCGTTCAATTAGAGCAAGTGCACCACCATTTGAGTCGGCAAATCCGGTTCTTCAAACGGCATGGCTTACCGACTGAATGACATACCATTGAAGGAAGTGAACGCCCAGAAAGACTTGGGAGTCTGGATCACGCCCTCGCTTAAACCCTCCCTGCATTGCACACAGGTAGCCAAATCCGCGATGTCGATCCTTTACCTCGTCAAACGAGCTTTTTTTACCTTCAATGAAGAGTGCTTCACAAAAGTCTTCGGAACCTTCGGACGACCGCACCTAGAATCCGCTATCCAAGCTTGGAGACCCTGGGCTAGGAAAGACATCAACATCCTGGAAAAGGTACAACGGCGCACCAAACAAGCGGCTAGCCCGCGCCATGCCTAATGGCTACCTTCGACTCATATGCAATCACAAATCTGAATGAAAAAGGAGGGCGGCATATGGGTTCTCAGAGGTACTTCTAACATGAAAGAGGTTATTGAGATGGTGCTGAGGCTAAGAAGTTTAACCCTAACTGCTGCTATCTTCCAGACTCGGTTCCTTAGGAGAAGAGAGAAAAGTCTTGGTAAGGCCCGAGTAGAAGAAACAAAATATTCTGTACAGACGGAAAGGAGAACAGTAAGGACGAAGAGTTGACTGCTGGAGCGCACATGTAAAACTGCGAGGCAGGTTAGGCCCAAAGTGTGATCCAGCAGCAGCAATCTAGGCGGCCGCCGAAAGCTCTCTTTGCCTCGCTCAGCCTTGATGGTGATTGGTTTGACCGCGCGAGGTTCAGCCACGGTGTGGGCGCAGGTGAGACTGACAGTATTAGTAGGTCGTGTCAAACAGCGTGCGGATAGTCAGCGTGACAACAGCTTTGGCGTGATGAGTCAGTTTGACTGCATGAGTAATAAGTTAGCGATCATGGGCTCTCACAGTGGCGCTAACGCCCACTACAAGGCCGCCGAAAGTTGCGGCTGAATTGCCATGATCTATTACACTGTTTGCGTATGCACAGAGTGACAAAGTTGCGCGGCTGGCCCTTCGCCATGTTAGCAACCTCATCTTTAGTCCCACTGGAGAGTGTCTCGACGCGTCGGTTAAACGCATTAACACAACCATGATTGTTACTGATCAGGTTGTTGCCATTGAAAATCAGTATGCGAAAAAATTTATCGCCGATGCTCTCCACAGGTGATGATTTAAACTGTTCAACTAAAGTCCTGAAACCAAAAAGGGTGTAGAGGGGCTGGGACGTATTATTTGGAAAGGCCGTGGAAACTGCAGCTAGTCGAACATCTATGTTATAACCAACGAGGCTAGATGTATTACGGCCTATGAAAATGTCAGAATGGATGCCGAGTTTGAATACAAACTTTCCGACACTGTGAACAATATCGTTGATATACTGAGATTGGGCCAACCGCATAGAGCTATTGGTTCATATTTCTATTTTTCTTTTCAAGACTGTTACTGACAGGGGCTGGAGACACGTACTTGAAGTCCCAACCGCTCCCACGCACTTCGTGGAGGTACGTGAAACGCACATAAGCGGTAGGATTGTGTCATGGTGTCGTCTGGGGAAAGTGTGAAGCGCGCCCCGCAGGCATACGAAAGAGTGATTTTCGGGGAGAGGACGGGCGGGCATGCCAGGGAAGAAATTGGAATCCAATTTGAATGCCCAATAAAAACGTTACGTGGGCAAGTTGGGTCGCGTACTCAAACCTTGGGAGAAGACACTGAAGGAAGGTTTAATATCATCGCTTATCCCCCGCCCGACCAACGGCGAACGCGTGCATGTGGGGGGGGGGGCTGTGACCAAACCTCGTGCGAGGTCACTGAGAGGCATTTTCCAGTAGTATCACCAAAACAAACTAGAAAAAAGCTTAACAAAGTTCAAAAGGCAGGGAGATTAGGCAACTTGCCCTACTTAAAATTTGCAGCTAAGCGGTAAATCCAGTGGGTGGTTCAAAAGGCCAATTTTGCTTAGTTTGCCGATTTTAGCAATTATGGAATGCGTTTACCTTCGGAGAACCGTTCCGCATTCCGATGCCATCAGAAAACCCCTGCTAGATCGATGGATGGCGCGTAGAAAACCTTAAGGTTACGGGTAATTCAACCTACTTAAAAATGTTCGTAGGTAGCTATAATACATAAGGACCTAAAAAAGACCGCTAGAGACAACCTCACCAAAAAAATTGTCTTATCTTTTTTTTATCAGGAAAGCTGGAATGAGCATATTGTCACCAGCTCAAATGCTTCACTCCAAGTTACGGATGATGCGGGAGCTAGTGCATGCAAGTTTGCTACTGTAGGCAGCTAAGCCAAAACCACCAATCCTAGTGTAAATGAGACCCTCAACAGGGACAAATGCGCATAAGTTATGAGAGTCAAACCACCGTAAGTAACGACAACTAGCGTACGCTCTTCGGGGTGAACACAGCACCGGTGACGTGGGGATGATGTAGTTTATGGTGACGTAGACTTGCACGGCATCTACAACACTCGCTTCACCCATTAACTCTCCACAATCAAAGCAAAACTTAACGGTCCGTCTTTCAATGCCACGCATTATCTGGTCTCTACAGCATACATCAGCTTTTCACGTTGACTGTTGTCACCTTACGTGCGCGAAAGTGTCATGAAGGCAACCCATTAAGAAGGCGTACTTTCAGTTTGAATCTCAGCCAATTGGACATCCACCCCAGCACTGACAACACGGGCCGGTTTAACCCGACAGTTTGCAGTCTTCCAAGTTAAAATTTGGGGCGGGGTCAGAATTGTCGCCTAGTATCCAACAATTTCTTTCAGCTGGCCAATACTTCTAGATTGCGCGGACAATCTCTCAAACTACGTGTGACTGGGGCAAGATTGAACACACGAAAAACCTCTTCTCTAAGAGGGTCATCAAGGCATGGAATGCTCTATCCGCATACATTGAAATGTCCCTATCTGTGGACACATTTAACATGCAATTGGATCAGCATAAAAAAGACGTTCTCTATAATGATGCTAGACTAATTACATTACCACCCGTCAGCAACTAAGATTTGCTACCAGACTTCTCTGACAGCAATTACCTTCAAAAAACATACTGCTCGCTACTCTTCAGTAAAATGTTTGTTTAGAATAACGATTGATCCCGTTTTTCGTCCTCTGATCGGCAGACCCGTTAACCACCAAGTGCATATGATGGGTGCATCTCCGACACTCGGTGATGTTCTCGTGACCACCGCAGTCTTCTCCTCTTGTGACCATTAGGATATTGAAAAACCGCGATGGCCTCCTCCTGACATGATTCAAACACTTTCAGCAGCAGGACAGTTTATTTACACCCCCCCCCCTCCCCCCCCCCCCCCCCCACAGATGACAGTTTTTCTCCTTAAAATCCCACAAATGGCATTCAAAACTAGACTTATAAAAGATGCCTCAGGGGTTTTTTACCGTCTGCCCCCTTACCTCAGTTCCATTACTGGCAACGTCACATGTGCTGCATCATAGCTATATACAAAGAGGGAGTTTAAAAGTATTTACCTATATTTCCCTAATAAAGCTGAACAGAACTGAACGAATGAGACGTATTTTAATCATGGACACGGTTCTCAATTTTCGTCCACGCTTCTATGCACTTGTCAAATGCTTAAACCTCTTCAGAATAAGAAACACAGGAACAACTGGGGGAGAGGTTAGTACGGCAAGTGGGGGCGTGGCAAAGCTGTACACAGCCATAAGCTTTGCGGCCAATTGATCAAGTTTTGCGGCACTAGCACAGTTAGAAGCAGGTGCCAAATGGGCTTCACTTCTGCTGAAAAATTGTCCATCGGCAATACCTAACTAGATCGTACACTTTGAAGATTTTGTCCACAGAGGGTCACTTGTGTCTACAGGTGTGATGGACGACTACATAAGGTCACCAAAGTCAGAAGTCAGGTAAGACAGAATAGTTTAAACAATATCCTTGAAGAAGAAAAGCTGACAAAAGGCTCTGCAGAAAAGAGCTAACCAAAGTACAAAAGCCAAAAGTTGTGTGTGCACCTGTGGGGGCAGGACTAGGGGCAACCCTGTGACCGACATTTTGTTGTCTCAGCCTATCAGAAAAAGGTGCACACTGAGCTGGCGAGGATTAAGGCCAAGACGCAAGCCATCGATCCGATTGAAAGGCAGGAAAGACCGTGCGAAGGACACTTACGCGTTCAAATAGTTGGCGCGACTGCAAACCTGGCAGGCGAAGACACGATGAGTGTGTGTATGTTGTAGCCCATTTTTGGATCAGGAGTCCCCACCGGAACCAAGACTGGTAGAAATTGGAAGAAAGAGAAAAGCCGAGACCTCAACTGGCTTGAGTCAGATGGCCGCGAAGATGAGCTGGGCACTTGGCCGGGAGCTACAGGAGAAAATATGCTGACCGTCATGCGGAGAAACGCCGCAATCCGGATAGCTACGGGTGTGGCCGGATCAAGTCAGTTTTGGTACTGGTGAAGGGTCATTGATTAGCCACTGTGTATTTGAGCCCGGGTACAGCGCGTGACCCTCGAGAGTTGGTGTTCTGAGGCGTCAATCGGAGGTGGATAGCAGCCCAATAGGACCGGGGGTGGTAACGTCATTTTTCCTCGATAACGACACTCTGCTTAAGACGCTGGAAGGCTGTCTTAGTGGACAAGCCATCACCGGGTATATCCGGGAGGCATCAGGCGACAGCTTCCTTGTGGAGAGCACGAATAGACGGCCGGACGTTGCGGCAGGGCTCAGGAGCGTGGCAACGATGGTGATTAGGATGGCCGGGTTGCAAACAGGTCAACCAGAACTGCTGGTCTAAGAGTGTGTTGTGAGGTGCGACTGGCAGGACAGCAGCCTTTGCATGAAAATGATCGGTAGGTGACATTTTATAGCAACCCATGATCATGTGGAGGTCAGCATTCTGTGCTGACTGAAGGTGGCGGAGGCTGGAAAAGATGATCGTAGGAGACCAAATTGGTGCCGCATAAGTGAGGTGCGGCTTGGCCAGCGCTTTGAATGTGGTCATCAGTGTCTCTTTCGCGCAGCCCCAGGGTGTGCCCGTTAGAGTTTTGAGGACTTTGGTGCAGCAGCTCACTTTGCCTACGACCTCTCTGGCCTGGTCAGCGAACGTAAAAAGTGGATCGAAACGCACGCCAAGGAGCTAGGGCTTACGGACGAGCGGTAAGGACGCACCATTGACGATGACGGATGGGTAACGGTTGAACTCCTTCGCGTCCAGCGTGGAAACAGCGACGGATGACTTGGCTGCCGAGGTTGTCATTCCACGCTGGGTGAAGAAGCTATCGATATCAGGCGCAAACTTCGTGAGGAGGCGCGCAGCTTGATCGATGCGATGGTGCCGGCAGAAGAACGTAACATCGTCCGCGTACGATACCACTTGCACAGGTGCTCGGAGGATTGGGAGCTCTCGCACGTAGATATCGCAGAGCGTCGGACTGAGCACAGAGCCTTGAGGAAGGCTGCATGGCTGAGTCAGTGATGGTGGTGCCTCTTCTGGTAAAATTGCACAAGGGATATGCAGTGCATTTTAAAATTATGCCAAAAGTTTATGGTTTTCCGTCTAGTTGGTTCTCTTAAAAGTCTGCCATTACAAAACTGCCAGCATACTAAACGGTGTTGGCGGTTAAAATCCTACTGTCCACAAATGACCATTCTCACCCATCGTCTGCCAATTACTTAGACTAAATTTAAATTAATTTCACCGGCCAAAACAAATCTAACTGAAAATCACCAGTTGCGTGTAGTATAACAATTCAAGTAAATAAAAAAGTGTCTCATTTTTAAAATCAAGAATGCTTTCTGTTTATGGCAGGAGCGTATCGTCGCCAACTAATATGAGTCACCTTTAAAATCAGTCTAAGTTACAGAACAGAGATAATCAGGTTAATGTTGATGGTGCGAAGGGTGCGAGAGTCCTTTTTACAAAGTACGCTACTGTAAGCAGCTAAGCCGAAGCCGTCAATAAGTTCATAGTGCAACTGAAGGGATTAAAGGTGAAGTATGTGCCAAGTCTATGAGAGTTAGACCACTGCAAGCAAAAAACCTCCAGTGTTTGTTACTCGGGGTGAAAGTAGTGTTGGTGACTTGAACACGATTTGAATTATGGTGAGGCGGACATACACTGTATCTTTCATACTACCTTCACTCACTTGCTGAACCACTATAATCAAATAGCAAGTAAGGGTCAAGTCTCCTAGTAAGGGGTTACGCCTGAGTGGCTAGTCAAACTAAACAGTCCGCTTTCGAATTCCTAGTGTTCACAACATACGTTAGTTCGTCATGTTGGCTGCTCTGATCTTACGTGCGCGAGAGAACCATGAAGTGCACCTTAAAAGGACGCATTCCAGTCTTTATGTCAATCAACCAGCCAGTCAGTACTGCCCATGCGGTGCCCGCAACTGCACCGGATCCGATCTGATGACACCGGTAGTCTGCTGCTTGGCAGTCGCTCTACCGGCTTCCTGACCGAGCGTCTGATGGTTGTCTTCGACCCATGTAAAATCAAAAATCTAAATGAAATAGGAGGGCAGCATATGGTTTCTCAGATGTAATTCTAACATGGGAGAGGCTATCGAGATGGTGTTAAGGCTAGGATGGTTAACTCTAACGGCTGATATCTTCCAGACCCGGTTCCTTAGGAGAAGAGAAAAAAGTCTTTTGAAGGCCAGAGTAGAAGGAAGTGTTTCTTCTGTACAGATGGAAAGGAGAGTAGTAAGGAAGAAGTTTTGACTGCCGGAGCGCACGTCTAGCTGCGAGCCCAGTCAGACCCAGAGTGCGGCAGTAATCCGAGCGGCCGCCGAAATCTCTCTTTGTCTCGCTCAGTCTAGATGGTGATTGGTTGGAGCGCGCGAGGTTACGCCACGGTGTGGGCGCAGGCGAGACTGACAGTATTAGTAGGTCGTGCCAAACAGCGTGCGGGTAGTCAGCGTGACAACAGCTTTGGCTTGATGAGTCAGTATGACCGCAGCCTCCGCGTGATGTGTCAGCGATCGTGGGCTCTCACAGTGGCGCTAACGCCCACTACAAGGCCGCCGAAATTTGCGGCTGGATTGCCATGATCTATCACACTGTTTGCGTATGCAATGGGTGACAAAGTTGCGCGGCTGGCCCTTCGCCAAGTCAGCAACCTTATCTTTAGTCCCACTGGAGAGCGTCTCAACGCGTCGATAAAAAGCATTAACGCAACTGTGATTGTTACTGATCAGGTTGTTGCCATTGAAGATCAGTATGCGAAAATTTTTTATCACCGATGCTGTCCACAGGTGATGATTTAAACTGTTCAATTTAAGTCCTGAAACCAAAAAGGGTGGAAAGTGGATGGGAAGTATTAGTTTGAAAGGCCGTGGAAACTGCAGCTAGTCGAAAATCTAAGTTATAACCAAAGAGGCTAGGTGTATTGCGGCCTATGAAAAAGTCAGCAGGGAGCCAAGTTTTAATGCAAACTTTCCGACACTGTGAACAATATCGTTGATATACTGAGAATGAGTAAACTTCATATTGCCGGTGCATAACGGAGATGTCGATAGCCTTTTACTTTTCAAGACTGTTACTATCAGGGACTGAATAAGAAGTCCCAGCCGCTCCCACGCACTTTGTGGAAGTACGTAAAACCCACACTCATTAACTTAACTGTAAATCGCCTAGTGCAGGGGTCGGCGACCTTTCTAACTCAGGGAGCCAAGAAAGCAAATATTTGGCAATATATTTATAAAAGATCCATATAGTATATTTTAAAATGATTTGGCCTGATGACTGTAGTAATCCGAGTACAAACCTCTACTAAGAACCCTAAAGAGTAACCAAACTCATATGATCTGAAGTTTCTGAAAGAACCATACACGATCATCAAAAGAGCCATATATGGCTCGCGAGCCATGGGTTGCCGACCCCTGGCCTAGTGCATGCAGTTTGACAATTTACTTAGTAAGAGAAATGTGCACGATCTTTTTTGTTCATCAGGACTGCTCTCCATTGCTGGAATGAACACATCGTCACCAACTCGTATGAGTCCAAGTTACAGAACAGAGGCTATAGGATTACTGGTGATGTTGCAAAAGATATGGGAGCGCTTTTGGCCAATTTTGCTAGTGTAGGCAGCTAAGCCGAAGCCGTCAATTGCTGAAAGGTGATTAAAGGTGACACGTGCCAACAGTGTGTGAATTAGACCACTGCAAGCGTTTGCTCCTCGGGGTGAAAGCAGTGTCGGTGACTTGCACAAGACTTGATTTATAGTGAAGCGGACTTACACAGTATCTATCTCACTACCCTCACTCACTTGCTGAATACCCATAATCAAATGGCAAGAGCATGTCAAGACTCCTAAAAAGGGCTCAGGCTGAGGGGCTAGCAAAACTAAACAGTTCTCCTTCGTGTGCCACGCACCGTGAACCAGGTTTTCCTGTCAGCTGTTCAGATCTTACCTGCACGGGAGGGCCATCACAGCCACGTAGTATGGCAATTCAATTAGAGAGAAAAACTGTGCACGATTTTATTTCATCAGGACTGCTCTCCATTGCTGGAATGAACAGATCGTCGCCAACTCGTATGAGTCACCTTTAAAGACAGTCCAAGTTACATAACAGCGATAATCGGATTAACGGTGATGGTACGCAAGATGCGGGAGCGCCTTTGGCCGAGTTCGCTAGTGTAGGCAGCTAAGCCGAAGCTGTCAATCAGTTCATAGTGTAAATAAATAGGATTAAGGGCGACAAATGTGCCATGAGCGTTTGCTCCTCGGGGTGAAAGCAATGTCGGATATACCTGTACAAGATTTGATTCATAGTGAAACGAACTTACACTGTATCTTTACTAATACCCTCACTCACTTGCTGAATCCCCATAATCAAAGGACAAGAACATGTCAAGACTCCTAAAAAGGGCTCAGGCTGAGGGGTTAGCAAAATTAACAGTTCGCCTTCGTGTGCCACGCACCGTGAACCAGGTTTTCCTGTCAGCTGTTCGGATCTTACCTGCATGGGACGGCCATCACAGCCACCTTAAAAAGGTCTCATTGCATTCTGCCTGTCAATCAACCAGCCAGCCAGTAGGGACCATGCGGACCCAGATATCCCTTCAGATGGTAGCCAGCAAAGTGAAAACACTTAGCGCAACGTGAAATTTGTATTCTAATTAGGTATGCGGAAGAATAGCGTGGGGTTGGATTCTCCAATTATGACTTCAACTTTCCTCCTCTTTCATATCCACTAGTCCTGACCTATTTCCCACCTGACAATATCTGTCAACGTCTTGATGGTTTCCGTTAAAAGTGGTTTTCGCAATCTTAGTGCCTCAGACAACAAAGAAACGTCCTTAAATCATCGCTCAGTTAAATAGACTAAAATCCTTTAGAAACTTTTTTACTAACCAAAACGTCCAATGAACTGATTTGAAGTTGATTGACTCCAAATGGAAGAAGTTAGGGAAACAAATGTCAGCAACCACGTATTTTAGACAATAACTAGGAATCAAAGAAGGGCCTCTAAGATTCATCTTTCGTTTAAAAGTAGGGCAAACGGAGGAGGGATAAAACATTATGTCAGAAACTGACTTTATTAAATGCGCTAAGTTCGTGTCAGACAGACTGCTGCTTGACACCATGTGACTTCGAATAAAAGGTATCCCATTTCGTTCCTGTTAAGTTTCGTATAAGTGTAGAGGTCGTTTGCAGAGCCTTATAATCCACTACTTTTCATCTGAAAATAAATAATTTGAAAATGTCGGACGACGGCCATCGGAAAACATCGATAAACGTGCAATTAAAATCTAAGCTCTTATGTGATTTTACCATAGCGACCTGGATGGAAGGCGATCGAATCGGCACTGTTTGTCTCAAGCCCCAAATCAACAAAAGTATGATCGATCGCTTGGCTCTGTGGCAGTTGACACAAGCGCAGAATTGGATCTGCGGAGCAAAATGGAGCAGTCATGACTGCAAACGGACCGTTCAAGCTATGTTTAAATATTTCCAAGTACAGCCGAAAGGGTATGAGCCACGGGCTCAAGTAGTACACTCAGACCTTGCTAATTGGCCTCGGAGTGTGAATTATTCATGCCATCAGACAAATCAGAAATGTCAGTTGCAACTTGTAAACAGACCAGCATTGCAGGAGCTAAGTTTCCTATTTGTTTAAATAAACTTGTCAAAGGCGTTTTAATAATGTTTCATGTGATTTAATTTTAGCAATTTTAGCAGCAACACTGGAGTTTGATATCACTATTTTAATACGGCAAATATGCCAGAAATGGCCATTGTAGTGTCCCATGTCTTTGTCGGTAATGCCCTTCTGTCTATATCCTAGCCACCTCGCTGTGGAGGCTCAATTGCGAGCTCTAATGGCAACATGGATGGACGAGTGTGATCTCTGTCAGATCGGTGTATGCGTATCTGCTAATTTGATTGAATGTAGGCCTCGAACTAGAATCGACTGACGGTTCCAAGAATAAAAAACTGTTTAGATTATACTCCAGTTGGAAACTGTGTACGTTAACAATGAGGCGCACACAAACAACCAAGCGTGCCCGGCGAATAAAATTACACGTGCAAAAATATAAAGTGACAAGTATTTCCGTCGCAGAATGGATTTTAGTAAGATTTCTCAGTAAGGGATGATTTTAAGTACAGAACTTACCCCTTATAAGCGGCTTCGCGCCTAATTTCAGGGTCGTAAGATATAATGAGTTATGGTAAGTGAATATTATTGGGAAGGTAACAACGATGAGGGGATGTGGTTATATCCAGGATTGGAAGCATGTAACGAATGCTTGATTCTAGCATCTGGGTTAAGATGATTAGAGCTTAACCTTAGATCAGGGTTAGTACACAGGAAGTTTGAGCAAGACCACAGGACTGCAATCGGCTTGTTCATTGATTGCTCAAAACAAGTTTGTGATAGTTTTGAGCTTATTTATTACCATTCACGTTCTATTTTCAACAAAGTAGTAACCGCCTTCTCCCTTAGCGCAAATAATCCAAAAGAGAGCGTGTTCTATTCAAGTTATCGAACCTTACGCACGAATTCTGACTCCTACTAAACTTGATAGAGCTTAAGCGAGGACAAGATGGACACAGGAGTAAATGTGGTCAAATTCGCATCCAGCGTGCAATGAGGCATTGACGTCAGCAGCTGCGTCTACGGGTCTACCTGTGCGAGAAAACATTTATAAGCGTGCCTACTCATTCAGCTAGAGAACGACTTTCACAAGTAAATCAGGACTGAACACTACTGTAAGTTGAGGCAAATGTTCGCATCCCAGACATGTGTGTAGATGAAAAAGTAGAAAGCATTGCGATCACCGGAATCATAGTTTTTTTCTATTTTCATCCTATGACACAGGACAACTGGCCTCGCCAACAGTCTGAGAAACAAATTTTCTGCTACCACTGCACATATGCACAAATGGGGCACTTAAAGGACGTTTTCCTACATATCCCTCAATATAATGATCCTGATACTTGTTTGAGCCTTCTGTCTCTCCTTATAAGGTAACAAATGCAACGCTGAATTTATTTCTTCAACAGCCTACAATAGGTATCCCATATTGTATAAACGCCATCTACCGATAAAAACATAGGCACGAAGGTAGAAAACGGTAACAACCTAAATTACACCGCAAAGTTTTATTTGGCATAGGTTACTGCTTATTAAAATAAGACCAGTTTTGGTTAAATTATGCAGAACTTTGAGTCCTCTCACCTTTTTTTATCCCACCTCGGTCTCCAATTGTTTATGCCCTCAATCTTCATGCAAGCTTGCACATCCACTTCAGTTAAGAGGTCGGGCGTACAGAGGGTCAACCGAATTAACCTGAACCAGAATAACTATACGGAACTGCACTTAAAAAAAAGGTTTAGATTCCAAATTGAGTACGCCTTTATTTTGAAACGGACTCAATTACTGGGGAGCAGATTACTTATTAGCATCCAGTAGCCCAAAGACGAACTTCGGTTTCATTGAACCGGACGGCTAATAGCAGAGCGGTGCTGGGGAATTTTCACATGACGTCTTTACTACATCCTTACGATGAAGCAAAGCAAATTGTATTCAACTAACTTAACATTCACTATGCCGCGTTAAAGCAAAAATTTCATGTAGTGATGGAAGAAGAGGGACAAGTTGTAGTGGGTAGCAGTTAATTATACTGAGAAGAAGACGACATGGTCACTGGGATAATGCTTTTATTCGCCTATCATTTCGACATCCTTCGAGGATGCATCATCAGAGACATAAAAAGAAGAATAGTAGCAGATACGGATAGCGAATGCACAGGAGTTTGCAGTATTTACAGGATACAGTCATAACTGTAAGTAAACAACGACAATTAACGTTACTTGCCTTCTTTTGTGTTGATGGTTTGTTGAACAGCATGCGGGCTCTGAATTGCTGAACATTCATCACTCGTGGTGGACTCGGGTGTAATGATTGCTCAGCCACCTGGCCCTCTGGTGTTGGCGTAGGATGACTCGGTGGCCTGTCCGTTCCACATGTGGTGACCTGCTTTGACCAAATTGAGGTTTAGCTCTGAATATGGATTGAGCAACTCAATGCACTTGCTTATGGATTGGGAGCCCATGAACCACGACTCAAGTAATTCTCGGCTCACCCGATTGTCACTTCTTGCAAGAGTTTTGGCCTCATCAAATTTGAATATGCAGTAACTTGATATTTTACATCATTTTGACGCACTACTGTCATGTGTTCGGCAATTCGCATCTTGAGAAGTCTGCCAGTTTCTCCGTCATAGTTGCCTAGCCCACTACTGCACCAGATCCTGTAGATGACTCCAAATGTTTCTTGCCGTGGCCGTGGGTCTTTCAGTTTCATTGCCTGACGCGTTATGGTTGCCTCCGGCCTGTGTGCGACTCCAACACCAAGTGGTGCGAGAAGGTGGCCAACAAAATCCGAGACGTTTTTTGACGTACGGGATTTTTAATTGTCGTCATAAGTTTGCAGTAATGAATGTATCCAATAAATAAGGCAAACTCTTGTGCATGCGCTGCCCGTATATGCGACAGCTTTCTTACTATGTCCCTGATGATGAATCCGCAATAGATCTCGAAACTTCAGGCGAATAAAAGTATTGTCCCAGCGATCGAGTCGTCTTGTTTTCAATTACTTTCTGGGACTCGCATTTTCGCTTGCATTGGCAGTTGATCATATTGATCACCATAGAAAGCGAAAACCCTAGAATTTCGTAATACAGGACCGTTGGTAAGGGAAGTTATAGGGATGAGGCAGTACGGATACGCAGCAAAAGAAAAATATATACAGCAAAAAAGACGAGGATTAATAGATAAAATGATTATAAAAACCTTCATATAGCAGCGAAAAAACGCACCTTTACGAATAAAGGTCAGTACTTGGATGAATTTAGTAGAGGCGTCATGTGAAAATTCCTAGCAGACATTTATAAAAATATCCTGTTCTAATATTAGCTGTCCAGTTCAATTAAACTGATATTCGCTCTTTGGATATTTGGTGCTAGTTATAAATTTGTTCTCTGGCAATTTTGTCCACTTAAAAAAGGCGTACGCGATTTGGAATTGAAACGTTTTTTTCACTATTTCAGTTTCGTATACTTATTCTGGTTCGCGGTACTTCGGTTGACCCTTTGTACGCCCGACCTCTTAACTGAAGTGGATGCGTAAATCATGCATGACAATTGAGGACGTAAACAATGAGAGACCGAGGTGAGATAAAAAAGTAAGAGGATGCGAATTGGTGCATAATTTAACCAAAACTGTTTCAATTCCAATAAGGAGTAGGCCATGGCATAAAAAAAACTAAATTAGCAATGAAAGCCTCGTTGTCAAAATTTATTCATGTTGGTCCTATAACTTATTCCGTAGTTGTCGTTCCTGGAGTATAGCATGTATATCATATGCTGCAAAATGATAAATGAGCGGGGCACCAATTTCTGAGGCAACACTTGAGTTTGGTATGACTAGCTGATAACGGCTAATAAGCCAGAAAAGGCTTTCCTAGTCTCCCTGGTCTTTGTCGGTGATGTCCTCATGCCTGCATCATTAGCCATCTTGCGGCATAGGCTCGAAGATGTGCTCCAAAGGTATCAGGGATGGATGAGCATCTTCTCTAAGTGCTACAATAAATGAAAATATAAACTCCTCATTGCATCTGTTGCCATATAAGGAGCTTTCAGCTGTATTCTACTCATGACCTTCACTCGCTAGTTGAATGATCGCACATATTTTTCCACGCTTTCACGCACATGCAGTCTCATAGATACATCTTATGACGCCAATGACTAATTGACGCTGGATGTCAGTTTGACCACACTTGTATTACCGTTTTTAAATGCTATTTACCTCTTTCAGATTCAGTACGAGCCAGCAGTTATGCTTTTGTTTCAATCACTTGGACCGGTAGTTCCCTGCGCTCGTTATGTACACATGCCATGAAACTGGTTATTTCTTTATTAAAGAAGCACGTTACTGATCATTAGTAAACTCAGAAATACCTGCGCAACATATGATGAACACCACCTGTGATGCAAAAAAGAATCAAATGCTTTTTTTCAATCATTTAGACATGATGGTAAGAACACTCAGCAGCTCAAAAACGGGTGGGGTTACACATTCGCGCGGCTAAATGCCATTTTCAACCCTTTTAAGCCAAAATCTAAAACAATCTACCTGTAATCGTCGCTTATTCAGGAACCTTACCAAAAACCATCCTGTTGCCCGAAAAGCCATGTTAAAGTCTGAAGCATTTGGTCCCCGGTACAAAGTTAAAACCGGCGTATACGGCGGGGTTTATTGACATCAATAAATTTCGTGACAGCTTCTCCGCTGCATCTTGTCGCTGCATGAGGATGATGACAAAGAGAACATGCAACCGTTCATTCTGCAAAATTTTAAATGGTTACATTTTCTCTTCGCTATCATCCTCAGGAAGCAAAAAAGATGCAGCTGATAAGCTGTCACGAACTTCATTGACGTCAATAAATCTTGCCGTATACGCGTGTTTTAAATCATTTTAAGGTGTAAAATAACGTAATTACATATTAGCGTCAGTCTTGTTTCACGATCCGGTTTTGTTTGCTTGCTTGCGTCCTATACGTCACGAAAACAGTCTCCAATCAGAGCAAAGTGTAGGTAGTTAGTAATTCATGGATTCGTCAGTCGATTCTTGGCCAAGGCCTACACAAACATCAAATGGAATAAACTGATAGGCCTATACCACAAAAACACTAAGATGCAAAATATGAATTTTATGAGATTGGCCCATGATCTTTAACGACCGACAAAACATAAAATGTTGGTCCTGTAATGCTGGTCTGTTTACCATTTCCAAGGAGAATTTCTACTTCGCTTGACATCAAAAATTAGACCTATTCCAAGCCTGATCGGCATGGTCTGAGTCTACCACATAAGCCATGAGCTCATACCCATCGCCTTTGATCGGGAATATTTTAAGTCAAATTAAACGGTCCACTTGCAGGCAGGACTGCTCCATTTTGCTCGGCAGATCCACTTCCGCGCCTGTGTCAAGTGCCACAGTGTCAAGCGATCGATCATACACTTGTTGATTTGTGACTATGAGACAAACAGTGCTGAGACGTTCGTCTTTTATCCTATCGTCAAATCGATATGGCAACATCGCGTTATAGCTTAAAATTTGCATCACCTGTTTATCGATGTTGTTTGATGGCCGTCCTCTGACAGCGATATCCGAAGTCTTACAATTTGAAACAGAGACGGGATAGCAAATGTCCGAGGCAATTTGATGTTAGGCAGTAGACTGTCGGACAAAGTACAAATTGTCCTCTGGGAAAGAGCGCATTTATTGAAATAGTCCTATATCACACTTTTTTATCCCTGATCTACTTACAGACGGATAATGAAGCTTGTAGGCCATCTGTGAATTCCCAGTTGTTGTCTAAAGTATGTGGTCGTGGTTGCTATTTACTTTTTGTCTTACGAAGCCCTTTGTTTCCCCGCGTTGTAGCTTGACCGGTCGTTTCTATGTGGAATCTAAATATCCATCAGTACCTTGGTTCACCATAAACCGGGTGCACCGAACGTCACTGTTTTGCAACATACGCGGAACCAAGATTTCATCTTCTGAAGCCTTTCAATGGTACAGTAGCCGCCAAAGACCATGCAACGCTTATTATGAAATTTAACTGGACACTTTGGTATATATTTGAAAACATTATTGTGATTCATTCAGTTTATTGAATTCTGCAAAAGCCTTTCACTTAGTTAAATCGTCATTTTAGTTAGGTTTATTAAGAGAAATAATCATTAGTTTTGGGGAAATTGGGAGTAGGCTCAGATAGAAGGAATTTCATATGCTATCACGAAAGAGCGAACCAAACCGCACGTTAAAGTTGATAATACTAAGAAAGAACCCCAAAATAAATAAAATAGGTATAAAAAAAGATATCCCTTCCAGAACTGGAAAAGTTTATACAAAATTGTTCAGATTGAAATGAAGCCAAGTTAAAGGAACCAAATTTGTTTGCAGTAACATTGAACGTATGTGTTTAAGAAATTATGTTTAGCTATCTGGTGAAGTTTCTTTCTAAAAAATGCATTTACAGAAGAGTTTTTGTTTGAATGCAGCGATGAACCTCAAATGTCCTCCAATAAAAACCAAATGTCTAACATGTTTTCGTAGATTTAAAACTGTAGTATTCCGTACTACTCGTGGTCTTGAAGTGACTGGCGCGTGGTTTGATAACGAAGGGGGACAACGACTCTCGGCAGATAATATAAAGATTTCTTCTAAAAGGCGGTTAACCTCAGAAT
>JAYGXS010000004.1:28157033-28175497 GCA_036362985.1 Ligula intestinalis
GTAACTAACTTGGTCTCTAAAAATAAAAAGTGAAACCAAAATAGGTCTGACCTTGACAACGTTCAAACAACTCCTCAAACCAAGGGGTCGGATTGGCCCGTTACAACACAAATAATGCCTTATTTCATGCTGTAGCGGGCCGGGAATGTCGAGGTTGGCACACACCTAAAGGAGTAATTCACGCATATGATTCTCCAGAAGTAACGCCGAATGGGGTCGTCAATCCCCACAACATGCAATCGCAGAAAGAGATATAAGAATAACGCGATAGTAGGAAATAAGGTCTTTTGATATAAAACGAATGGTAACCAATAAAGAGTGGAAAGGATAAGATACGGGGGATTACCAAGGGGCTGTACAAATGATCCGTTTGGAGTGAGGGGTGATCACAGAATGTTAGTTAGATACCGGCGGGAGTGCAGCGCTGTGGGCAACTGCGGGTGACGGCCATGGTGGTGCTGACGTCAGGAGGAGTGTGTAACGGCAACACATGACGGCGGGAAGAGCGTGTAACGGTGACACGGACGGGGAAAATAGTGCCAGTAGCGGGAGAGCGAAGGAAGACCGGTATCTTCACCAAAAGACGTTCACACCATCCTCATCCGGATCCGCGTTAAGAGTGACCTTGTTGCGTTCAAACACCCATGGTCCGGGTTGGCTCGTTACAATGTAAGTCGTGAAGATAAATAGTTTTTGTATACTTTACAATCCTCTTTTACTTTATTTCGAAACAAAACAGATGAAAGTACAATAAGTTCTTCAAAAATGGCAATTTTTATGGCGTTTTTTTAATTCGCCAGTATGTATCGGAAAGTGGAATTAATCTACTCATGCGGAAGGTAAATCATTATAAAGAGACAAGAAAGTTCTTTTATTTCCAGTCAAATTGAATAGTTTATCTTCAGAAAACTTAAAGAAATTCTCAAAATTCTCAAATTTCATTGTGACATTACGCTGGATAAATTTCATATACACAGAAGTTCGTCAGCCGAATATCAAATCAAAGCAATTTCTAAGAGGTAACCTTTTATGGAAAGTTTTTATTAATCTTAGGAATAGTATTTTCCGAGTTATACCACTGACATGATTTACTCTTGACAATGTGGTTTGCTGTTTCGATGCATTTCTACAAAGAAGCAACATGGTTATCATTCTAAAAACTTATATCCAAAACCACTTTTTTCGGTTTATACTCTTAATATATACCTTATTTTAAAGGTCTTGGTGTAAACGTCAAACAGATGCGTAAATTATGAATTGATCAGTGAAGATAGTAAAAACAAGCAATTTGATGACAAACTTTTTTCGATGACATTCAATAAATACGTAACCGGTAAGTACAGACTTTACAGAATATTTTGACTATAGAAATATTCTTTTATTATGTAGAAAGTGGTTGCTTCAAGTTTTCAACTTAACACAATGTCTAATCTAATTTTTCTAATTTAGAGCCCTTTTTTACGTCTCTAGATCCACAGCATTATCGAGAAAATTTTATGTTCCTTTACGAACATTTAGTAATTCCTATAGTTATTTTAAGTACTTAATAGGTCCTATGCCGTTCATGATTATTTCTATGTTTTCCTAAATACATTTACACAAGTATTGGAGTAATGATCAAACTTAAACAAATTAAGGAAAATTACGTGGTCAACTGTGACCATTGTAGATACTTCCATCGTCTATGTCTCTTAACACTTAGAAGCTGTCGTCAAGATTCCTTTTAAGCAGTCAAAATACTCTAAGAGCTTTCAGACTTGGTTCTTCTTCTAGGTACGACTCATCGAATTCCTCACGGCTCACCTACCAAGTTGCGCGGATGTATACATACACAGAAAATTGGTTGCGTGTCCAGACCTAGAGTTATGCATTTTGTTCCCATTCTATCCACTGAAGCTGCAATAATCAGAGCCATTTACTATCAGTACTGACGGCTGCTCTTTTAAGAAAATACATTATTCCTTGACTGGCTCTTTCTCGTTATCCTCTGTCTTGCTAATTTCTCCATCATAAAATCCAGTTGCTTGATAACATTCCTCCATTACTACCTTGGCGAATTTCGTTTCCTTAACTTCTTCCATTTGGAGCCAATCAAATTCGCCTCAGTTAATTGGACGTTCTCTTAAGAAAATAATTCATAAAGGCTTTTAGTCTATTTAACTGAGCGACAACTTGAGGACGTTCATTTGTTGTCTGTGACACTGAGACTGCCAAAAGCGCTTAGGCTAATGACCGTTTTGTGAGGCCAGACTTTTAAAGGAAACCAAATAAACGTTGACAGATATCGAGGAACGGTAAGCTTACAGGCGACAATTTTCCGAAAAATTTTGAAAGACACTGTAAACCCTTTGCCCAATTTCACCCTCAGGTTGGCAATAGGTCCGGACATTTGACTTGTGGATATGAAATGGGAGGATAGTAGGGGTCATATTTGGAGAATCCAACCCCACACTACCCTAGCGCATTCGTCATCAGCATACATCTGTAGCAACCTTGTACTCTAACAACTGCATGTTCCACATATCTGGCTTTCGTGTGTGCCAAAGCGTACGCCCCGGCAGTGCCAAGATCATTCTCTGTCTGGCTCACTAGCCTCCCACTTCACAAGGCCAGTGTAGGGGGAGTTGTTAACGCTCAAGCACTTCCAGAGCCGACGACTCACTGTTCGGTTGCAGACTCTCTGGACTCCGGCTCATTCATGGCTGGCCTGCACTCGTCTGGAAGTCACTTTCCTATTGCTTACATACTACGCTTGTTCCTACCTTAGTAAATTCTCCCTGACACTATGGCCTTTGACGCCTTATCCTATTCCACTAGCTTATATATGTTGGGATACGTTAGATTGCTTATTATTTGCTTGGACGACATCGTATCCAACACATATTTCACGGTATGCTAAATGTTTTCACTTTGAAGACTACTAACTGAGGGGTAATCTGGCTCCACATGGTTCCTACTGACTGGCTGGTTGATTGACAGGCAGAATGCAATGAGTCCTTTTTAAGGTGGCTTTCATTGCACTCCCGTGCACGTAAGATCCGAACAGCCGACAGGAAAACCTGGTCCATGGTGTGAGGCGCACGTAGGCGAACTGTTTAGTTTTGCTAGCCCATCAGCCTGAGCCCCTTTCAGGAGTCTTGACATGCTCTTGCCATTTGATTATGAGGATTCAGCAAGTGAATGAGGGTATTAGTATAGATACAGTGTAAGTCCGCTTCACTATGAATCAAATCTTGTGCAGGTATCCGACATTGCTTTCACCCCGAGGAGCAAACGCTCATGGGACATTTGTCGCCCTTAATCCTATTCATTTACACTATAAACTGATTTACAGCTTCGGCTTAGCTGCCTAAACTAGCAGAATTGGCCAAAAGCGCTCCCACATCTCTTGCAACATCACCAGTAATCCTATAGCCTCTGTTCTGTAACTTGGACTGATGTTCAAGGTGACTCATACGAGTTGGCGACGATCCGTTCATTCCAGCAATGGAGAGCAGTCCTGATGAAAAAAAGATCGTGCACATTTTTTCTCTCTAATTGAATTGTCATACTACAGGCAATTGGTGATTTAAAGTCAAGTTTATGAGTGTGAGTTTTGCGTTATTTCACGAAATGTGTGAGACCAGTTGGGACTTCTAAACTTTATGTACGTGTCTCCAGCCCCTGATAGTAACAGTCTTGAAGAGTAACAAAATATCAACTCCTCCTTTAGCCAACAGCTCTGTGGAGTTTACGTATTTTCAGTTTATTGACGATACTGCTCACAGTGTCGGAAAGTTTGTATTTATACTTGGCATCCATTCTGACTTTTTCATAGAGCGTAATACACGCAGTCTCATTGATTATAACCGAAAGTCTTGATGCACCTTAATTTCCAAAATCTTTTCAACTAACACTTCCCACTTAATCAGAGCCCGTAGTCTATTTAAAAGGGCAGTAACCTCCCTAACCCCCCATTTTCAGCTTTGGGAATTTAGTTGGACAGTTTAAGTAATCACCTGGTGAGGGCGTCGGTGATAATTGTTTTCAGCGTACTGATCTTCAATAGCACCAACTTGATCAGTAAAAATCACAGTTACGTTAATGCATTTTACTGGCGCGTTGACAAGCTCTGCAGTGAAACTTAAGACAAAGGGCTTAACAAAGGGCCACCTGCCCAACTTTGTCAACCAGGGCATACGCAAACAGCTTGGCAGAGCATGGCCATCCAGCCGCCAATTTCTGCGGTCTTGTAGTGGGTGTTAGCGCCACTGTGGGAACCCGTGCTCGCTGACTCATCACGCCAAAGCTGCAGCCACCCTGACTGCCCACACCCTGTCTGGCTACCCGCGCAACTTTGTCATGCAGTGCACAAGCAAACAGCATAACAGATCATGTCGATCCAGCCGCAAATTCCGGCATCTTTAACGTGCTTGAAGTACATTTTGGCAACCGTATGCGACCCTCCTATTTCCTTTGGATTTGTGATGGCACCTGGGCTGGAGGCAACCATAAGGCGCTTTGTCACGAGACCACTAGACAGACTGCCAAGGCAGGAAACTACCGGGGTCGTCAGATGGGATCCGGTACAGTTGCGGGCAACGCATGGGCAGTACTGACTGGCTGGTTGATTGATGCACAGACTGCAATGAGTCCTTTTTAAGGTGTCCTTCATGGACATTTGCGAGGAACGGGCCAAGTGGTGAGCCCATTGCCACACCATCTATTTGTCTGTAAAATAGACCATTGCAGAGAAATTGCACATTTTGCGTGCATCTCGTAAGTAGTTCTTTCAGGGTTTCCACGGGCATACCTATCCGGTAGTTCCTGTCCCTACTCACGTCACAGAGGTAGTCTATGGTTTCCCCCACGGGTACCTTGGTAAAAAGTGACGATACATGCAATGAGGGCATCTTACTTTCACCCACATTCATATTCTTTATAGCCTCAACAAACTCAAATGTGTCTTTCAAATATGTCTCTCTGGGCAAGATCGAGAAAACGTGTCTAAGGGACACTATCAATGACCTTGCTTTTAACGGTCGATATGTGGATGACATCTTATGTTTGACCGACTATAACGCGGACATTGACGATCTGGTCGCAAAGTTTAACAACGCGCATCCATCTCTCAAATTTACTGCAGAGACGGAGGAAAACGATGAAATTTCATTGATTGATTTCCTTCTGCGAAGGCAAGGTGATGGATCCATCCTGTGTAGAGTTTTCCGACAGAAAACCTGGATAGGACAATGCACCAACTTTCACAGTTTTGTCCCCCTAAATATAAAACGAAATCTAGTCCAGGGATTAGCAGATAGAGTACGAAGGATCTGCTCTCCCTAAACTGTGGAAGCAGAACTTTAACAGCTGCAGCAGACACTTATCGAAAATGGATACCCGGAGAGGTTCATCCTCAGGAATATTGGCGAGCGAGCCAAAAAGCCTGATACCTTAACAGCAGAAAGGACAAATGTTTTCATTAGACTGCCTTTCTCAGGCGATGCAGCAAGCTACCTGGTCAGACGGCGTCTAAAAACCGCAATCGCTAGCACTTTCCCAGCGGCGAACTAATGGGTGTTCTTCACAAACTCTCCCATCCTACGATTAGGAGGAAAACACCGACTGCCGTTGAAGGCCACATCCATGTGTATTTACACCTTCACTTGCTCCTGCGGAGCAAGATACATAGGCCGAACAACGAGGCACCTGGAAAAGAGCGTACGTGAGCATGTACCGGCCTTGTTAAGTACAGGTGAAACTAGATCGATCTCGAGTTCTATTCTCGCACATCTTGTCGATACGAATCATCGAGTCGATACTAACGAAGCCTTTCAGGTTGTCTACCGGACACCAGCCAACTTTTTCAAGGGCCTATGCCAGCAGGTGCTTGCAACAGCCGAAGCAGCGGCTATATGGCTAGAGAATCCGGTGCTGTCGTGTCAGAAGAAGCTGACAGAAGCCCTTGCACTTCCGTGGCCGACCTCGACGCCAGGTGACGATCGCACTTTGCCCCCACGTCCCAGTGACAGTCGTTCGCTGCGCGGAAATAGCAGCCTTCTGATCAATCCACACAACCTAACCCAATTACCCTCTAACCCCCCCCCCTCTCCTGACGGACGAACCTCTACACGCCGAACTTGTCATACGGGCGACGCGTAAACGATGAGATGTAATAAGACTGCAAAATCTAACCCTGTCCATCTCTTTAGTTTTAATTACCCTGTAAATGTTCTGGCCTGATGATGATTTACTGAAAACATATGTTATCCAAATTGACTTTTCAACTTAAGAATGTGAATATTTGCAGAATTTTAATTAAATCTACTTAACTGGGAGACCACGTGAGAAGGGCCATTTGGAGACGGTATTGAGCCCACCAAATCGCTTAGGCGGTTGACCTTTACGCGAGGCCGGACGTTTTAAGTAAGTCAAATAAACGTTGGCAGATGTCGAGGAATGGTAAGCTTATAGAAGAAAAGTTTTAGAATACTTTTAAAAGACATGGTAAACCCTTTGCCCAATTTCACTATCAGATGGGCAATAGATCCGGACACTTGACTAGTGGATATGAAAGGGGAGGAAAGTTGAGGTCCTCATTGGGGAATCCAACTCCACGCTACCCTAGCGCAGTCTTCATTAGAATATGCCTTTCACTTTGTGCTTAATGTTTTCATTTTGAAGACTACCAGCTGGTGAGATAACTTGGTCCGCGTGGACCGAGATTCAGACTGCAATGACTCCTTCTTAATGTGGGGCCTTTATGGCACTCTCGCGCATGTAAGATCAGAACAGTCAACATGTAAGACTGATACATGCTGTAGAGACCAGATTATGCGTGGCACCGGACGAAACGACTGCGTAGTTTTGCTTTGATTGTGGGGAGTGAATGGGTGAGGTGAGTGTGCTGGATGCCAAGTAAGTCTACGTCACTATAAACCACATCATCTGCAAGTCCCCGGTGCTGCGTTCACCCCGAAGAGCGCACGCTTGTCATCGTTATTTACGGTGGTTTGGCTCTCATAGATTTGGTGCAGGTGTCACTGTTGAGCCTTTCATTTACACTATGACTGATGGTTTCAGCTTAGCTGCCTACAGTAGCGAACTCGCTCGCAGTAACTCCCGCATTATCACCGTTTATCCTCTTTTCCGTAACTTGGACTGACTTTCAAGGTGACGCATTTGAGTTGGCGACGATATGCTCATTCCAGCATTCCTGATAAAAAATGTAAGACAATTTTTTCGCTAATTGAATTGTCACAGTACACGCAACTGGTGATTTCGCGTCAGATTTCTGAGAGATAATTATTGGTTATGTGGGTTACACATACTTCCACGAAGTGCGTGGGAGCGGTACGTATCTCCAGCCCCCGATAGCAGCAGTCTTGAAAAGTAAAAAAGCTATCAACGCATCCTTTAAGCAACAGCTATATGGAGTTTAACTATTCTCAGTTTATCAATGATATTGTTTACAGTGCCGGAAAGTTTGTATTAAAACTTACTATCTATGCTGACGTTTTCATAGGCCGTATTACTTCTAGCCTCGCTGGTTTTAACCCAAATTTTCAACGAGCCGCAGTTTCCAAAACCTCTCAAACTAATACTTCCCATCCACTCTCCACCCTTTTTTGGTTTCAGGACTTTAGTTGAACAGTTTAAATCATCACCTGTGGATAGCATCGACGATAAATTTTTTCGCATACTGATCTTCAATGGCAACAACCTGATCAGTAACAATCACAGTTGCGTTGATGCGTTTTATCGACGCGTTGAGACGCTCTGCAGTGGAACTTAAGATAAGTTTGCTGACTGGGCAAAAGGTCAGCCGCGCAACTTTGTCTACCAGTGCATACGCAAGCAGCGTGATAGATCATGGCAACCCAGCCGCAAATTTTGGCGGCCTTGTAGTGGGAAGAGGTTGAGATTCGACAGCTATGTTTCATAAGAATGCAAACCCTGCCCCATAATAAGTTTGGTTGCGCGCCTTTAAACCTTTTCGAGGATATTGATGGCTTTCGCGGCCCAGGGTCTCCAAGCTTGGATAGCGGATTCTAGTTGCGGTCGGACGAAGGTTCAAAAGACTTTTGCGAAGCAATCATTATTGAAGGCGGAAAAGCTTGCCTGAGGAGGTTTAGGACCGACATCGCAGACCTGGCTACTTTTGCGCAAAACAGGGAGGGTTTAAGCGAGGGTGTGAGCAAGATTCCCGAATCTTTCTGGTCGTTCACTTCTTTCAAAGGTATGCCGTTTCGTCGGTAAACCATGCCGTCTGACGAACTGGTTCTGCCGACTTGAATGGTGTTGCCCTTGCTCTCATTAAACGGCAAGAAGCAGTCCTTCGACCATTTTGAAGTCGATTTAAATTTGCCTGCAAGTTCTGTTCATCAGCCGCAGTTCGAATTACGCTCCAAAGTTTGATATCATCGGAGAAAATAGCGATACCGCAATCCAGTTCGTTGCCGCAATTATTGATGTAGATGATTAACGAGCAAGGGCCGAGAACAAAGCATTGGGAAACACCACTTTCAACCGCAACCTTGACTGACTTTTGTCGCTGATGTGAAAAGTTTGCGAGCGGCCGATTCGGAAGCTTTATACCCATGTATGAAGCCTACCTCTTACTCCTATGTGGCTAAGTTTATACAGAAAGCGGTGGTGCGGCACGCTATAGAAAGCTTTTTTGAAGTCAATATAGACAGCATGCACTGAGTTTCCACTATCGACTACCTCAGTCCACCGTTCTAAACAGTAGAGCAGATTTGTTACGCAGGATCTGCCTCTATGAAAACTGTGTTGAACATCCAAAAGCAGATGGTTTTGTTCCAAGAACTGCATCAGTTGTTGTTGATTATTTTTTCCATAACTTTGCAGCAGATTGCAGTAAAGCTAACCGGTCGATAATTGTTTGCTAAGACCCGGCTTCCCCCTTGTAACGCGGCATAATCCTCGTGGATTTCCAATCTGCTTGTAAGCATCCGGTCTCAAAGGATGTTTGGTAGAGCGTAGAGAATGGTTTAACCAACTCACTGGCGAGCTCCTTAAAAATCTTGGCCGGTACCTCATGAGGACTCGGTGACTTAAATTCCTTGAACCGTAAGAGTTCCTTAAGAACAACAGCCTCTCTCCGGTTAGTGCACCCGCTGCTTATTAAGCCCAATTTAGTCTGGGCCCGAGGTGGGCTTAATAACCGGCGACTACTGTATTAGCAACCGCCACGTTGACTTGAACAACCAATACCGTGGCCTAAAATCAAGACTGTCCTTACCCCTGTCCTAATCACACACCAACGAATGCTAACCCAACCCCCTTGACATAAACAGACTCACCATCCGTCCTCTCCCTCCGCGCACAGAGCCCCGTAACTACAGGTTGTCCCAAAAAATGCATACACATTTTAGATAATTTTAAACTTGGTGTTTTTTGTAATTTTATTATTTCAAAAATGTGAAATTATTATCAAGTATTATTTTATTGTTTTTTTCACTGCATGTTCTCAAACTGAAGTCCGTTTTGATCCAGATACTGCTGACAACGCGAAGCAATGGAATCGCACACACCATGAAACAATTCCATTCGTATTTAAGCTTATTCATATTCAAGGGCTTCTATCTTTCTCAATTATTTATAATATAGTTACAGTGCAGTTGAAAACAATAAAATGATTCTTCTTAATACTTTTACCTTTTTGAAATACTAAAATTCTAATAAACATCGAGGTTACACTTGTCCAAAATGTGTATACATTTTTTGGGACACCCTGCCCACACGCCACCCACAAACAAAACCTTGATCCAACCCCTCACATGCCAGTGGTCTAACTGCACTGTTGCCTAAACTGTCAAGTTTAAATTTCTTACTTATTTATTTGTCTGTGGATGGATTCGGGTCACCAGATCAAAAATTCACAAGTACAACTTGGTTTTTCCGAAGCACCTCTTCCATTTTCCACAAGCAGAAATATTTCACAAGACTCCAGGTTGCATCCTCAAACATTTTAGGCCTCATAAATATGCAAGTGAGTATAGATGGAGAAAGCTTTAGAAAATCTTGCCAAACATTCCTATTTTTTCTGTCAATTTATGGATTGGATGCCTAAAATTGGTATAAGAATGCGATGACTCTAACAACCATAGCTACTTCTGGGCATGGTTTTTATCCATCTTTTTAACTGTACTGGGATATACCATCTAAATAAAAAAGCCTACTCTGTTCGTTAAGTAGCAATGATTAGATAAAATATAAAATTTTTGGTTAACATGCGTCTGCTAAAAATATTTCATGTCAAATAAGTCAGAGAAAGAAGTTTAATAATTACTCTTTTATCCAGACAAAGCATATAGGACTCTGAGCTCTTGCTATTACGAAAAGTTCTGCAGAAGTAGGTTGCTGTTCGACTGGATACAACCGCTGACTGCGGATTTTATGTGAAATTCGAAGGAAAGCGGTATGAATTAGTACGTACGCTGACGGATATATCAGTGCCATACGAGCACTTACATTATGAAATCAGTGTCAGCTGATAGGTGACCAACAATATATAGGAACATGTTGTGGGCCAAACGTTATAGACTTTTTGAAGACGAATAGGCGTCCTAGCAATCAGTCGTCGGTCCGTCAAGGGTATTATAGTGCTGAAAACGAAGGGAAATAGTTGTGGCCAACTCAGTCGATATTAACCGGACAAGAAGACAAAAGGACCTCTAAAGTTTCAGGATTAAATACAATCATTTGCAGAAGGAAAAACGCAATTATTGTTTATTGGCTCGGCGTTATAGATTCTCACTCGAACCCAGCATCAGAGACAGTCACAGTGGTAGGAGTAGAAGATACACAGTGGTTATAGGCCGTAGTGATCACGCGACCATATGCACAATACAACTCGCAGCTCTTGCAATCACCGCTGGGGATCATAGGTGACGTGATTATGGCTTGGCGGCGAAGGCAGTTTAAGTAACGGCCCTTATATATACCAAGCCCCCGCACTATGCCATGCGGGACCGGTGTTATTAGCAGTTTTGGGGGTGAGGAAATAGGAAAGGCGATGAGGGAAATTTGCAGAAGTAAGTGTAAAGTGGAAAAATGTTATTTACTTTGCTTACTACATTCACTATCCAGCCACGGATTAGAGCATGTACATCGATAAAATAAGCACAAAATAGCATTAAATAAATCGGAGTTCTTTGAACAGGGAACCAGACGTAAATTTAGGACAGGTAGGGACCAGTGAGAGCAGTAGCTAAAACATATATAATAGTTATAAAGTATATTCCAGTATTCCAGCGTAATACTTCACCGCGTTTTCGATGCCTCACTGACTAAAACCAGAAATCAAATGTAGTGTACCACTACAAAATTACTTCTACAGCATCCCCTCACTGCCAATTCTAATTTCCCACAGTGAAACCCCTATGGCCGCAGGTCCCATAAAACATATTGCTGGAGCTAGGTGTATATGAGGTCCACTACCTAAACTACGTATGTCTAGTGTAGCAGTCTGCATCAGAATCTTGAAGTGCTGCGATTTCACCTTGCAAATTGGCTTTTGGCGTGCTAATAACGCTTGCTGGCATTTGAAGTGTTGATCATCCCCCCCCCCCCCCCCCCCCCCTCCCAACGTGCCTGATTCCCCTGCCCAGGCAAGGTCTCAGCACAAAATGTGGACTGGAAGCCTGAGGAGCATTGCGCGAGCGGCTTGCGGTTCATGCGGTTGTCGTTTTTTATGAAGTTTTTGGTCGCTTTAAACGTGGAAATCTGGCCGGGTCCCGTCGAGTGGGTTGAAACCTGTGAGCTGGCAGCTTTCCTCCTAATCAGCCATTTGCTTCCGAAGTAATCTGTCGGTTTATTCTATGTCGTTGTTGTATCCACAACTGCACTATATCCGGTAAACGACGCTACATGTTTCCTGTCGTTGCAGTGGGTCTTGTGGCCTCATGACCCGACGTCTGATGGTTGCCTCATGCCTGTGTGCAACCCCCAATCCAGTTGAAGTGTAAAGGCGTTTTGTGGTTTCTAAAACATTCTGCAAACTCGAAAGAGCTCGGCATAAGTTGTGACCGGTTGGGGTTGACCTTCCATGTTGATTTCCCAGGCTATAGTTGGCAGAATGGTGTGGACAACCAGTTGATCTCAGTGTCCATCGAAGATATTGTACTTCAGCAACCTTGTCTCCACATTCGCTGCAATGTGTCGCAACACGCCGGTATAGCGCCCTTACGCAACTGTGTTTGTGACTGTTCGGGAAGTTGTTGTTGAAAGTTCACACTTGCTTCGTGTCTGTCGCTTCCCTGAACACTTGATTTTTTGAGGCCACCACAATCTTTACGTCAAACGGGAACATCACGAAAGGCCAGCTGGTTGCTGCCTTCCTTCCTCGTAGTAACTTAAACGTCCGGGAAGGCGGCATTGCCAGGCAGTCTTCCTTGTCTTTGCCGGCAATGCTGTCTGCCTGGACTACTAACCGTTGTGTGGCTGCTGGCGGGGCTTGAGAATCAGCCACAAAGCAGAGTGAAACGAGTGAGTTTTGGTAGCAGTCGGTGAACGTTCCTCAACGAATCCACTCGTGCATTACACAGGTCAGTGTAATTGGTTAATACGCGCTACTGTTCCCTTCTACGTAGCACAAGTATTAGGATAACGACAAAACACATTTCGTCAGGCGTCCCTTTCTTGTAATCAATTCAACTAAGTAATGCTCCATCTCTCGATTTCATTTCTTTATGAGTCAAAACAGATAAATCCTCTTCATAGTTGCCATAAACCTAAATATTTTGCTCCCCAATAATGGGAGCTGACACAGTATTCAAAATATTAAATAAGAGATAGAGGTTCACTCCGAGGGATATAATTGTGCTCTGAAGTCCCGAGCGGTCATTTCGTTAATCAGTGTACATAACTCTGAGTATGTGGCCCCTAGGTTTCATGTGGGTTGCGTAGACCGCCAGGTTCAACTACGTGCTTGCGAGACTGCTTCGTTCTTCTTCCATCGGAGCACGGAGGCGGCCTTATCACCTGATTGTACACATCCAGCGACTTTCAGCAACTCTAGCAGATCTATTAATTTGACGCCACTGGGTTTTGGAGCTGAGACGATAACTACAGCACAAAGCATACACAAGAAATCCGAATTTCAACCAGCTGCTTACGCAACTGTTATGTAAACTAATCTGTCGCCTATTTGACCCTACAAACCTCTTTTATCAAGCCCATCGTACAGATTACTATTAATAAAACTGGACATCAAGCAATCCGATCGAGCCGGAGTCCATTTTAACACCTGCAGATATCAATGAAAATCTAAGCGCCAAGCAAAAGGCTTATATAACCCCCTGCCATACTAAACGAGCTTTGCACAGCCCCTACAGGACGGATATCCGAAATCACTACCCAAAATATCAGAGGGAACAAACGCCTCCTGAAGACAGACTTTCCTTCCTCTTTTTCGCAGCTTTCACGGGTCTGCGCACAAAAACTGTCAAGCTTACTAATACATGCTCTAACTGTTCGGCATCCTTCTAGATGGAATACAACATGCATGCGTTTTTGACTGAGGATCTTATGATATTCAGTGGAGCGAAAAGTTACTGCCAGTGGCTTCAGAACACTAACGATTCTCACTAAAGAAAACAAAACTGGACAGGGTGAAATTAGGCCAATGTCATCACTAAGTGCCCATCTCTACAGCCTATCCATTCTGACCCATCAGTACCAACTTTTTATCTTAAAGGAGACAAAAATTTGGATTAATGCGTTGCTAAGGCAGCCTATTAGAGCTCTCAAACGTGTTAAGAAGTTTGTTTGGAGGGGGGCCACGCTAAATTTTACGAACAGAATCACAATCACGCCAGTTATGCGCATTTAGTGAAAATGGGAAGTGTGCCGCAGCTGCATCGAACATTTTCTCCCCTGTCACACGAGGTAAAATTCAAAAACAAAAGTATATCACCTTTTTCGGATACATCATTATTTGGTTCCGTCTCATCAAGCTCAAACACCGCCAGAAGCCATTACGCCAGAAGTTACGAGGTCAGAACACGCCATGCAACCACGCTGCTCACGGTCACAGGGAGCGCGCCTCGCGTCTGTCATCGACCGCGAGAAAGCCCCTCCCCCTTTCCACACGCGTGAAAACCCAACGTCCTCGGCATGCTGAGTCTGGCACGCAGGACACGAGGGAACGACGAGATGACCACTCACCCCCCTCCCCATCCCACATCAAGAATGATATAAGTACTGTACAAAATTGCCCACTTTACTTGCATATTTTCCATGTCACTGCAAAGGCCTGAAGTGAATGACCGAAAACAGCTGTTTGTCAATACGACTTTTCAATCGTAAACGAGATGGGAATTTCTGCCGAAAATAATTGCCTTCCGTTCCAGTAAGATTACTGACATGGCCTTTCTGTCATAGTCTGCTTGAAAATCATTTTTATCTTCAAGGGAATTGCTTTCCTGATTGGACGACACTATATAAATCCCTATTTTTTGCAGTAAGGCAACATCGGTCGCCGTTTCGAGCCCTTGCTCGCTCAGCATGATTTAGTGAACTTGCTAAAGAGCTAGCAGTTGAGCAATTACTTCATCAAAAGACGTATTTATGTACTTAATTGCGGTTAGCATGTACTCGGGGCGTAAACTGATAGTTTGAGACTTCCGAGTCTCACAGACTCACCTTATTTGAGATGACTTCTCCAGTGACTAGTGAAAAATGTTTTGAGACTGGAAGCAAACACGCCAGAATGAAAGATATCGAAATTTATTATAAGGGCAGGGTGGTTCATTAAGATCCTTCTTAACCAGTGCAAGCAAAGGAAAGCCAAAAGGAAAAAAACTGAGGAACATTATTAGGGCTCAATCAATTGACCAAATCTTCACATTGTTTGGTATCAGTCAGTTACACATCATGGAATTATTGCCCATACTGGTAACATAGGTACAGGTTTAAGGTGCATAAATGTGTTTCGTCGATATACTGTCGAGGGGTCCGGTTCATCTGTGGATCCTCCAGTATTATCGGTGTGGTTTCTGCGAGATGCTGCAGTTTTGAGGAGTCAGCTTTTTACTTTTTCCAGAAAGTAATTTCCAACTCGGAATAGATCAGAGTATTTAAGGGTCTGTAGAATTAGAACGAAATTTTAATGTATCCATTTGGGCCGAAGTTCATCAGGCACTGCAGGATAACTGCTTGATATTCAAAAGCCGCTCTTATACATTCAGTAGTACAACGCACGGAATTATTGACCATACCAGCAGCACATTATATAAAGGACCGCACACTCGTTTTGCCGCTGTTTGAAACAATGGCGAGGGGCCCGGCTCATCAGTGGGTCACCCAGCAATGAGGTTCAGGGTTCTGACGTCGCACAAAATTACGCAGCCCAAAGTAATATGCGCAAAGATTTGAAGCTGAGGTATCTTATTGTTTTCCTTATCCCCCAAAGAAGACTACGAAGAAGGTTCAAGGACATGGACTGAGTTATATTGGGACTGACGTTTCGGACACTTGCTTGTTTCCATCGTCAAAGTAACGTGGTGATTTTTCCTGTTTGCCAGGACTGTTTCAGCCTCGCTGCATGGCCGTTATTATATCCGTGCGCGGCGAATGAACTTTCGCCACTTGTTCGCTGCTGACTGTCCGTGAGATTGACCGCTGCCAACATTTACGAAGGTCACACGAGCCCTCCCTCGATGTATCACACGGATATTCAGCAGCGAACGAGCAGGTTCAAGTTCGTGCACTGAACACGGATATAATAACAGGCATGCAGCGAGGATGAAACTTTCCCGGCAAACAGGAACAATCACCGCGGTACTCTGACGATGGAAAAAAGTGAGTGACCAAAACGTCAGTTCAAATATAACTCGGTCCATGTCCTTGAACCTTCTTCTTCGTCTTCTTTGGGGGATGAGGAAAGCGATAATCATGCAGCCATTCTACGTGGGATGATTTGAATATACAAATAACTTACTTTTGTTGGCAAACGATAATGATAATAATTATATGCAGAAGGACATGTAGCAGTTACAGCAGGAGCAGTAAGCACTCATTGATCGTTTTCTGAAAAAGCCATCGCTGCAATCTTAATGTAAAGATTTAAATTATTTAATCAATGCAATAGTTGTAGCCTCGGTACATGGAAACCGAAATCTTCAATAGCGATATTATGCATTGGAGAAGTCGCCATTCATTTATCCTAACAAATAAAGACCGCTTTTGCGGTCTGGATACAAACTCTTCTAGCCTCTGAGCTATCAGAGGATAATTGCGGTCCTACTGTGGCTATCCCGAAGGTAAGAATTTGAGTAGTCACCTCCTGAAACTTGGGAGTGGCATTAAGCCTTTTTTTAACTCTTACTTGTGCAAACGTTCCAGTATGGCTCAGTATGTGTGTAGCTTACTAAGGGTATAGACTAGGTAACCATAATAAAGTCCATAAGATTCATGGTAAGAAGCTAAATCTCAGTACCTAATGGGTTGGACGTATGTGACGACAGAAGAAAAATAACAAAGCAGTGATTCAACGTAACATATTTGAATGAAACGTAGACAGTACTCATTAACCATACTCGTGACCGCACTCGTGTGAACTAGTTAATATTATCAGGCCAAGTTGGTATTGACAAGCGAGATAACATTAAAGGTGTGTTAGAATACCGTAGGCGCTGGGTTTTTAGGAAATCGAAACCCGACCCTTAGACGGTATGAAGTTGGGTTGATGAAGCCTTAATTACCTAGGAACAGTAAATGCTCCCTGTTTAAGTGCCGGCTGAGTACAAAAGATAAACAACTGATAGGCCAGTTCCTAGTTCCTCCTGGACAAGGTCATCAAGTATGTATCAGATTTGCTAGGGGTGATGGAGAATTACTTTTCAGAACCTTAAAAAGGGAGATGCGTTTCGTTTGCGAATTTGTCTTGTTGACTGTTTGTCGTCCCGGTCGCGCAAATGGGTCGCCAACATTTCCCTCTCCTTCAGTAAAGCCTGGGTGGACCTCTGTGAGGTGATGGATACGCAAATAGAGCTGCTAACTTCCGTTCTAGATATGCAGGTATACAACAAAGGGAATGGTACATGCCCACTTATCTGGGTGTAACTTTGTTCACAGGAGTCAACTTATGCTTTTCAATGAAGTACCGCACGTCATGCCTCCTGTTTAGTTAATCTGCATGACCATGGCCTTTCATACAGTCTGAAGTTATCGGAGGCTCCTTTTTATTCCAGATGAGAATAAGCATATCCTTCAATGCCTCAAATGTCATTTTAGTTAAAATATATAAAAAGAGCTGATTTTGGCCCTAAGATTCGGCTTCGATGGTCCATTTAAATGTAAAATATTTTTAATTTTGAACTAACTTTTCTTTGTCTAGTACATGGTTATAATGCAATGGATATACTCTATCTTCCTCCTGCATTAGAGGCATAAATATTCAGATGAAAAGAAGTTCTTCAGAAAACGATAACAAACATTAATGTGTACATATTTGGCTTTGGTTTTTCAGGTTGTCGTAAGACATGCAATGGGTGTACAGAACAGGTAGAATTTTAAATCTGCTAAAATAATCGATACTGCATAGTAATTTTTGTCAGTAGTCGTCTCTTTTGTGTGATGTCTTGTCCGGATTGGCAGTGTCCGTTTAATGTTTCTCTGAGGTTATTATACACGGCTTCCAGTTCGATGTGCCGAGTAATGCACGATTCATCGGAGTTACTAGCTTCCAAAAATTCGCGAACGTGGCAGGAGTGTGGAGTATGGAATAGATATAAACAGTTTATATGAAAAAAGATTAGATGGGCTGACAATTATGGTAACCAAAACGATTAAGGCAACACTGATGATCATCAGCGGAATCTCAGTAAGAGCGAAAGGACGCTGAGTTCCTAAAACGCTATGGAGATCTCTGTTCTATATTCCCATGGTGAGCTGAATCTCTTGAACGCATTCCGCCAGAGTATCTTTGGGATGATCTTCAAAAAAATATTTTAGGGTGCTGAAAGTGTATGTGTTTTCGCAACCCATGCCTTGTCATGTGAGGCCCTGCTAGATCACAGGAGCAAAGTTCCAAGTTTCACCAATTTCATGGAAAACTCTGCCGGAGCTATAATTCTGGAGGGATTGGGCGTATACGCCGTGCACAATGAGCAGATCTATGCTCTTGGTTAATGTCTAACTTGCTTTTAAGTATATAAATTGAAAATACGAGCACTCCAAACACACACCAATCACTGGGTTTACTAAACCTAATACGTCTCAATGGAGTTTCGCACTTTATGGCCATTTGAACATAAAGATGGGCTTCCCCAATATGAAAAACTCTGTTGGTTTGTTCTTAACGTTCCCTTAAGCATACTAACCGACAGCTGGAGAGTTAGAGATGGACGGTTCTTGGTAAAGATACATATGCATACATATGCATACATACATACATATACATATAAACATATACATACATACATACATACATACATACATACATACATACATACATA
>JAYGXS010000004.1:28175507-28268988 GCA_036362985.1 Ligula intestinalis
ATACATACATACATACATACATACATACATACATACATACATACATACATATATACATACATACATATACATACATACATACATATGCATACATATGCATACATATGCATAACTAACTACTTATTTCGTTATAGTAAGCAAGGCTTAGCTTACTTTAACATTGATGTATCTCTCTTCATAGAGAATTCATATTTTTCGACCGGCAGACTAACCATAAGGCCTACAAATACTTTAAGTAAGAGGAACAAGAACTCAAAGGTAAGGTTCCTTATTCCAGAAAATTCGAGACCATGAAACACTTGCTGTTGCATTATACCCATTGCACGTGACGTACAGAAATTGGGTAACATGCTCCCAAATGACGAGCAAACTTGGTAATTTGGCAAATAACGCTGATTTTGCACATAAATTGAAGTAGAAGCTAGGGGAAAAGAAGCGAAGGATTAAATTTTTAATCCATCTTGAAGCTCACTATGACAGCCTTTCGGAAGGTTGAACAAAGTGCCCTCTGGTTTACTTCTGTTAGCGATAATCATTATTTAGGTTCCCGAATGCTGAAGAAGCAGTCTGATCGAGCAGTGCTTATATTTCGTAAAGCAGTCCATAATCAGAGACGACAACAGCAAGCAAAGTTGCAGTTTGACCACCGCAAATGACGACGGACACCGCCGCCCAACATGGTGGAAATAGCAGAGGTAGCTTGCGTTTGCATTAATTTACGGTAAGATAAAATTGTGCTCTGCGCAACGCAGCCTGTCGTCCCTCACTCGTAATTTTCACGAACGTTTGCTCCCGGTATGGTGCGAGTTCCATTGGCATTGATTATGAACTCAAAGTCTTTCATCAAGTGCAGATAATAATCGTTGTTTAATGTTCGACGCACTTGTAATGGGCACCGCCAACAGTGTGAGCGTTTGTTTGCATTACATTGCCATTTTTTACAGCCGGTGGGTCTTGAAAATAATTTTATTGGTTACTTATGTGTTTCCGGAAGCCGTATCTTGTATTTTAAGAATGTCTGTCCTCCAGAGGCATGTTCAAACGACTAAGTAGGTTCGGCCTAATGATTGGTTGATTATCAGGTCGCCTTGCGTTTTTAACGTGTACGACCCTAGTATCCTTAACCTCTTGAAGTGAATGCAGTGAGACTCGGAAATAGGAATGTCCTCCGTAAGAAAGGAGACTTTGCGTGAACGTTTAGGAAGGGTAAATATTATCGAGCCGCAATCCGAATCTGATCACTAAGCATAACCCACGCCCTAAAATTTACCACAATTTTAATCGTAACTCTAAGTCGAAACGTAATACTTAACGTAAAACTTAAAATTTACCCTAATCTCACTGGAAATAGACGCATAGCCGCGAAATGGTGGAGGGGTGACTGGTCCAGTTAACTGTTGCCACTTCTCCTGGAAAAGTAAGCTTACCTTTAGCGTGAGTTTGGGGCTGTCGTATTTTTAAATATTGAGGGGGAGATTTCGTCGATGCCGCATGCGTAAGCACTGGAAAAATACTGCATTGCGTTGTTTGTCTCCCAAGAGAATGCGAATGACCAGCCATGTCATTGGCGCCAGCTTAATGAAATCGGTTAAATGTCCCTTTATTGTTTTTGGACAGATTGTTGAGGACACGCTGGAAATGTTCAGTCGAGCGCTCCAGAACCCGCAACTTCTCCATCAATGTTGACGCAGTAGGTGACTCCAGCCGTTCCTTGCCATAGCAATGGGTCCTTTAGTCCGATAACATGATGCCTAATAGACGGGGGATTCATAAACCAAGACCCGCATCTGACGATCAGTTCGAGAAATGAATCTTAAACGCCACTTACATACGATTCTTGTCCCAGCGATCGAGTCTATTTCTTCTCTAAGTGATTTTGTCCAGATCACGAAGTCCCTAATCCGTCGTTAGTAAAAGCCCGAACCATAAGATTGAAATTTATATCTGAAGTCCGAAGGCCAGAAACCGCATTAAAGATGCGGGAGAGCCCACTGAGGAATCGAGCCCCTTACAGTTGCCTCATGACACACCGAAAATATTTGAGAGGCACGTGTCTGAGACCTGAGCTAGTATTCACATTAAAAGTGGACTGAAATTGCTGGCATATCCAACGATAAGTCCCTATCACTGAGAGAGTACGAAGTGATCCTAGTTGCACCCGGATGTAAATGCACCTCCACACTACAAGTGGCCTTTCGCCTTATTCCAGTGGGTGGCTATTCCCGTTTCATAAATTTAAAACTAAAAAATACTCCAGCTTGAACCACAGCCCTAACACTAACGCTCCTAAACCTAACAACAGCTTTAATTCTGCGAACCGTAGCCGTCATCTTCGGCTGAACAATTTTTGGAATTCTCCATGTCCATCTCCGGTGAAATTATTTTTGGCCTACATACGATTGTTCCTTCCGCCAATGGTGTTGTCCGCCCGTTTTTCAATCCCTTTCCCCGATAATAATGCCCGCCTCCTCCCGCCGTCTTTAATTCTACTGCCCCAAGAGGCGGCTGTTTCACTTCGCTAAGACCCGTGACCGGCTTTGCGTCAGATAACCAACAATGTTGGCTGTTTTTTCCCTCCTATTCAAAACCCGCGGCTTCATACAGGCAACTGTTTGCAGCTTGCCGACCTGAGGACCTTTGACCTACTTCCCGCGCGCACACACATGCGTGTACAGCTAGTCGCGACTGCTCAAGTACCACTTGAGGACACCCCTCGTCCTCTGCCAATGCAGCATGGGTCTCCTGTACAGGACAACCTTTTCGGGCAATGTTTCAAACCAACTGGACACCAGATGAACTGGTTCCAAAGTCCCTTAAAAGCAGAGGCCATACCCTTCTACCTCACACACGCTCCCCCACTCCTGGTTTCGCCCTGCACACGTGTGGCGTTATTAAACAGGCGTTGTTCCTTTTTCTTGAAATTTAGTCGATATCTGGCCGATGCCTTTGTTATTGACTAAGTGGACCCACTGCTACAGTTTTTACATTGTTTATTCTTTACTATTTGTTTTATACCACCGTACTACACCAATAATTGTTATCATCGGGAGTTGAGGTACGGGTTACGACTGGCATGATCACTTCGTGCACCTTCTTAACTTCAATACCGAACCAAGCACCCCTTCGCTCCCATCCACAGCTGTGGCTCTTCCCTCTCTTACCTATCCAGTTTCGTACCACCCAACTTCTCAAGTGGAAGTCGCCGGCGCCATAAAAAGTCTACATAACAACAGGGCACCTCGAGAGGATAGTAGACTGGCTGTGTCGACACTCTGGCTCCACGAGCTGCTTGAAAAAGCGCAGAGAGGAGGCCGTTTCTGATGACTGGGGCTCAGGCCTCCCTGCACTTTTCTACAAGAAGAATAACCGCGATGCCTAAATCTTATCAACTTTGCTGCGAAGAGCTTTGCTGTGGTCCTTCTCGGGCGATTCTAGTCTGTGAGTGCCTCTAAGACGAGACCCAACCAGCGGTCGTACACTGACCCACCGCACACGTTCTCCCACCCCTGGATTCGCCCTGCACACGTGTGACGTTATTGAACAGGTGTGGTTCCTTTTTCTAGAAATTCGGACGATATCTGGCCGATGCCTTTGTTATTTACCACATTCATCCACTGTTTAGATTTTTACTCGTTTATTCTGTGGCAGACAGGCGTACATGGAGCAATTAGAGGACAGACTCGTCCGCTTATGATGCCTTTGATACTCACACTAGAGCCACGCCGCATGGCGGCTAATTACCTAGGCAGGTAGACATTGCCGGCAAAGGCAAGGGCGACTAGCATGGCCATTGCTGGTTCATTAGCTCTCGTCAGCTAGCCATACCCAGCCCAAATGTTGCTCCTTAAATTGCTGCCTCGCTCGAGTTTCGAACCGCCGACCTTGTTAGTTAGAAGCCCAACGCTCTAAACCACTGCGCCACGGGCTCGCTTTCTTGTCGGTTTCTGATCGGGAACATACAGTGGCAGATAAGCGTACACCAATCACTTTTTTATTATTTATTATTTATTTAGTAGTACCGCACTACACCATTTGTAGTTATGATTGGGCTTTGATTATGAACTCAATGTCATTCATCAAGTGCAAGTAATGATCTTTGTTCAATGTTCGACGCACTCGTAATGGGCAGCACCAAGAGTGCGAAGCGTTTGTCCGCGTCATGACTGGATACAGAATCACAGGGATGTCAAATACTCGAAACACTAACCCTACCAACTCTGATTATAAACCCTAATACTTATCCCAACCTTAAAGTTCCCTGGAATTTATCATATGGTAAATGTGACAGGGTATTTATACTCGATTCATATCCAACTGGTTACAGAAGAGCAGTTGGCGAGCATAAGGAAGCTTCCGAAGCTTTCGCATCGGGCCAAAACCATTATATGGAAATGCAGTCAAAGGTAAAAATATGCGGTCAGTTATGTTCGGCATTTCATTCAAGTGGGGTTGGTAAGAGGCGGCTGGCTACGCGGCGGTGAGGGTTTGGTGGAGCCGGTCCAGAAGAAGGAGGAAGAGTGTTATTTCCGGCTGAACAAGTTTGAAATTCGCCACATTCCTTCTCCATTGAGACTCCCGTCCTACCTACAAATGCTTGTTTACACTCTTTCGCTGACCGCTCACTCTCACTCAAATATATATGACTGAATTCTGCCCTCCCCCGGTCTCGGCCCTTCGGTCATATTTTTAAACTGCACATTTCACATGGCGATCTCCGTGAAGTGACTGTGTTGGCGAACCAGTTGTCCGTTCCCTCCTCCCCCTTCGTGACCCAACTGCCGCGGCTACCCCGAGAACCACTCGTCCAGCCACCCTCCGCCGCTGACGCTTTCATATGACGCTTTCTGTTCACGAACCCCTCCCCCCGTTCGCGCTGGTGTTTCAAACCAGTCCTAATGCTATGGGAATTGTCCCGTGAAATCATATAAAGCGCAGCCACCCCCCTCTACCACTAACACACAAAGTTTCTGAAGACTAGTTTCGTCCTGCGCTGCGTTATTCTTGAATTTGTGTCGTTCCCTTGTATAGACTCCCTTCGCGCTTGACTTGGTGTGTCCATTGTTGAGGTTTGTACACCATTAACCCTTTACTATTTTTTCTTAATAGTACCGTATTGCCTTAATAGTTGTTATCACTGGTTTTGGCGTACGCGTGGCTGCTGACTTCAGTCGGATAAGTCAAGATCTGAATGTAAGTATCAATTCAGGCTTCCCTGAAAAGCATAAAGAAGTCACGTTGACTGATAAGCGTTGAAAGAAATTACTTCTGAGCAGTTTTATTCGAAAAAGTGAGGACGCAATTGCAAAAGACAGTGGCTCATTCAGGTGAGGTTTCTCATGAATTTTACAAGAAAATATGTTTTACATTAACTTTGCCCAGGCTACATCCCGCAAAGTATTTTAACAGTAAAGTAACGATCGATATTAAAAGGAAGGCACGTTGCTGTTTATAAATCAATATCATTCAACGAACACTAAGTTTTTCGAAGAGCAGAAAATTCAGAAAAAAGAGTGAAAAATTGGGGCTGCTTACGCAACGCCAGTTTCAAATGCAGAGAAAGTCGATTCATTAAAAAAAAGTGAAAAAAACAGTCAAAGTATAATTACGCTTGAAAATAGTCCTCTTGTCAATTTATTAAGTGATAAATTGTTCCGGATTATGTGCAAAGTAAATTACGCCCACCACCAAGCAGTCCAATGTTCGAGTTCATATTCTAACATGGTTTCACGAGGACTAACTCTAGATTCTCCGGTTATACATTGGTTGAGATACACTAGACTAAGACAACCTGATTATAGCTGGATATAGGGTACCTGGTTAACTCACCTGTATACATGCTGATCAGTGTCAAATAAGTTCAAATGAAATTCGAAGGGCATTCTTCGAGCATACGTATGCTACCAATAAATTCTCATCGGGTCGGTACATGTAAATGGGACTGGAGTACAAAATAAATAATGTTCGTCTTTTCCTACAAGTGAATCGCGAGAATAGGAGGGTGGTTGGGGTCGATAATTGAAAGCTGGATACCCGACAGAGGGTTTGTTGGAGCCGTCCAGAGGGAAAGAGAGAAAGCGCGTAAATGTGCTGGCAGTTAAGCAACCGTTGACCATTTCATACGCGGAGCTTGCAGGAGGTTTTTTTGTGTATACAAAACGAAGATAAGATAGAGCCGCAACGACTTTTCGGTAAAAATGTTAAAATTATATTTTCAAAATGAAGCGTATCTGTCTGTCTCTCTCACCCTCTGAATGCTGGTGAGACCCCACTAATTGACACACTTGATAGGCGGGCATGCAATGTGGGAACAGTGTCAAAGAAAGTAGGGCATTTTAAAGGACGGAAAGAGTGGTAACGCATTGGCAGAAAAAAAAAGAGTTGCGAAGATTCCCATCAGAGAATTCAGAAGACTACTTTGGCGAATGTACATATACTTTAGATATATTCTCGTCAGGCCAATACATTTTTATTTGAAGAAAGTGGCTGTTAAAACGTGCACGTGTTTTCGTGCAAGTGAGTCGTGGGAATAGGGGGAGTGATCGATGAGAGAAAGTTGGTTATGAGGGCAGGATTCGGTGGAGCAGTCTGAGGGAGGGGAAAGAGAGGAGGGGGGAGGAGGAGGAGGAGGAGGAGAAGGAGGAGGAGGAGGAGGAGGAGGAGGAGGAAGAGGAGGAGGAGGAGGTACCGTCTCACGGTTATCGTTTAAGAGACCTGATTTATGTAGCAACGGAGTGCACCTTATTACAGGCCTATCTTTCCACGCCAACCTGTCCGGCCCAAAAATTTTGGCGAGCTCTTCCATACGTGAAGAATGTATCGGAAGTGGTCTGACCGCCATTCATACGGTTCTGCCTCTACTGACATTCATTTCCTCAAAGTCGGGCAATAGGGGGTTTGAGTCTATTCATAACTTTGGCTACTACGGCGGATATAAAACCAAAACCATATGACCATTGTCAGTAGCATTCTGCTGTGTACTACAGTAGTCGCCGGTTATTAAGTCCATGGTTAATAGGCCCAGCCGCGTATTGAGCCCAAGTCAGCTTGGGACGGAATTTTACATAGCAAAATCCGCCAGCTAATTAGCCCAGTCGCCGGCTACAAAGCCCAGTTTGCCAACAGGATAAAGTGAAATTCTCACCTCTCTGCGTGCGCAACTGGTTACGTATTGCAAATCATTTTTTTGTTTTTGTTATTACGTAAAATACAGACAAACAGCATTATTTTCTTGTACATAACCAAGGTCTACACATAAGACACATAATACAGTGCGTGTGTAGTGCCTATACTGTGTTTGCTAATCAAGAACTAGGACTCTCCGGCTAGTGCGCCCGCCGTTTTTTAAGCCCAATTTGGTCTGGGCCCGAGGTGGGCTTAATAACCGGCGACTTCTGTACCTTGATGATTGGTGAAGGTAAAATCAAAACCGATGCAACCGGACGCATCACCTTTTCCTTTGTTGCAAATTTGGTGGAACATTCCGAAAAACTGAGCGAAAAGACTTTTCCTAACCTCCAAACCAATTTATCGACGCTGGGTGGCTCTGCGAAGCGGAATTCTGGCCCCCCACAAACAAATTAACCAATGCCATTAACGAGAGACTAATCTACCTTCTGCCAGGTGTGGAAAACCTGTACAAATCTTACGATACAACAGTTGATCCCACAGATTGCGTTAATTACCTGGCTTCACTTCCCATAAACTGATTCTGAAAGTTGGCACGCCGATTATGCTCATAAGAAATCTGGACGCACCACGGCTATGCAATGGCACTAGATTGACTGTCCAGCATCTGATGAGCTACCTGATAGAGGCCACAATTACTACCGGTTGTACAAAAGGGGAAATTGCTTACATTACCCGCATTCCCATGATCCCGTCCGATACCACCTTCAATTTCCGGCGACTGCAGTTTCCCATGAAGGTTTGCTTTGCTATGTCCATCAACAGGTCCTGAGGTCAAACCTTTGAGACGGCTGGAGATAACCTTGAAGAATCATGCTTTCCCAACGGTCAACTCTACGTTGCCATACCTCGAGTTGGTTCAAAACGGAATTTATACGTCTGGGCACCTAACGGGATTTCGAAGAATGTTGTTTACCATGCAGCGTTGTTCGGATGGTTCTATCGTCTACTTCCTTACTGTTCCTATAAATACCCCACTTATGGTCGTCCCTCCTGTAATACCTTTTTCCTTCATAAGGGACAACAATGGGTAAGGAAGCCAAGGCGAAGCCGGGCTTCCGCGCTAGTGGGTAATAGTACGGTAGTTTGAGTCATGCGCAGGTATGGGTAAAACATATTGTGATTGCACGGTATTTAAAGTTCGTAGCGGTCATCCGCGTGCGTACTATAATTACCCACTCCGCTTGGGTCTTAATTGGTGCGGTGACGGCTTGACACTTCGCGTTCGACAAAGACGGTCAGGGTGTAAAAACTAAAGTGTTCAAGAAAGAAACCAACACTATGCAAGTGCTGAACTTCAACAGAAACCACCCGATCGGTCACAAACGCAGCTGCGTAAGGGCGCTATACCGGCGCGTTGAGACGCATTGCAGCGAAGTGGAAGACAAAGTTGCTGAATTACAATATCTTCGAGGATACTGAGAGTAAATGGTTACCCGCACAAGTTTGTCAACGAATACATGCGCAGACGAGAGAAGAAACCATATCTAACTGACCCAAAATTTTGGCGAGCTCTTCCATACGTGAAGAATGTATCGGAAGTGGTCAGCCGTCTGTTTACCTTACTTGGATTTGGAGTTGCGCACAGGCTAGAAGCAACCATCAGGCACCGGTTCATGAGACCAAAAGACCCATTGCCGTGCCAGGAAACGGCTGGAGTCGTTTGCCGGATCTGTTGTAGCTGTGCAGAAAGTAACTAAGTCGGAGAAACTGGAATATAACTGCGGACGCGAATGGCCAAGCATGCAGCGGCATGGAGGAATAAAGACACCATCTCCCAGGTTGCAGTTCAGTCGAGGGGACCCGGCCATCTTTTTAAGTTTAACGAGACTGAAATCCTCGCAAGAGGTGAAAACTGCATGAGCCGCGAGCTGCTCGAGTCATGGATTTCGGGCCCACAATCAATCAACAAGCGCAACGCTTCGCCGTTCCCATACACCGTACTGCGACATTGTCTGAGCAGGAGAATCAGTCACATGGGAAAGGCTGGCTCAGCAACAACTCTGACGACGGCGAACATAATTTTCGTGTAATTATCAACACCGATAATGAAATTGTGTTAATAATGACTCTGAAGCGGACTACCAAGCCATCACCGCACCCCTTATGATCCCCAGTGATGATTAAGGGAGCGAGAATTATAGTGCGCGTGCTGTCGCGTGGCCACAACGAACTATAAATACGGCGTTATTTGTGCATATATTGCCCCTATCTGTGCATGTCTAACACTATTCTACGGCTACCTCTGATGAAGGTTTCGCGACAAAATTTGAAACGTCAAGCGAACAAACTTCTCATTTCAGCGATCGCATCTTCTACTTCTGACCTAACCATTGTGTTCGTTAGGGTTCGCATCCATTGCGAGGTTGGTAGGATTGCACACGAATTTGCTGGAACGGAATTACACATGGTGGAATATGCGTCACCAATTCTTTTAATGTGATGCATGATGGTCGGTGATTTTTCCGCGGTGATAAAAATGGTGATTACTCCGACGCCTTTGTTGTAGGAGTGACAACTGGCAATGTCGCCAAAGATGTTAAGAGTCCAACGCCATGTAATGGTTTTCGGAACCATAACACTTTCCTAGAACAGGATACACTTGTGTAGAGAGGGCCCAACACCCGCACCGTCTTCGAGGCAGGATAACAAAGACGGAACACGCGAGACCGTCGCTAACCTGGTACTGGAGTCACGCATGACATGAGCCACAAAAAGACGCATGCATGTGCGTGTGTCACCAAGGGGGTGAAAGGTCACCTGAGGACATCATGGCTGGAGGCATGACGGCTGCCCGTAGAGGCCACTCATGGAAAGCCAATAGGGAGCAATGACTACCGGCCCCTAAATACGCTGCCACCCCTAAAGGCGGCCACTCTGTGCTGGAGACGACCCGAGACTCTGCTGCCGAGACGAGACCGACCACAGAAGACAGGCTACTGGACACGCAGGAAACAGAGCTGATGTACCAGTACAACTGACAGTAAAGTACTATCTGTTATCCTGTTCTGCCTTCTCTTTCTACCACGTAACTGTGTGAAAATAACCGGTGTTGGCATAGGAACACACTCGGTTATAACAGTGGCGACGCAGGTGAGATCAACCAAGTATATAACCGGTATTGACACAGGAACACACTCGGTTATAAAGACCTGTGTCGCCAATGTTGTAACGGTGACTTCTGTTGTGCTGTCACCATCTGATTACGCTCTTTGGAGTCCCCAAGTGGTTACACAACAAGAAGGGCCTAACTTTGGAAGCCACCCGGAGGAAAGTATATTGGGTATAAAACCCGAAGTTGCTGTCTTGGGTGGCAGTTACCACTAGAATCAGCCAGGGCCTGATGTGGCCGCGGGGCGAAGCCCGGGTTCGACTTGGACTGGAGGTGTCTTTGTCAGTCACTGTCTGAGATGTGACAGTTGCTCCTAAGTAATTGTCAAGCTCATTCGCTCGTGGCATGATTGGGCGCGTTAGAATAATGTCCCCTAACCTGTGGCGCACCTAAGTGGCTCCTGGGGAAACTGTGGCTAGTTTGGCACGCGCGTAGGTTCCCGTACGTGTGTCTGATCCAGTGGTTTAAGGTAATCGCGTGGGAACCGTCACTGCGAAGGCATATGACCTTGAGGCAGTCCGCTGTTGACAAAGGAATTGTTGTAGGCAGTCGGCCATAGGCACGACGTCTCAGGACGGCCTGTAAGTTTATGCTGGCTAGGCTTCTTACAGAATTTGTTGCCTATATAGCTAATTTAGGCAGCGCGACAGCAGTGGACACAACTTACGCGAACTCTTAAGCCGCGGCTCATTTGCGTAGATCCGGCCACACATTAAGTGTTGACGAGGCCGGCATTCTCTCAAGCTGCGCGCAGCTTTCTTCACGGTTCACGGATCCTCAGTCCATTATTACTTATTTCCCGACTGAATTTTCAACTGAGCTGAAAGCAGGACGAAGTAAAACCTTGAAGGCGTCAAGTGCACTCCGCTTCTTTCCCCATATACGGTGCTGCGACCTCGGTTTGCCAAAATAACACGCCAATCGAGGAGTACGTCAGATGAACATTCGTTCCGACGCCATTGCTGCTGATCCAGATGTCTGAACAATCATGTCGCCAGCATCAAAAAGGATTGATTAAATTGCAGAGATCGACAACGCTAATTCTAGTCATCCAGTAATTACTGTACCAAAGGACAAACCTCACTGATGATGGCGGGAAATGTATATTGTCATTGGTATGCACTAGCATTGCGAGTGAATCCTAAAAATACTGTAATTCCCTGTGTATAAATAACCCGTATCTGATGATAGTTCTGATGATTAGTTCAATCATGAATCCGAAAAGTCAAGTGAATACATTGATTGTTCCAACAATGGCGTCTGCTCCCTCCCTGCGCATTTTCGCTTTTGCATGCAAGCATCGCTCATTGATTAACTTTCACATGACCACTAACGAAACACCTCTGTCCCGCTATGCCTTGAGTCTCGACAGAGGCCCTGACAGTCGTAACAGCCGATATTAGTAGGCAGATAATATTGCCGGCAAAGACTAGGGAGAGTGGAAGGGGCAGTTCTGGCTCATTAGCTGTTTCAGCGGTCTAAGTCGTGGTTGCGCTTAGATCACTACAATCATCAGGTCGAATATCAGGTTGGGAGTTACAAGGCAAGAGTCACCAGAATGAGGCGTTTATTGCATACAGAACTCCCAGTTGCAGTCTCAAGTGGCAGTGGCCATTGGCGAAGCCAGGGCTGGTCCTGACTGCGTCCAGCCAGCCCCGAGAGTGTCGACTGTGTGTTGTGTGGTGTGATGACGGCTGCTTTTAGTAGGATTGCGGCGCAATTTAAAGTGGTATGCTATTAGTGTGTTGCAAGTTGCCCGAGGGGATCTCGCCTGCAAAGGTCTTTGCTGCATTGGCCGAGGGTGTCTTAATCAAGTGAGTCTTAGGCAGGCGCGCTTATTTGGACGCGCGTGTATGCGCGGGTCTGTTCGCATGCATGTGCATAAGTGAATAAGTTGAGGTCAACTGTTGGGACCGCAGGAACGCCGAAGGACAGGGGACACTGACGCAGCTGTTATCGGTTAGGCAGAAGCGGCTGCGAGGTTAAGCCTCGGGGGGAGGGCGGGGCGCCAGTGAAGAAAAGCATTGGAACAGATGTTTGTGACGACACAACTTTGAGGCAGTGAGCCTTGGAGAACGAAGGAGGGAGGAGAGGCATTGTGGCTGTCCTGCACACTGTCTTCAGCCAGTCATACCCAGACTCAAGCGGTGCCCCACCCGAGCTTCAAATTCGCGATCATTTCGATCGCAGGCAAACGCCCTAAGCAGTGAGTCACGTGCTCGTTACGGCCGTCAAAGCCTCTGCCAAGACTCAAGGCAGAGTGGGACAGATGATTTCCGTTAGTGGTTAGGTGAACGTTCATCAATGAGTGTCAATATCCCCTGACCTAAACCTGCTAGATGATGGGCTTGTGGCTCAATGGTTGGAGAGTTTTACGCTGATCGAAATGGTCGTGAGTTCGAGGCTCTAATGGGACACCAGTTTTAGTCTGGGATGACTGACTGACGACGGCTAATGAGCTAGAAGTGGCCATTCCAGTCTCCCTTGTCTTCGCCGGCAATATTATGCGCAAGTATCGTTTGGTTTCACCTGCGGAATTATTAGTAATAATGGAATGCGTAATATCTGATCTACTGATAATTAGTGCCAGCAGTATTCTAACTCCACACGAAAAATGCTCCGCCGAATTTTCAACGTAGAGAAACGTCCAGGCACCCGTTGTACCGATGTTCAGCTGCTACAGGATGCAACTACGAGGAGGCCGACTCAACGATGATTCCAAATCTACTTTCGATAGTTACTTTAGATTTCATCTCTTAGGGTCTAACATTAATGTTCAAACACAAGGCAATGTCTTTTTCACATCTTTCGTATTGAGCCAGGAAGCCATCATTCCATTGCATTTGCTAATAAAATTCAGCACTAATTTTAGTGTGTACTTCGTAGCGGAAGCTACAAAGCTTTATTTCCTAGGAGTTGGCGTAATTTTGCGCATTATTTCCGTTAAATGTCGGTTCTCCAAAAGCTTTGCCTAAACAGGTTGCCCAGTTAGGCCATTACAGTCGCACTAATAAAATACAAACCATTCTTAATTTGTAGTGATTAATGATCAGTTAGTACTAAACTTGTGTGCTGATGGCCTTGTAGCTTGTGTAACTTAAAATCTGTAATTTTCTCACTATCATTTTGAGAGAGCCGATTATTTTCTAGTTTCAACCATTAAAAAGGAAAGCTAGGACGCGGGAGTTTTGAGTGGAAATGTAATTTACACAAATGCAAACACTTTATCTGACAGCAACAAAAATAAATAACACATACAAGTGACTTTGCAGGCCAGATTTGAATATCAGGTGAGCAGGAATACTTGATAATGTTAGTAAGTGAGGCAGAAATGTGAAATTTCCGCTTCCTAAACCCGTGCCCTGCACCCTGGGTCATTTACATTCTAGTTATTTTCAGTAGGTATTTGTGGGTTTTTTGCTACTGCGTAGATTCTAAACAGGCCTACATTACACTTTATTTTCCTGACTGAATATTCAACCTGAGTTAAAACAGGAGAGAGTGAGAACTTGAAGGCATCAACACAGACCAACGGCCTCCTAATCAACCGCCAGTAGTTCACATCAAGTCTGGCGTCGCACGATATCGGCCCTAGAAGTCCTTAGCTAAAATCACATCAAAATTTACAAAAAGGTAAGCGTAGACATTTAATTGAGTGTGATGCTGCAAATGGGTAAAATTATAAGTTGCATGTTTTTCAAAAAATCTGGGTTACTTGTTCCACAGGAAATGAAAATTGACTGTGGCAAAGAAGACAACAAGTCACATCATCTTTACGCAAAACAGAAACCGTTACGGGGGAACAGTTTCCCGGATGTTTATAAAGGTAGGACAGAAGTTGGCAACAACAAATGTTTACTGTCGATACATTATTTTAAGGCTTTTACATTTATATCGTCATGTAACTAATCAAAATACGTTGGTGCGTATCCAAAAGAACACGATAACACCTTTCAGTATGCGGAACACAAATCGCTCTTTTCTCGCGTATATGGTGGATGCAGATCATCGCGTAGATGCCAGAAGACTTTCCAACTGACTTACGAGCCCTCCTCAAGCTTTTCAAAATTTGTTGGAGAGCGTCTGTTGGCTGCGGTATGAGTGGATGTAATCCGGTTCTGTAGGCCCAAAAGGACTTCGCATAGGCGCTGCAGTTACCATGGCCGACAGCCACCAATTCAATCGCCCTCAGTTTATCACGTTTCCTGGCGTGGGCACCCCCTAATGCTGATCAACTTACTGAGTTCAATTTTATTCCCCCCAACTCTGACAATTACAAGAGATTTTATATACTAACCCACATGTAAAGATCTGAAGAGAATGCTTCGAAAGAAGACCCCTGCTCACTAAATAACTCTTTTAAATTAATAAATAATCAAGAATTTCAAACGGCGCTCCTTCGGGCATCTCCCATATGAGTGAAAGGAACGAGATACGGAGTCGGAGAATTGATGACGGTATCCTATTAAAATATTTTAGCAGAATATTCAAATGGTGTTGATTAATCCTTACTGGGTTGCGACCAGTTATTAATGCTCTAGAAAATTAGATTACAACGATATAACCTCCTTGTATGCAGAGAAATGGAGGGTCTTTCTGACCATCACTTAAATTGCACTTCGGTTTCACGGAGCTAGAGGAGATAACGAGGTAGTTTCTCGAGCCGTCTGATCGTGCAAGAAGCCTTGGACTACTCCGCGCACCTATGAAACCATCTTCCTACCAATTGCGCATGTGATGAAGAAAATCGACGAACAAGAACACTACCCAAATTCTGCAAGCGCCGGGGAGCATCTCGGTCGTTGAGAAGGCACAGTATTGACCTATACGTGAAGGCAGCTAAAATAATGTCCATTTATGAGGCACTTCCCGCCTAATAGCCAGTCTACTCCAATAAAAGGGCAAAGTCAGGGCAAATGAAGATTGGCAAAGCTGCAGTGGTTGACAGAAGTGAAGACACGTCTCCATGTAACAAACTTCACAAGGTCATTTCTGGCCAGATGAGAGCTCATGACGCCCTTAAATGTAATTGCTGCCTGGTCATGTCTTAGTCGAAAATAAGATTTTTCTAGGATGTTTACTGTAATTCGAAACCTTTTGTGAATGATGTAATTAAGTTTGACAAGCATGTGTATTTATTAGCCTAGGTTCATCTTCCAATACCATAGTCAATTGAAAAAAAACTGTTGTAAGATCATGCAATTTAACTTAAGTACTAAACCTGCACCACAGAGTCATGCTATCACCACGCACTGAAGATAGAGGTGCCTCCTCAGCGACTATGCGTAGAAAAGTATATGGAAAAGAGACGATTAATTTTCAGACCAAATTCCAAAAGCAGTGACACCAAAATAACCATGGCATCTCTAGCATCAGGAAAGGCCTTTGTTGACTATATTAGAGGGTTGAGGAATATGTGAAGGAACGAAAACTTGGGATTTCTGGACCCTGAGACTGATGAATTTTCCTCGAAATAAGTTGCTCTGCTGCTAGAGCAACGAAAACGTTTTCATTTAGCACCATTCGCTTCAAGACAATGCACCCTCACTGTAAAGATGCATAGACACACCCACGTTACACACTGACCAAACGCTTTGAGTAAATTTAATACGACTGTACACATGTTCAGCCCGCGATGACCACGCATACATCACGTTCCATAATTTATGGACATCATAGCGCCACCTTCAGGTGCGAGGTACTATTTTAGTATACAAATCGATCCTGGTAGATGCCACCGTCGAACGAGATAGCAGTTCAGCGTTGTGTACAGAAATAATCCATCAATCCGGTGTCTTTTGCCTTTCTTTGCATTGTGGCTTTAAGGCCACACCTACTATCCCTACCACCACAAGTATCGTCTTAACGAGGAAAGTTTGCATGAACTCAAAGCAGTAAATCTTGGGTGCGTTTTTAACTATCAACGAAAGACAATCGGTGCGATACTTTCGTATGTCCAACTTTTCATTTTATGAGCATGATGGCACTGTCCGAAAGGGAATGCGGCACCTTTGCTAGAAACAAGTTGAAGGTGGCCAGCCCGAAAACCAATCACTAGGCATTAGTAGGAGAGGCTTCTCAGCAAAAAGTCGGAAGAAATGCTTTTTGATCTACTCATTAATAACTGATGGAAGACAACACCGCGCTGAGAAGGTAAAGATTTAGTTTAAATAGCTTTTTTCCCTAACTGAATACCAGCATATACAATGCATAGGAGAGAACGATTTACCTCCATATTGTGGAGGAGTGGGTACATAGCAGTCTCGATGTGGAAAAGTAGAAACAAAGTTCCTCGGCCTTAGTGGATCCCGGTGAAAGCTCGAGAAAAATTCTTCAGGTATGCGTTTGCGTAACATAGCTGCCCCCGACGGATTATGCTCTTTTATCACGATCACCAAAGCGTAAGTTGCCCCCTTATGAACCTAGGATCCGGTAAATTCAAGGGCTTTTTCAAAAGTATCACAGAACAAAGGAGTTTATCGGAAGCGTATGTTGATATTATTGAAGGCATTAGAGAAATTTCATATGGAAATTAGAACAGCTGCCAACATGGGCGCATAGGAGAAAAATTTTAAATAATTGTTATTTAACTAAACACAGCCTTTTCACCATTTGAAGATGAGATCCTAGAAGAGAGAAGCGCAGAACAACCTCTGTGTGTAACAGCGAAGTCGAAAAGTGCGCTCAGCCATGTGCTCTGACCGCACATTTTGAGGAATTCGAAATAGATATGTTGGTCAAGGCCAGTAGTGCGTGCCTTGGTACCTAGTGTGTTCGGAGCAGGAACGAGGCGGGGTGCCTCGTTCCTGATTGAAATATCCAACTGAATGGGCGAAAACTGCGGAGGACGGTGGAAAAGAAGTGGTCTATTTACGCCTAAACAGACGCTGAAAAGAGCCGTATCGTTTTTGCAGGGCTACTGGTTGGCCGCCAGACTGGCTGGATGTCGAGGAGCCGCCTCCATAACGTGCACCCCTCGTAGGCAGGGAGAGGGCTCGATGCGAGACGACTCGCCCACCCGGCTGTAGACGGGCTTTTTCGTTCAGCTGATGTGCAGTGTTGTTGATGGCGGAGACCCAGCGCACCAGAACCTCATCGGTGACTGCCTGGAAGAGGTACTCTGCGCCGGTGAAGAGACGCAGCCGGAAGACCCAACGCTTCTTGGTGTAGTCCAGAGCGGGCGCGGCTCGGGCACCGGTGAGGTCCAGTGGGGCTTCATCACCGAAAGTCTCCTCTACGCGCTCCCGACGTGTTCGTTGGTCGCGATAGCAGGTCAGTTGACCGTCACCGAGAGTGACATAGATGGGCGTCCAACCGCGACCCCGGCTCTTCGGGTGTCGTGCACCGCCCGCGTCCAGGTCCCATTTGCGCACCAAGGGACCCTCCAGTTTGGGTAGGGACTCTTCGGTGGCAGCAGTCGAGGAGGTAGTCTCCTCAGGAGGTCTTGAGGGTCCAGCTACAGGTCCTGCTGGAGGCATAGTGGAGGATGCGGCTCTTGCTTGACGATCATCCGGACGTTCCGAACGAATCTCCGCGTCGAAAGAGATGCGCGACTCTGGCGGAGACCTTCGTGATGTCCCATTTCGAGATCTTTTGGGACAAAAAGAAAACGATGAGATGGTATGCTGCCTGGCCTGTTCGTGAAAAAGGGAGCAGAGTGAAGTCTTAAAAGGCTAAAACAACATCAAAATTGGGAAGAGACAGCCGCGATTACTGGGACATAAACTTTATTCAGCTGATTTTTTAAATTCCAGCTCGATCCTATCTCCAGCGAAAAATATCAGAAACTTTAGATTTTTGAGAGAAAAATGGATGAGGTAGGAGACTGTTTTGTCTCTTAGTGGCGACGTAATATTAAATGGCAGCAACAGACTCACAAGTGACTGACACCGACTGACATAGTTAGGCTAGCCATACTAACCCCTAATGTCTAGGTTGAAGGTCATGGATCACTGATAGAAACTTGATTATGTATCTTACGGTCAAAATGCGGCGCTCTTCGTTGCTACTATCCCGATAATCATGAAATATAACCTACTTTTTTATAGTTGGTAGATTAGTCCGTGCAAAACAAATTCCGTGCAGGAATTCGTGATGTCAGGCCAAAAGTGTCTTGTTGTTCGGAAAAAATACTGTTTATTATGGGACGTGCGTTTTGTTTCACTTCTTAAAGGCTTTCGTTATTATGTAAGCAAAGGACGGAACAAGGCCAAACCGGACGTAAGAAATGCAAACGAAGAGGAGACCACGAAGAACTGGCCAGAAGAAGAGGCAGAATCATCAGAACCTTCTACCGTGTGGAAAAGGCACTACACTAATTACTGTTTATGACTCCGAACGACCGCCGACTTCACTGACAGTTAATTAGCGTATACCACTATAATTGCCCCCCCCCCCTCCCATCTTTTCTAGTTGATGTTTCTTACCCCCCGACGTTCTGATGACCGCTGACAGTTGATTGGCCTATGGCCACTATAATTACCCTCCTTTTGGTTGCTGCTTCTGATCTCTGAAGATGGACTCCTGTAAGAGTTGGAAGGCTGAGGACAATAAATCGATTGATTCAATGCTCGACAAGTCTTCTTCCTTATGCAGTAACTAACATCCAGCAACTCACAAAGTTTGCTTGTGAGGAGTAGTAGATCCTAAGAGAAACCATTGATAGTACTTCGATAATATGTCTTTCAGTCAATTGTGGCTGCTTTTTTCGTTATGAAATACAGCTTTGCTTTATAGAGTTGTTATGCTAGCTCCCTATGAATTTCTACCCGGAGTTCCTACATCAACATGAAAATGTGGCATATGCACTACAAGTTTAAGGAAGTCCACATTCCATCAAGCTGAACGTTTTTGCCCTCCATAGGCACTGGAATAAGGCGTCATTTCAAAGCTGTCCACTGTTGAGTTGCCTAATTCTCATTAAACTCTTGGCGTATTAGCTTGCTGACAACCTCCACTACCCTGTTTGACATTTTGTGGTACATTGCCTAGTAAACGTATCTGTTATCGGCCGAATGATAAAAAACTACCTACATGCTGATCTCAAGGCAACTCAAGTTGTTTTTTTTTTGAAATTTTCTGAGTGATACTAACAAGTTGATCTCTCCCATCATACCCGACAACTAGCGAGTCACGGTCCGATCTTAAAAAATAATGTTCTGCATAGGCATCCAAACAGAAATCATCCCAAATGGCCTGACAGCAGTTCAAAGCTTATTATTTGAAGGTCACCTATTTTTGAATAGGATAGGTGCATCTCATGAAGCTGACGCTTGTATACTCATCAGAGTACAATAGGCGACATGTCAGTCCATTTTTAAGTGGGAACGCGAGCAGCGATGCAATCAGACCCTATGGCCGGAAGCGCACACCAGTTGAGTCATGCCCGCAGGCCGGCCGTGCAAGCGACGCTCGCGCACACGTGCAGTGCTAATGTTCAACAAACGTCTCTCAGCGTGAGAAACCGCGAATCAGCGTGCAGATCAAATCCCCCCTCGTATGCTATAGGTCACGATTATTCTAGAAGGAAGTCATATAAATAGGCTGTAATGGACAAGTTAAAGGATGCACTGCCTCTGTTCTGGCTTGAATAAATGCTCTTGTCATCACAACCGGCACTTTACCTTCTTCTGCCTATTAGTCCGGGACATAGCAGTGGGGTTACATAAATGCTTAAATTGCCGGCAATGCGCTAGCCCAATTGTTTGCTGCTATTTCTCGTGCAGGCTGTGTGAATAAGGTCGAAGTTCCCGAAGATAAAGAGCCCATAAAAGGTTTTCCAGTGTTAGTTTGTTAAGGGTAACGTACTTTCTCGTAACAGGATTGGTATACGTAAGCGTTGTCGCTCATTTCAAAAGAAGTAGTAAGCATGATAAGTCGCTCTCATTTCAACGTCCAGCGTATTTATAAATTATCGAGTAGCCATAAAGAATCATCAGGAACTTCTTCGAAGAAAAAATGAATGCCTTACGTATTTCCTGCTTCTATTTAAGAAATAATTACATAAGATAGGGGCAGTAATTAAAACTGGTTACTGGCTGTTTGCTGACAGAAGTGAACATTAAGAGGGGAGGGGTTCTAGGAAGCAATTTAAAAGATGCGATTGCCGGAACAAGAAGATAGTTGGCCTAACGTTTCGGATTCTCACCGATCGTCAGAAAAATTAATTTATTGTCCCCGCGATCACTTCTTCTCTTTCTGAAAGTAAATTTTTATTATGGCACAGTTGCACGCGTTTTTTTTCACATCTAAAAAGCACCTAAAATCCAACAACTGGTTAAGTTTGACTGGGAAGTTCAATAGATTCTGGAAGGAGGCATGCTTGCACAGCTAACACGAACCGGGAAAATTACAAAATCATGATGATGAGGATTACTATGACTGTCTCTCAAAACGCAAGCGTCAGAACAATTGACCACTGGAAGCCGAACATACCTCGACGGGCTAACCGATCGGTGGGAATTGCGTCGTACCGCGGGCCTGCCCTCCAACCCCCTCGTTGATCCACTGTCTTGGCGTAACGATGTCACGGAGGTCTCTGTTCCTGCCAGGGACTGCCTGGGACTGCCCCCTTCCATTGCTGCCTGCTGTCGCTGCTGCAGTTGAGACAGGCTGCGTCCCTGACGTGGAAAGAAGGGCTCACTGCGCTGAGTACTCTCTGTCGACTGGCGAGAGGACATGCTCTCGACCGAGGCGCCCACCTGACGGGAGGAGCCAGCACCTGTGGGTGGCAGCTGGACAATGCCCGCAGCCGAGGAGCGGGAACCCGAGCCGGAGCGGGCTCGTGGCATGGGCATCGAGCGTGTGGCCGGCGTGGCTCGCACAAATACCCTAATGCTGGTGTCCGCGGGAGCGGGGGCGTGGGCATGCGCGGCGGCAGTAGTGACTGGAGTACTTTGCAGTGGAGTGCGGCCCGGCAGGGTGAAACGGGGCGCCGCGGAGACGCCTGCTGATTGGCGCGGCTGCGGTCGCGCGACGGTCGGCGGGTGGCGCGGGGCCGGGTGGCTGCCGCCGCCGCCGCCAGTGGACGGCATGAATTCCTGCACGGCACGCCGAATGTTCTCGCGCTTTTGCATCTCGTAGTAATTAGCGTCCTCGGGTCGCCATTCCATTGCACGGATTTCCAACTGTCGGGAGGGGGGGGGAGGGATGAATAGAGGAGGGGAGTGGTTATCAACCAGTCTGAACGAAACTACACAAGGGCTCCAAATTACGCCAAAAGAAACTGCAAAAGCGAAAAATCTAAACAATTTTATAACAGTATTAATAATTATTGTGTTCGCTTCCACTCGTGTGAATTATAAAACCAGCTCCTTGTTAGGACTTGTCCGTGGAATGTCAGTGTCCGCAAGTGTTTTTGTTTCTGCTCCCAGCAGGAGTTCAGGATTTTTATTTGTTAAATGAAAGTAGCGTTGCATTTGAATTTTTTCAACACGCAAAGTTTTCTCAAATATAAGGTGATTAGGTTTAGCTAGGTTACCTAGGTTTACGTAGGAATTAGAGAGAACAAGAAAACGCTAAGTTATGAAGTATGGCGACAGAGAATACCGTGAAGCTGTGGAGGCAGTTAGGGGAAGAGGCGTAGCGAAAAATTTGGCGTGAGGAGCAAGATATAAGGGCACAATGTTCTGTTAATTGAGCGATTGTGGGAGGCCCACGTCGTCCGTGGTAAGTGTCGCAGACATGCATCGTATAGGAGCTCAGAAGTCGAAACTTTACAAAGTCATATTAGGTGTTGATTCCACTGCCTACTTGACTGAAATATTTAAAGTAAGCGTAGACAGCAGAATTGATTGAATTCAATAAATTTCGTGACGGTTTCTCAATTGCACCTTGTTGCTGCATGAGTTTGAGAACGCACATAACAGGATAAAATGGCATTGCAGCTAGGGTCATTTCATTTCATTTCGTAAAAATTCAAACTGTTGTATGCTGTACACATTGGCAAACTCATGCAATGACAGGATGCAGTTGTGTAACCTTTGCGAAATTTATTAAATTCAATCAATTTTTGCCGTCTACGCTTGTTTTAAATTTGAACCGGAGAGCAAATGTTTCAAATTGACTGCAATAATTAGAGGTTTCCGCCGCCTGGGATACAAACTGCAATTAAAAGCCGTAATACCTTCAGAATGTCCTTATCAAGTGATTTAAAAGGTCGCTAGACACCTACGGTCAGTAACTATAAAAAAAAACAACAGTAGCCGACTGGTAAGTCAACTTCCAACTTTACAACGTACGGCTAGCTTAAGGAGAACGCTACCTAATTGTCTGCTGGTGCCGAACCAGCATAACCAAAATTGCAAGTGGTTGGAGAAAGAAGTACATATTTAAATATTTTCTTACCTACTTTGAATAAAGTTGTCTCCATATAAAACGCCTTCGCGGTACTCTTTGCACCAAGTCTAAGGAAATAAAGCGTAATGTGAAGAAAATGGATCCAGTGCGTAAGCCACCATTTTCGCCGACTGTTCAGTATCTCTATTTATCGATATCTATGGTGATCAGTTATGCGGGCAAAATCGACTTTTGATATACGTTAAAGCATATGAGACAACTTGTAATGAAGCGTTAGGAAATGTTTCATTGGACTGCTATCTAGGATTCATATTGTGGATAGTCACCAGAGGCAGATACAGAAACGGCAATAAAAAACGGAATAAGAATCCAAGCCAACTTTTTATAAAATAAGTAAGAAAAAAACGCAGGAATGACTTTTGAACCACAAGCATCATGGATGTACAAATCCAACAGTCAGGAAACTCTCCATGACATTAAAAAATAATTTCTACTTAAGTGGGTTACAGACTAATATAACACTTGGTGTCATTAGTAGGCAGGTTCTGCAGACAATAAAATATGCGGCAGTTTGTCAGGTGAATTTCGTTCTGAAGGACAGTCTTTCATTTCGTGCAAATGGCAGTAATTACCACTTATGGTATTCAGGGAGACTGAAATGGCCATTTCTGGCTTATTAACCGTCGTCAGTCAATCACACCCAGACCCAAGTGGTGTCCCAGCCGAGCCTCGATCTCGCAACCTCTTTCATCAGAATCAAACGCCTTAACCACTGAGCCACGAGCCCCTTGTCTTGTTGTTTTTACGCCAGGGATATTGACACTCATTGAAAGTTCGTCAACGAGTAATTACCACTCCGTTAACCTGACCCCAACCAATGCCCACAACCTAAAACAGTCCCCTCCTTTCCCCAGCAAAAAGACCTCTACACGCCGATCTCGCCATGTGGGCGGTGTGAAAACGATGAGCTGTAATCATTTATTAACTGTATCTCATGTACAATTTCCATTATCCCTGCAACTGTACTGACCTGATGACCAGTTGCTGAAAACACACTTTGCCAATCCAACTTTCCAAATTAAGCATAGGAATTACGTAATTGTGCAGATCATACTTTACTTATGTGTGTGTAGGATGGTCAAAGGGCTAAAAGTTGCCTGTTAGGTGCTTGCCAGTAAAGATTACGACAGGAGTGACATGTGTGCTTGTTGCGTGAGCCATGCTCACTCACGAACGTTCATTAATTTTCCTCGTAATGCGAGGGGAGTTGCACGCAACCACGCTGTCAAACCTAAAGGAAAATAAAGTAGACAATGTGGATAGCAAATACCAGTTTGTAACTACAATAGAACATAATAGCTTGGTATCAACGAGTTGAGTAAGAATGAGAGACGCGAATTACCTACATGGGAAAGGATAATTCATTTTAAGGTTCTGCAAATATTCTCACGCTAAACTTGAAAATTCAATTCGAAAAACATATGCATGTCTTCAGCAATTTACCTTTGGACCTATAAAATTGCATAGGTAATGAAAATATGTGAGTTTCAGAGGATTTATAAACGTCTTATAAATATTAGTCATCGTTCTCACACCACCTCATGCCAGTCTCGGAATGCTGAGATCACTGGACTTGGACCAGCAAGGAAGTGGGGTACGCTGTGAGAAATGTTCATAGGTCGAGTATGCGGAGTGAGTTCCGCAGCTGCGAGAGTTCGCAAAATAAATTGGTCACACTCTAGCTGCCAATCCCGGCTTTAAATCTCATCTTATATTAGGAGAAAAAAACTGTGAAAGTTGACGTATTTTCTTGTCCAGCTTTTATTTCAGAATAGCCTACGTTTTCTACGGTTGGAGCAGAACTCCAGCAGCTGCACAACGCAATTAATGGAAGGAGCAATTGTCCTCAGGCATATTTGTGAGTGTACCAAAACGCCTGCTACGTTACTTGCAGATAAAGGGTTGTTCATAAGATTGTCTTTCCTAGGAGACGCAACAAGCGAACTGATCGGCCAACGTCTGAAGATAGCGAGTACAAGCGTTTACCCCGCGGTGAACCTGCGCATATTCCACACGAACTCTCCCCTGCTAGATTTGGAGGGTAAAGACTGGCTCTGTTGAAAGCCACATCGATGCCTGTATATTCTTTCAACAGCTCCTGTGGAGTCTGATACGTTGACCAAACAACAACACGCCTGGCTGAACAAACTAGATCAGTTTCGAGTTCTAGTCCCGCACACCTAGTCCATACGAATAAACGAATCGTGCCCAACGAAGCCTTTCAGGCCGTCTACCGGGCACCAGCCAACCTCCCTAAGGGTGTACTTCAACAGGTGCTATTAACAGCCGAGGCAGTGACTACAAGGCTACCGGATCTAGTGCTGTGCTCTCAGAAAACCCTAATATAGGCGCTTTCTCCTCCGTGACCAACGCGGGCGGTAGCCGGCGATGGCAGGTCACCCCAACCCCGTGAGCTCAACTTGCCAAACTCACCATCCGGGCGGTGTGAGAACGATGAGTATTCACTTTAAGACATTTATAAACCCCATGCAACTACAAAATTTTTATTACCTATGCAACTGTAGAGGTCCGATAATGAAGTTCTGAAACTATATGTTTGCTGACTTGACTTTCCAAATACGCTATTTCCCAAGAACGTTGGCTGTTCTCTTCGATATCTATAAAGTCAGTTTTGGGTTTATATAGGCCACAAATATTTGTTTAGCCTTGTTTCGCAAGGGAACGCAAACAAACGGAATTATTCCTGTTTTTTATTGAACGGTCGACGTCAAGCAGACAGTTATATTGTCACCATCCACCTTTGTGAAATTAAAAATAGAATAAGCAAGTGGTCAGGTGAACTTTCATCAATGAATGTCAATATCTCCTGATCTAACCCGGCGAGACAACGAGCTCATGGCTCAATGGTTAGGGCGTTTAACTCTGACCAAAATGGTCGTGAGTTCGAGGCTCGAGTGAGACATCAGTTTTAGTCTGGGTATGACTGGCTGACGGTGGCTAATAGTTTAGAAATGACCATTCCAGTCCTCCTTGCCTTCGCCGGTAATACTATTTGTCTACTTCAAGAAAGAATACTTTTGGCGACTTGTTGCTCAGTTTATTGGTTTTTATAAGTCAACAATCAAACTGGAATGCACGTTTGCTGCTGGTACAGGACTTTTTTAAATCTCGATCATTCATGACGACTACTAAAGAGTTATCTCGTTTAATGTGTGTGAATAGTCTGTGTCTAAACAAAGATCCTGTACAGGGTTTGCATTTCAAGAAAAGAATACGTTAAAGCTTACAAAGCAATCGAGTAAATTTGACATAAAATCTAATGAGCTAACAATAAAAAGTAATATTACTGACCAGAATTTTGAGTTGTTCCTTTATTTTAGCTGTCATTCCTATTTTTAAGGGTAAAACGGTCACGTTTTTAAAAAAAATAGTTAATGCCCAACTCAACATACTCGGGTGTTAATTTCGGATAAAATCTCTCCAAAGCACCCCATATTTCAGAAGTTCGGTTGACATTTCATGAAATGGGGAATCTAAGGTAGACCTTAATTCCAACAATGCACATAAACCGAACCTCAGTCCTCAACGCAATTTCCCTGTAATGTAGCGTAAGGCCATCTGCAAGCTACGGGTTCTTATTTCCGATTGAGTCTTGGCTAAGGTTAGGGTGAAGGTCAAGTTTAAGGTAAAGCTTAAATTCAAAACTAGAACTAGGTAAAAAGCATGGATAGTACTAGAGGTTACGCTAGGGCTAAGAATAAGCTTAGGATTAACTTAACATTCAGATTAAGGCCTTGATTAGGTTTTATAGTAGGCTTAGAACACGGGATGTTGTCCCCTTCTTGGATGTTTTATTTCAAAGTTGTTTATTACCGCGGGCTTCCGTTCCTGAAATAAAAGTTTTTGCTGTCGCAGGTGCCCGATTTCATCCCTATTTATTTCCTGGTTACCTAAAGGTTGCCCAGTTTCTGGAAACATTAATCTTATCTGAAAATCTGCACGTCCAAGGAGCTGTCGGAACTGAAGTTGATTTATGGATTTCTCACTGTCATAAGCAAATAAACAATAACTGTCAGTATGCATAGGCAAAAGCCAATTGCAGAGCACTGCTAGCGCCACCAAAACTTAAAAATATGATGAAGTGTAAATATTCGAGCACGATAAACATACCCTTCGGTTCTGACTGAAATGTCAGTCCATAACGCAATAGTTCCAAAACCTGTTACAGCAAAGCTGAACTCTGTATTTGTTTCTGAACGTGTGCATATGGATTTCCATCCGACATCTGCCAATGTGGCAGGTAAACCGCCGATTTCGACCATGCCCACCACGTACTTCAGCAAACTGAATGTAAACTCGGCGACTTACGCGTGGATTAGACCTAAATGGTAGTATAGTTGTGTTGCATCTACCACACATTCCATTTTGAATTATGAGCCAGCCTTAGGAGTTTTTTCACTGTCTGCTATTCTTCCTCAGTTACACTGCTGGCTCGTGTAAACTGCGTGTGAGTTTATTACTTGAAACAAGCGAGTAGTCGTTTGAAATTGTGTCAACGACTTCTTTAGAATGTTCGGCTTTGCCGATGCATTTCTTAAATCCTATGTACCAGGAGGGAGTTCAAAGGCGTTTGCCTATATTTCCTTTAATAAATTTGACTTGACTTGACTTGACACTCCCTCCTCCCTGTGTGCCGACCAAGTCTGCAGGACCGGAGGTCGTGAGAGGGGGATCGCAGGTGGCTGGTGCGACTGGAGCCACCCCTAAACTTGTCACCACACCCGGTTCGTAGTCGCGGCGTGGGAGTGCCATAAAGGTCACATTAAGCAGAAGCCATTGCAGCCCGACTCTCGGTTCACCAGTCAGCCACTCAACCCAACAAAACACACAGTGGATTGACCGCTAGGTCCAGCTTACGCCGTCAGTTGGCAATCTTCCAAGCCACGACTTTTGGCGCTACGCTAGCTTGTTTATAGTGAACAAAATTAGCTGGGCCGTTGACCCAGCCACCATCAGTGGACTGGTATGAAGAATGGACGCAGCTACTGATATGTCTAATGACCTTGTCTACGGGCACTACGTGCACGACCTGGCCCCTAGAACAAAAGCAGGAGAATTTCATCCAATGAGGATTTAACCACTGGCAGCTCACGTTTGGAAGAGGTCGTGTTAGGAAGAAGTCACTGCAGTCTGCCTGTGGTACCCCCAGCCGGCCAGTACACGCAAACATATATTGTACTGTTAGAGGTTTGGCAGATGGTAATAATTCGATTGACCCAATTGTGAAAAAAATTGCGGCCTCAGTGGGAGGCTTCTGCACAACCAACGTTCTACCACTGAGCTGCGAGGCTCACCGTGCGATGCCGTGAACCTAATCACAATTGGGTCGATTTGTCTGCCCAGCTTGACTTTATGTGTGGAATCCACCAATACGGACATAGTAAGTTGACCCACAGGCAGGATTTCCTAAGCAATCATCTAGGATCCACCGGATGGACTACCAGGCTAACCTTGGTTGGTGGGGGTTTGGTAGATTTCAATAATTCGATTGGCTCAATTGTGAAAAATTCGTGGCCTCAGCGGGCATCGAACCCTCACAACAGGGAAGGGATTAAATTCATGGCGCACGGTGAGCCTCACAGCTCAATAGTAGAGTATTGGCTGCGCAAAAGTCTTCCCTGCTGTGTCGGTTTAAGTCCCACCGAGGCCGTGAATTTTACACAATTGGGTCAATCGAACATATTGCCTTGACTGCGTAGTCTGAGGTTAATTTTCAGTTGGAAACCTTCCAAGCCACAGCGTCTAGCGCACTGTGGTATTCTGGGGCTCGGTTCACCGTATAGAGCCACATGGATAAAGAGCTGACGATGATACTTTCATCTCAGGTGAAAAAGTCGGCTCACGCATTATACTTCCGAAAGACATTAAACAAACTTTCACAAAGACGCACCTGTGTCAGACGTTTGAGAGCTTCAAAACGAGCCTCAGCGCTAGCACAGGCCCGCATAAACGCGTAGTGAGCACCCAGGAGAGCGATAGTATCCGCCAGAGTCTCGCCAAACTTGCGTCGTGCGCCCACCAGATAGGTCTCCCGACTGTTGAGCCAGGCGTCACAGATGTCCGCATCGCGGATGAAGTAGCGCACATCCAGCAGCATCTGCAGCCGGTCCCAACGCTCTCGCCAGAGCTCATTCGTGATGACGCGTTCGGTGGCGAGCAGGACGCAGAGCTCCCGCACCTCCCCGCGGGGACCCACCATGGAGAGATAGAGCGGGCTGAAGACGGTGCCCGCCTGGCTGGCGCCACTGGCCCCGGCGCTGACCTCGCGCGTGGGTGCCTCCAACAGGGCGCGTCCAGTGCACAGACAGTCCTCAATGCGTTCCGCCTTGGCCTCCAGCTCGCTATGCAGTTGTCGGTGTTCGGCGATTAGCCGCTCCACCGCACCCACGTTCCGGCTGGTAGAAAAAACGGTATGTGTTAATCGCAAGCGCGCAAGCAAATCCCTGACTTCCTTGGGCTCTATCAGCATATCCACCGCCAACTAGCTGCATGAATATAATGATAAAGGGTATAAACAGTTCCATTCTAGCGTGCCTATAGCAGACTCAGACCATCGCATGGATGCCAAAGAGGCCTTCCGAGCCGCTTATTTTAAATATAAGACGCATTTATAACCACACAGATATTGTTCCCGAATAAACGAGAAGGTTCGCGATCCAGGCGTTTGCATGGGATACGAAGAAGGCGTTTCGAGCACCAGATCAACTGATTTATTGTTCTGAGCTTTCGAACTCTTACAGGAGCCTATCTTCAGAGATGAGAAGTAGCAACCAAAAAGAGGGTAATAATAGTGCCCATAAGCTAATCAACTGTCAGAAATCATCAGGTTGTCAAGGGATTAGAAACAGAAATCAAAAAAGAATGGGGGAGGAGGGCACTTAGTTGTCAGTGGAGTCGGGGGACAATTATGGCGGCATCTAGACCTGCCAGCGGCTTACAAGGTCTTGCGCCATTATGCGGGAAACAGACGGAACGAAGCCAAACCAAAGGTAAGAATTGCAAGCGAAGAGGTCCCCTAAACGAACTGGCCGGAAGATGAGGCAAGGTGACCAGGAATCGCTACCAAGTGACAAGGTAGCACACTAATTGCTGTTCTTGACCCCCAGCTACGCCAGCGACTAATTTGTGTACACCACTATAACTGTCCCCTGACTCCACTGACAGCTAATTACCCTCCTCCCCCATCCTTTTTGATTGCTGTTTCTAATCCCTTGATAACCTTATGATTTCTGACAGTTGATTAGCCTATGGCCACTATAATTACCCTCTTTTTGGTTACTACTTCTCACCTCTGAAGATGGGCTCCCGTAAGAGTTCGAAAGCTCAGAGCAATAAATCAATTGATCTGGTGCTCGAAACACCTTCTTCCTCGTCCACTTAGATATTGTTATTGTATGAGAAATATGCTATGCTATTATGCAAAGCTAATTCTGGAACATGTTATGCCTAAAATTAGACAGGAGACGTTCCGTAACTTCTAAACTAGAGCGGGATGCGGTAACAATTCTATAATTAGTCTGAAGACGGTAAATGGCACTACCTTGCGAGATAATGGCATGGTAACCGTTGAGCTACACATGCAGAAGGACGGTACTCTGAGGCTGTTGTCTATGGTTTTCCATCGAATGTTACGCTCAGTGACTACAAGAGATGCAAATGATGGACATAATCGATGGTCGAACCATTATCTCCCTGATACTATATCGTTCCTAGATTGCCATTTTGTTACGACCTAGATGCATGGTAGATCTTTAGCTAGTATTAAATACACGCATGTTTAACCATTCAGCTTACTAAAAATTCCTGTGTAGGTTATGACTGCATACTAAGTTAAATTTTCCTACATGCGCGACCATGCCGCACTGTAGCTTGCCACTTACTCGCTTTAGCAAGTACGATTATTAGAAGTAGCACTTCTAAAATAGACACAGCACTTCTGGCAGTAGTATCCTAACTCTAGTAGTTTAAACTTTAGAAAATAACCAGAGCAAGTATTGATATGCTCCGAGTCTCAAACACCTACTCTACTCGGAATAGACAAGTTCCACATCCCCACTCCTACTTGAGATCAAGGGAACATAGGCCCAGATCTGGCTCCAATTAGTATCATTTCTGATCAAATATTATCGTCCGTAATAATACCAGCACTGCAATCACTCAGATACACCGCTAGAAGCAGCAGTATAAATAGTAGTTGCTTGGGCCTTCAACATTCGCTAGCAGCATATCCCCCGCCAACTAGTCGCATTAATAATTATCCAGAATTCAGCAGAGTAGTTGGCGAAAATACGTAAACTTTTAATAAATATTAATCAAGCGATTACATTTATATAGGAAGGGAATAAAAGATAAATATGCGGGTAATTAAGTTCATCAGTACAGGCAAATTAGTCATGGGAGTAGGCGAAGGGATGTTGTGGGTCGATAATATGCGGCTGGTTAAGCGGCCATGACGGTTTGTTGACGACCTAGTAACTTCCCACCAAACTGACCAAAGTCCCTGGGTCAGCGTTTGTTAGCAGCAGCAGAAGCAACCGCTATCCGGTTGAGGAAGCCGGTTTTATGCGCGCAAAAGGACCTCCTGCAAGCTCCGAGCTCAGCATGCCCAAAGGTCAAATAACTGCCTGCATTTTACCGCGCCCTCTCCCCTGTCCGACATCAACAAACCCTTATGTCCGCGTAACCGGTCACACGTCAGCAACCCCCGACCCCCTCTCCTATTCCCATTACTAACAAGCCTGTAATGATGAGCGTAGTTACCTGCGCATTAACCCTGCACCTCTACTCCCTTCCCATATAAATGCAATGGCCCAATGATAATTTATCGAAAGGCTACGTATGCTCGCCAACTACTCTTCCGAATTCTCTGATGGGAATATTTGCAAATCTAATAATTTTCAGCAGTAAAGATTAACAAGCAATGGTTCTGTTGGTTTAATTTGCTAGGCAGGCGCATGGTTCTCAAAATTTACGACCAGGTAGCCATAAATGTCAATGGGCTATTGAATATTAAAACCGACGTCCTTTCGCGTAACGTGGCAGTGACTTTTGCCGAACTGGCCCGAGTATGGGGCGCAATACAGTCGTTTTGTTTTTCCTCTCTAATACTGGCCTAGAGCACTCACGGGCGGTCGCACGGTAGCGATGAATCAATAGTGGAAAAACAAATGGTCGCGCCGCGCCGGTAGACTGTTTGGATCAATGAATAACTAGACTCCAGGTTAAATTATGGGTTGTTACGGCCTGCGATTCAGAAATAGCCGAGCATGCAGTGGAAGACATTTCGAAAAAAGGACCTATTTTTTGGTTTCTTCTGCAGTAATTCTTGCGTTTTTATTTACTGAATGCAAGAAACAGCCCGAAGGCAACTTTAATACTACACGCAGTATTCGATACTATAAAGAACCGTTTAATGTTGTTAATACTTTGTAAACTTTCGTGGTTAGCCAGAAAGTGAGAAGTGTTCAGGGACAAAATACTATCTTGGGTTCGTCTGTTTCTATCCCACTTAAAATAATTGTATTCAAAGAGTGGTTGCCATGGAAACGAATTGCGGCACAGGAGAGGAATAAAAAGTTACAGTTCGATAAATCCCATCCAATCAGCTTTCCAGTTCCGTTTGGATTTCGAGGGTTAAAAGACTAAGGTTGACAAAAGTGTAGGTTATTCTGATTTAAAACCATTATTAAAATTCATCCCATTGGACGTGGTTTCCAGGATCCTGCTGTAAGTACCTATAAAAATGATATGAAAATACGGACGCCAATACTGACTGCACATCCCATAGGTCAATTTTAACTACGTTAAGGAACCTATTACACTTTTGGTAGGAGAGGGTTGTGGACAGATAAATGGAACACATAAGGACTCCCGCACTGACAATCTAGTTTCTATACTCACTAGACAGGACTGCATCCAACCAAGCTTATCAATGATATGGGCACCGTATGGCCGAAAGTGCTTTCTTAATTTTCAGAAAGACCATAATTCGGCGTCTTTATAGGCTACTCATTAGAGCAAAACAGCCAATGCCTTTCCCTGGGTGTACTCTTTAGGTGGCTGATCAACTACAGAACAGAGAAAATCATTTCTGCACAGAAAAATAATATCGCATATACTGAAAGCTTTGATAACATTCTTTAATACTCGCCAGTTATTTTTCCAGCTTTACTTAAAAAGGGATTTGTTCATTTTTAAATGTATCTTCTGAATGCTCTCTTCAGCTGCTGGTGTTTCCTATGTTTTTTTTCTGACATTATAATACAACGAAACTCTAAACCGGTCAAGCAATTCGCTGATTGCATCCTTAGTGAGGTCGCTCACCCCCTCCACGCTGAACTAATGGCTGCGAAGTCTTCCCCTACCATGCGCCGAAGCTTCTGTCATATATCTTGCCGTACATCGGCATATCATCAATCTATACTCCCATTCATAGCCCGATACCTCACGCGTGATAAAATTGAGAAGTTGAAAGCCGACCTGTCTCCATAACAGATGTGGATATCGTGTAAACCGTTAACTTCGAGTATTTTATTCCCCTTTACCTTACAGTTGCCTTACCCTGTTCCTTGCTCTCCATGAATGGAGCCAGATTTTTTATTGAACATTTTAGAGATTTATTTTCAAAATTAAGCATTTCGCTCTTTCATAGGAATCTCTGAGATGCACATACTGAAATAAAGACGCCCACACAAGGGATTGAGATCAGCTTATGCAATTCGAACGAAAATGCAGCTGAAGAGCAGCATCTGCCATGCGAAGTTATGCAATATAGCTATGGAAAATCCTTTCAACGGGGGCAACTTCAAGTTCACCCTCGGATAAAACAGTCAGAGTGAGCCCTAAAGATGGGTCATCAGGAATGCCTTCGGTGCTGGAATTCCTTGCGGACTGAGGCTACCGTGTGCAGCGGGGTTAGTCAATTTCAAGGCCCATTAAATCCTGGCGAGCAAACTCTTGCAGTGCATTGAATGCCATACCTTATTATTCATTGAACGTATACCGGTCAAAGCAAACGAAAGCCGACAGAAAACGTATACGAACATCACTTAACTGTGCATTAATGGATCAATTAGCCCGCACGTCTGCCCACGCCCATAGGATGGGTCACGCCCTCATTTCTTTTAGCGCAGAGAGATAATTGCTGTGGTCAGAAGCAGGACCAATCAAGGCGGTGAATGACAATGTGAGATAACAGGAGTAAAACTCCACTTACTGCTCTAAATGTCTTGTAAATGTTTTTGATGCAACCACCTAGACCATTGAATCCCAATATAATACCGTTCTTGCCCGCAAAAAGCGCAGTTTTAGTCAGCTTCTAGCAGTAGGTCACTGACCTTTTAATGGCCCGAAAGAGGGCCGTCGAGGAATTCGCTCCATACGATCAAGCACAAAGAAACGCACCATCAGTATCAGGACAATTACACTGTAGAGCGCGATGACAGGCGGCAAACTGAGAATGTTTGCGCACGGTTTGTGAACCCTTATCTGACAGCATTTGCCAGCTTCAATTTGTTGTATTCAAACAGTATATAGCAGTGTTAGATAATGCTGTTGTCATAGGGTTTAGTTGCGTTTACGGTGATGCCTATAATTCATTTGAATGGTCAATTAGATGTCAGGACTTAAAAACTTGAAGGCATTGAGAGTAAAGATGAGTTGTTTGGCCGTCTAAACAGGACGGGGATAGGAATGCCCCGCCAAATTAAAAAAGATGGCCTGCGATAAATTTCAGCTAGGGTAAATATCCCCGTGTCTTAACGCTAGCACTATTCCTAACAAAAAACTAAACTTTCACCTTAAGCTTAAATCTAACCTCACTTTAAACGCGAAAAGCCTACAGGTAACACGAACGCAAACATTAATCCGGAACCTAAGTTCGCCAGAATTTGGCGTAAAGCCACATATATTGCGGCAGCAATCGAAATCATCCCTACCAAAGTAAGTACTCAGCAGTCACATGGTGAACTGATTTTTATAATTTTATCATACCCATCGATAATTTCTGTAATGAAGTATTTGCAAATTGGAAAGTTAGTTGTTATCTATAGCTTAAAATACTGCAACTATAAGGCAATATGGTAGTACAGTTTGTGTCAGGGCAAGAAGCAAACACTTGAAAAATTTTCATTTAACACCCTGAAAGAGGTCGTCCGATATGAGATGTTATTTCTACAAAAGATTGGGTTGATCAAATGTAGATCTGAAGAATACTTAGTATGCATTTAAGACTGATTACACATCGACAAATAATAAAACGTGACGCAATCACCCAACGCAAAGCCTTACCAATACTTCAATCATGAGCAGAATAGAATTATCCTGATTCTGAAATCTGAATATTAAAAAGCAGGTTAAGATCGCAGGTTATCACTTGGGATTTGCAGGTATATAACTGCGAACACACCAGAAGTAGGCACTGTAAGCCTCTTCCATTCTGTAAGAAGCGATTCTCAATATTCAGATTTTTCCCAATTACTTAAAACTACGGATAACGGTTAAGTTGGCCGACCACCTAAGATAATTACTATATACTAAAGTAAAATAAGTTAACTAAGCTAAACTAAAGAGAGCAAACTAAAACAAAAAGTGGCAACAGTAGCTTATGTAGACTCACCCATTAATTTCTACTCCCTGCATGTTTTCATGTGAAAACAGTAGTTATAAGGTTTTATGGTCGAAGAATTAGGACACATAGTGAAATATACTTTAATAAATGCTAAATGCATTTTTATTTTACTGTATTCAGAAGTGTTGTTGATTTACATTAGATTTTCCCAATCTGTATTATTGTTTAACTTATCGCGAAAAAACCCAATTATCAAATTGCAGGTTTCTTGAATCTTCCGAACAATGGAAATGGTGGTCAGGAGGTCATCTACTTCAACTTACTGAGGTCCAACTTACCGTTGTCAAATTAGATTAGTATAGTCCGCCGCGCTATGTGCCGCGCTAAGTGCCGCGCACATTTTCAATTTACATGCGGAACAACGTACTCCCAGCGGCCGTGGGAAGCAACTTCGACTTCATTTTTTTCACTTTACGCTTACTTCTAAAAAATTTTCTTCTCTGCCTATACTATTTCCCCGCCCCCAAAAACTCTAACTCAATCAGTCCCATAAAATAGAATGCTGAGGCTAGCAGTATCTAAGGTGGGCGATAAACGTAAGCGCTACTACATTAAATTTTGGATCAGCTACTTTGTTGAACACCACTGACACAGCGAGTGCCACCAGATATTGAAGAGGTGAAGGACTGCTTGCTCCATGTGATTTAGGCAAGTTGTTGGAATCCTACTTTGGGTCCCAGAAATTGTTTAAATAATCTGATGTTTTCGTTAAAAACAGCGCCCCGTGAATAAACACAGAAATTTGCTTCCATATGTTACTTACTAATAGTTTATTGAGTGTGACAACTTTTGACATTTTTAGTTGCTTAAAGCTTATATATAAGAGGGTTTCTTGATATTCCTGAAAAAAATTGGTAATTAGGAGGTCGTATATTTCAACTTACCTGAGACCCAACTTACCGTTCTGGAGTAAGATTAGTTTAATTCGCGGCGCGAACTAGTTTTAGTTTGAGATTATTTTTTACTTAAGTGAGTTTGGATCACTTTAGTCAACGTTTTTCGTTATTTGATTTTTGTTTTAGTTAATCATTTTTCAATTCAGTTTTTTTCCGAATTTTTGCATAATTGCACACTTTAAATATGGCGCCCCTTTTGTTGGAAAATATTAGGGCATTAAAATAATTCTTCCTGTTTTTCCTTCTTTTATAAATTTTACTTTTTATTTGTATTTTCATTCCTTGGTACTTACTTCCCCGGTTCTGTATTTCAGAAAGATGGGGCTTTCATATGCTGATCTAGGATCGAAGCTAGGATTCTACCGGTCCAGTTACCTCTTTGAACACCACTAGCACAACAAGTGCTGCCAGATGTCGGCTAGGCGGAGTGCTGCTTGCTTAGTGTGGTTAAGGTGAGTTACAGTAAAGATTGCTTACCTAAGCGTGCTGGGATGGCTCATTTCTTCCTTCTTCTCCTCCATCCACTCCAGCAGATCCCTCGCCGTCGCTATGAAGCGATGCAGATTGTAGGAGTCGAGAAGGGACCGTCCGCGCTGGTCAGCCACACTGGCCAGCCGACGCCAGGCCTCGAGAACAGCGTTACGACGAGTCAGCAGCTGCACTTGCCGCTCCCCAGCGTACACCGGGTAGAGGTGATCAGCGACCCGCGAGAACTGCGAGACACGTTCGCTCAGGTAGACCAGATCCTTCTCGAGAGCCGCATGACTGCGTTGGAGTGAGGCCAGCCCATGCTTGCAGGAGGTGTCCAGTCTACCGGTCACAAGGTCGGCCGAGGGTTCCGGAGGCAGGGTGTCGTACCGGTGTTGAATTTGTTCCTCAAGATCCTGGTAGGGTGCAGAAAAAAGAGGCAAGTCAATTTCGGCGGATACTTTATGATCATTTGGTGTCGGCAGGTGGCCAAAGTCAAATTATAAAAGTAGATCTGGAGTATAAACCATAGTAAGCTGTCCGGGGAGATCGTTATCCACCGTTGTGGAACCATACACTTTTCTGAAGGCCCCATTTACCTTGCAAACGAGAAGACCTTGTAGTGACCTAACTCTGAGTGCAACATCTCGCCTCACGCGGCTGCCAGCACATACGCATCAAGGTCTGCCACCCCTAGTCCGGTCTAGCTAATCGCCCCCCTACGGCTTACTCGTAGATAACCGTGCTTAAGACGCTGTGATGGATGCTGCGTTCTTAAAATTTGGACGTCGGCCCTCGCGGCTGGAGACGCACGTTCGTCCGGCTGCCAACTTCCTACCACATGTTTTCCATTAGATGTGCCCAGAATATACTGTTCCTCCCACCTGGCATCCCAGTTCTCTTCCCACGCGGAACTGTGCCTAAATTTGCAGCAGCCAGGGTCCCCCCTATTGGCCTAAGCTACCGCGACATCCTCGCAGGCAATACAAATTTGAGGCAACCTATGGCAGTCAATCACCATTATATATACAATTTATATCTATACTATATATTGCTAATAGAAGCAAAGATGCGCGTCCCCGGACATAGATGAGAAGATAAGGCGATCTCGGGAACTATTTTTTATCGTCCTGACGTTTCAAAAGCGCACAGGCTTCCGTAAGCAGGATTCTCGGCTTGGGACGACAGCTTCGATCAATGACAGCAGCACAAGCGCTTACACCGGAATCCTACGGGAGATCCCTTGACTGAGGTTATTACGCCTCACAGGGCACGATGATTGAGCATCCCTCCTTATCCTCTCCCCCTCCTCTGCATTGGTTTAACCCCTATTGAGTATAACTGCCAACACTTATAAATACTGTAAATACTGATGACGGAAGCCTGTACGCTTTTGAAACGTCAGGACGATAAAACAATGGTTCCCGAGATCGCCTAATCTTCTCCCACTATATATATATATATATATGCATAAGCCAAACAAATTTCTTATTGTCCTATAAAGCACCTGGAATTTTTGCTCTAGTGCCCAGTGAGAATAGGTAAGATAATAACTAATTTTTAGTAAATAAATCATGCAAATTTAATTATTCAGGACTTGGCTTTTTCAGAGCTAGTGATAGATTATTGCCTAGAGCTCATTATATTCAAAAAGTCAATGGTAGATGTCTGAAACGCTTGTCGTACTACCAGCGGGATTCGTTACGCTAAGCATGTGTGAGGTTTATGGTTTTTTTCGCTATTCCATGGATGGACTTTGGAAAAATAATATTTGTGTACATATTAAGACCTAAATAAGCGGCCATATCATAACTCAAATTAGGCTATTGGTACCCTGAGTAACCTGCTTCCCTTAGAGGTTCGAAATGGCTGGTTACCTGTAATTCAACAAAGTAGCCTGTTTAGTTTTTCTCAATGAGCAACGGTGCGAAACGGAAGTCGAGCGATAGCCTTTGTGCAACAAACTGTTTTATCGAAACCAACTACCACAGGGGTGTAGACGGTGTACCCAGTTCTTTTAAGGGTTCTCTCACCCATTCCTTAGACAGTATTAGAAAGCTTTTTCCTCGGAAAGACGACCGCTGACTGGCAAAGTTAGTAATTGGGCAGTTGACGTTTAAAAAAATGCCGCTCCCTGAACGAGTTTATAGAAGTAGGTATTCTTTTCAAAAGCAGGTATTGAGAGCAACAAGTTGCTTTTCGTAGAAGAGATTGGGCTGATTTAGTTCGGCCCAAATATATATATATATATATATATATATATATAGTAGCAGATAAGCGTACACCAATCTGTTAGAGGACATATGTTGCCATGAGAGCTCTCACTAGAGCCTCCACTGCAAGGCTGCTAGGATATAGGCATCAGGACATTACCGACAAAAACATGGGGCATAACAATGGCAATTTCTGGCTTATTTACCGTCAGCAACGACACTGGAGTCGGGTATCACTACCCGATGACGGCAAATAAGGCAGAAATGGCCAACTCCAGTGTTGCTGCTGCGCCAGAATTCGTGCAACATGCCGACATATGCGAAAGACTGATACTTTTTCGCTAATCCGCATTGACTCCGATTGTGATACTGAGTATCTTGTATATACGCATATCTATCAGCAATATTTTTGGGCGCGAAGCGCTTCAGTCAGCACGACGTTGGGAAGTATTTGCTCTTCGTTTGTCCTCAACGTACGCGCAAATATAATTCCTCCACATATGTCTTGACAATCATGTGCTTCCGAAGAGCTTGTCTTAAAGACCACCAGTTAACACAAGTCTGGCGAGATGGTGAGTGACAGACCATGGCAGGCGGATGATTCGGGCAATCCTCCCGAACGGTCATCTTCGACTGCGCAAATACAATAGAGTTTTGAGTCAAGCGGTTACACAGTGCACCGATTTAATTGTTGAGGACGGAGTCATGTTACTGCGACAGGTGATCAACAACCGGTCCAGAGATCTCCGGACGACGAAAGATGTCGAACTGGGCGAGAAGCTGAAACCGCTATCCCGCTTACCACAGGACGAGATCGAAGTCCTGGTGCTCAATATTTCCTCCAAGCAACTGACTTCTGCACAACTAAAAGTGCTCAGCCATGAATATTTTTTCAGCACCACAGATGCCGACCCATTCAATCTCGTTGCCATGGTGGAATTGATTCTCAAACAAACCGGAGAATCTGCAGAGACAAAACATGTTATCCGGCAACATGTTACCTCCTTGGTGATGGCGCACAAACCACACGCAATTATTACCCGGGCGGAGGAGAATGCACTGCAATCATTGAGGGTTGATACCAGCATCGTGAGTCTCCCGGCAGACAAAGGACGTTCCACAGTTGTGTTAGATAAGTCCGACTACCTCCAAAAGGCCAACGCCCTGTTGGAGGTCCGACAGGCTTACCTCCCGTGTGACGATGCACCGATGGGGAAGCTGATGAAGCAGCTAGACAAGATGCTCACAGAAATGCAAACCAGCAAGACAATCAGCAGGCGATCAAACCCACAGACGTACCCGCAGCCAGGTGCTATGGCTTACCAAAGGTACTTAAAGCTGGTGTTCCCCTCCGGCCAATCGTATCGTTACGCGGTGCACCAACGTTTAATCTGGCAAAATGGTTTTTCCGTAATCTGAGGTCACTGGCAGCGAACGCTACCGCAACGGTCTGCTCTGCCACCCAATTCCTGGAACGCCTCAAGGGAATACGACTCACCGAAGATGAGGTCCTGGTGTCATTCGACGTCACGTCTCTCTTTACCTCGATTCCACAAGACTTGGAAGTCGAGACGGTCAGCGAGCTGCTCGAGAGCCAGTACGACGAGGCAGGCGAGTCGCTGAAACGGAGACATCTTGTCCAACTTTTGAAATTCTGCCTAAAGACGTATTTCACCTTCGAGGGGACAACGTACGAACAGGTCAAGGGGACGCCAATGGGCTCGCCGCTATCGGGCTTCATCGCAGAGGCAGTTCTTTGAAAACTAGCGACTCTCGTGTTCCAAAACTATAGGCCAAAGTTCTGGACTCGATATGTTGACGACACCTCCGTCATAATTGAGCGGGAAATGGTCCAGGAATTCCACGATCTCCTAAATTAGCTTTTTCCCGACATTTAGTTCACGAAGGAAGCCGAAACAGACAGCCAACGACCGTTCCTAGATGTTCTGGTTCGTCAAGAACCCAACGGTTACCTCAAAACGACGGTATGTAGGAAGGCCACTAACAAGCGCCAAATCCTGAGCTATCATAGTAAGCACCCGGCATGCCACAAACGCAGTTGTATGAGGACTTTATACAAACAGGCAGCAACACTCTGTAGCGAGCCGCGTGACCGAAAACTAGAACTACAATACCTCCAGCGCCTCTTTCTGTCGAACGGTTACCCTCGAAATTTTATCGCACGCGGCAGGCAGTCCCAAGCAAACCGGGTTCCGGCGACCAAACAACCAAGACTATGGCGCGCGCTGCCGTGCATCGAAAGTGTCTCGGAAGCGGTCTCCCACCTCTTAAAGCCACTGGGGATCAGCATAGCCCACCGACCAGAATCAACGATACGACAACTGGTTACGGGACCTAAGGCACCCCTGCCCCGAGACAAAACCGCCAACATCATCTACCGAATAAAATGTAACTCCTGCGCGGCCGACTACGTTGGAGAGACGGGCAAACGGTTGCAGACCCGAATGGCCGAGCACACGAGGGCAGTGAACAGAATGGATCGACTGTGGTTGGTGGCAGAACATTGCGCAAATTTCAAACACACCTTCGCCTGTCAAAATGCAAAAATTCTGGGTCGTGAAAATGACCGCGTAGTCAGAGAAACAATCGAATCCTGGCACACGGGGATAAGCTTCATCAACCGTTGTGTGGCGCTCCCCACAGCTTACCAAGCCCTCCGAATGCAGCTCAACGAACGGAATCGCAAACGTAAACACAGGTCCAAAATAAATCAGTCCGCGGTAGACACAATTGGAGCCGCACCAACATCCGGACCTGACGAAAGGACGGGCCTAGTCATGGCCAATTCATCTACTCAGCCTAAAAAGGCGAAACCAGAGGAACGTGTTGGCGCAGGAGAGTCTCTGTCTAGGGCGACAGCTAAGGTCAGTAAGGATACTGTACACGGCTAAACAAGAACACCAACCTGGGGCAATAGCTGATGCCAATGCGGGGGCGGTTGACAGCTCCACTGCACGAAGAACAAAACCCGACGGACGGACCCTAGAGTCGCCACCGTCACCCGCAGGCAGTAGGACGAATTGATTAGCCCCTTCCCTGTCCCCATGTCCCCTGGACTGATTGCAGCCGCGAACGGACTAAGAACAAACACCCGAAGGGTGGCTGTTACCTGTCACTAACCGCCCTGGGCCCTAACTGCCACAAACCACCCCCCCCCTCCCCGCCTCCCGCAAAATACACAAACCCCATTTATTCTGTTTGTCACTTACCTATAAGTACTGTGAGGTGCGGTACGACACTTACCTCCGACTACGAAAAATTGTGTTTTTGAAACGTCAGGAAATTACTATTATGGTTCCCGAGATCGCTCTTTCTTATTATAGATAGATATAACAGTAAGGGGGTATGACAGCATTTGGGGGTAACTTGATACAGAACTGTTTCAGGCTTATTAGCCTTCATCAACCAAGCATAACCGTGAACACCAGCTGGTCGGACAACACAAACAAACGCACTCACAGACGGCGCAGTTGATCCACCACTGGTGTTCACGGTTATGCTTGGCTGATGAGGGCTAATAAGCCCGAAACAGTTCTGCATCAAGTTACCCCCAAATGCTGTCATACCCCTCTTACTGCTATTATGACTTGGCCGGAATCGGCCTGGCAGGCGGTCACCCGTTGGGGTCTCTGTCCACTACATGAACTTTGTTTAATTCGGAAGCCTATTCGATCGGTGTTTGCACATTTCTTCGCCTTCTTTGGGGGATGATGATCGGGATATATAAATATATATATATATATTTGTCAAAGGTAATAGTCGCACGAATGATCCCAGTATGTATAGGTAAAAGTATAGCTTGGCAGCCCAATGACTGTTGTTGTCATAAGGGCGTGAGCTGGTCCCGTCAGGGGGTGGTGGTGACGTCAGGGTGATAACCGCCGTTGAGCGCGTTCGCATCGTTCGTTGGTTGGGCGCACCCGCCGTTCACAACTTCCCGTAAACGTGCGAACGGTTGCTGCCATGTTCACGTTCACGTATCGGTTGCAGAAGGCCACTACCGACAAAGACAAGGGAGACTAGAATAGTCATTTCTGGCTTATTAGCCGTCGTCAGCTAGTCAAATCCAGAACCAAGTGTAGTGTCGAAGACCATTTTTCGGTGCTATTTTCCAAGGCCAAATAGGACCATAGTAACCGTTCCGCTAAAGTAATCTAATAGACTCCTAAAGGCGTACTGACAATAATCTGAATCAAGCATGTTTCTGCACTTATTTTAGCACTATATGTGGCAGTGAACGTGTATGTATCTATGTCATAACGCAAAAGCAAAAAGACTGTCAGGAACTACTAGTCACTTAGTCACGTTCGCCATAAGTGGGCCTGGGAGCTCTGTACACCTGATTTCCATGGCCCAATAGAACAACGGCATTCCGCCTTAGAGGATTCTTGGTTTTCTTTAAATGTGACTTTGAATAGCGTTGTGTCATTATTTAACTTCAAATCAAAACAACTGACTTTGATTCCGGTGAATAAGACCATAACGAGCCGAAACATTTTCCAGCGATTGAGCAGCTTCGCCATCTGTCGAAAGTATGACCAGACTGGCCGATATGCGTCGAAGCTTCTACTCTCACTCTCTCTCTGTCACTCGCCTAAATATCGCCTTGCTAAAATCACATGGTGTGATCTGGCCTAGGCTAGTTAAACCTCATGATCAGAGGCTCGCACGACCTATGCGAGCTTGTTGAATACACTAGCAGTTGACATGTCGAATATTTCTGTGTCCAGAACGTCTTCTTTACGCTTAGTCTTCTCCCAGTTGAGCAAAAGGTTGGTTTTAATAAGCACATTTAGCTTGGGGCCTTCTTACTGATGGCTTTGGTTCTTAAACTGCTTTTCTCCAAACAAATAGTTGATCCTGTCTACCGGTTGCCTGAGTAAACGAAATCTACCTTGCCTACTGACGAGAAGATGGAACGTTGAGGCTTTCGACATCATATTTGAGCCAGAAGCTTTTGATTGATGGATCAGCCTCTGCTTTCCACACAGGTGTGTCATTTACACAGTTTTTTCAGCTTTGAAAAGCCACCACTTCGACCCCCGTTGACTATTTTTCAATCCAGAAGAGGAGGATTCGACCACTGGAACAAGAGTTTTATTTTCCTGATGTTTCGGATTCCATTGGAAATCTTTAATCATAGGTGATGGTAGCATAGTCATTGTCATGCGCAGCTAGGGTTGAAACATGCACAGATTGCACTGTATTTATATTTCATAGTGGTCATCTGCGTGCGTACGATAATTATCAACTTCTGTCGCCACCGCTTGTGTTTTAATTGGTGTGGTACTGGCTTGACCCTTCGCGTTAGACTCACTTATTGCCACAATTGCCTTGTCAGCGTCTGATGCGGGCCTAATAGTTGCACGACAACTGTGCCCGCTGTCGTCAGAGTTGTTGCTGCGCTCGGCCCTTCTCACGTGACTGATTCTCTTGTTCAGGAAACTTCTCATTACACCGTCTGGGAAGGCCAAATCATTGCGCTTGTTGATGGACTGGGGGCCTGAGAACTATGACTCGAGCAGCTCGCAGTTCACGCGGTTGTCACCTCTTGCAAGGATTTCGACCTCCTCAAACTTGAAAATATGCCCAGGTCCCATCGAGTGAGCTGCAACCTGGGAGTTAGCGTTTTGTCCCGGTGGTCGCATCCTCTTCTTCTGAACTGCTTCCTGGTACTCGCATACTCTCCACTATTAGGTTTCAGTCATTGGCCCCAGTAAGTCTGTGGAAGGCGAACAAAACAATCCTCCGTTGCTTGGAGAAACGATTATTTTACTGCATTTGGGATTTAACTAGTGACTACGAACTTCTGATATACTTCAGCGTCTGAAGTATCCACTTCGTTTTCGCTGCGGTGCTACTATACGATGTGCTTGGCGGAAACAGCAGGCAGTTGTAATACGTTTTGCTCAGTATTTTCTACTTGCAGGGGTTCAAGCATTTTTGCTATCTAGAACAGTACAACTATAAAGACAATCCCCGGCTTGTTAGAAAAGACAAAACGGACCTTTGAGAGGAACCTTTTGTGCACAGAACCCTTAATTGCTGGCTCAGTCAACAATGGCCACTGGCGAAGTCAGGGACAACGCTGATTGCGTCTAGCCATGCCTAAAAGATTTAAACAGTCGTGGCAGCTACTCTTATGTGGTTAATTTGCGAATTCACTTGTTGTGCACTTAGTATGTTACTCTTTCCGAGGGATTATCGGGTAGAAAGGTCTGTGCTGCCTCGGTCGAGGGGTGGCGTGTTTAAGTGGTCCCTAGGCAGCCCCAGCTATCTGGGCGCACGTGTGCGCGCGAAGGGAATTCGATCAAAGGTCTGCCGGTTATCAGGTCAGAAACCGTTCTCTGTGAGGTTGTATGACCTTGGGGCAGTCTGAATTGAACATCACATTCCATTGCTGGCGGTGGGGGAGATAAGGAGGTCGACCATTAGCGCACTTGAATGCACTTGAAGCTATCGCGGTGCACTAAAAGCCGTGGCTTGGAGGGTTGCCAACTGGAGGGATAACTTGGGCATTGTAGTCTGCCGACTGTGTGTCTTGTTGTGTGGCGTGGCTTACTGCGGGCGGAGAGTCAGGCTCAATGGCTCCCTCTTAATGTGGCCTTTATGGCGCTTCCAGGCGGGAACCTACCTAGCAAGGTGTTGCTGTTGTTGTGGCGCGTGTTGGAATGTGCTTCGTGCACACCACATCTCCGGTCTTCTCAAATTTTATCTTGACAGGGAGCGGTCAAGACAGGGTGTGAGTGGTCAGAGAGTAGAGTATGGCCGGCGAGTCTAGCTGCACTATAATCCAGCCTTAGTCAACGCGATGCTTTAGCTTGCTGAAGCTCGTGATGGACATTTTCGAGATCGACGGTTGAAGTGTCGGTAAGGGTGGCTAAGGGAGCTTACATAATCCTCCGATGTCACAACCATCAAGCCCCATCCTGGCTTCTTAGGCAAGGCAGAAAGCACCTGCGAGACGAACCTTACGTGCACAGAACTCTCAGTTGCTAGCCCAGACCACAGTGGCCACTGGCGAAGCCAGAGCCCGTGCTGATTACGTCCAGTCATGCCACCAGTTGTGGCGGCTGCTTTATGTGGTTGCGTAATTGCTATGCCACTTTGTCCGAGGGATTGTCGTGTAGAGTGACCCGTGCTGCCTGAGCCGAGGAATGACGTGTTTAGGGGGCCCCTAGGCGGCCGCAGCTATCTGGGCGTAGAGTGTATGTGCGCCTTGATACTCCTCTCGTACGCGTGTGTTTGTGTGTTCATACGTGAGGAGAGAGTCAGTCTGCAATGGCTCCCTCTTAATGTAGCCTTTATGGCGCTCCCGCACACGCGGGAGCCTACCTAGCGAGTTGGTTGATTCAAGTAAGCGCATGTTGAGTGACCATCGCGCCAGCCGCCTACACCCTCCCTCATCCCCGGTCTTATTGATTTTGTCTTTACAGCGGAAACGGACGTGGGAGTGGCGAGCGAGTGGGTAGATTCCCCGCAAGTCTGTTTAACTCCTGTTTTCATTCGCAGTAGTTCGCTGCGCTCTTTAAGCCTGTTGTAGCCTTCGTGCAGCTTTCTCAACTTGCCGAAGTGTCTGCTTCAGCTTGCTTCGGCGATTGCTGCGGCTTGTTGGAGCACGCGATGCCCATCGGCGAAATCGACGCGGGTAATGTCGGGCATTGAATAGGGACTTCGGACAACAGTGTGGGCTGCCAGCCAAAGATCACCTTATCCGAAAAAAATTACTTAAATTTCTGTTTATGGCATCTCAAATCTATCTCACCGTTTGCCTTATTTGCTCTATAAGCAGACCACGTCGTATGCTGGACGTACCCACCCACTTAAATCCCGTATAGTGAGAAAGGCTAGAGAGAAAACTGTAACCATGGAGGCGGGGACATAAACATCCAACCTGACTTGGCGATATTCAGGACAACAGCTGAAGTTTCGCGTAGGCGAAATGGGTCGGTTCACTCAGCCGTCCAACTTTAATGATTCTATTTTAATTACAATAGGTTATCGAGGCAGCAACGCGCCTCAATGGAACAGGCACTCTCTCAGGACTCTAGACCCGGAGCTATCGGCATTTATTTGTAGAGGCACAACCTGGTTTTTCCGGATCGTTGGTTTACGGGTCATTCTCGCGTCATTACGCCACCGGCCGGAACTTTCTATCCCCAACTCGCTCTCGCTAGCGTGGACACGCAAGTCAACGCAAGTCCAACGTCAACGCCCAAAGGCGAAGCGCTTTGTTGCACGTCTACAGAGCTGTAATAATGACCGACGCCCTGTCGCTGGGGAAGGGACGTTTGTGGCGTGACTCACGGTCGGCAGTAAATGAAAACCAATAGAAACAGCAGCACTTGAGGACCGGCCGGCGGACCGTATTCCCTCAAACGATTACGTCAAACAGCGCGTTGCGTATGCGTTACAAACCTTTATACAATTGATTGTCCATCTCACGAAATATCGCCCAAAGTTGCCTTCGACTCTGACAAAGTACTTAACTGGGGTTGTAGAATTGATTATCGTGCAGCCAAGAGATTCCAGTCGGGTCAGGCTGCTGGTTATTAAAACAGCTTCTTTTTGATCATCTGCAAAAAACAAATTATCTGAAAATGACTACTTAATTAGTATGCATATTCCTCATTGATTTGTAATGCTTCAATAAATTTAACATAGGAAGCATGCACATAAATATTCCCCCTGTACTTGTTGGGCAACGAATTACGCATTCAACAACTTCCATATTGAAGCAGGGGTATATTTAGTTTTTAAAGAAAATTCCTAAATTGAGGAACTATCTTGATACTTGTCAGCCGTTACACTCGAATGAAAGTTTTACAAACTACATGACACTCAAATCATGCCTGAGGAAAATCACGTATTTCTTGGCCCTATGGAGGAAAGGCCATGTCGTTCTCATTAATTTTTACGATGAATGTGGATCGTGTTGCATACCTTAAAGGCAAATTTACTAAATTGAGGGATACGATGTATTATGAATGCAAATTTCCCGATCTTAAAAACCTCATAATTATAAAAGTATTTGATAAACGAAAGAAACCCTTTCTGTTGATGTGTAATTTTAATAAAGGGTAACTTGACACCAAACGAGCACACGAAGCAATATTTTTCTGCATGCTCCCTAAAAATCAGTTAGAATTTGTAAGAATATTCAAAATCAATGAGAGACAAATCTATACTACTTAACTAGCAAACTGCATATGAGATGCTTTTTTGTATGTGGTCAGAAGGAATTCCCTTCAAAAGCTAGTATTTTAAAAATGACGGAAATATCCTGAGCTTAGCCTGTGTGATGGCTAATATTGCAACGTAGCTTGACTAGTTTTTCGCATCGAAAGTATGTTTAAGAATATCGGGTTAAGGTCAATGAGATAGGCCATAACGTGATAAGACTTCACAAAATGTAGTGGTTTTAATAAGTTCTGCTGTCTACACCTCTTTTAAATTCATACCAGGGAAAAAGTGCTCAACGTTTTCCATGGATGGATAAATAAACTACCTTTTAAATCATTGTAATTACTTGAAGTTTTGATTTTCTGTAGAACTTGGCAATCATCTCGCAAATAGGTCAATCGAATCGTTTTATCATCATTAAATATGATTTTAATTAGTCTAAAAACAAATTAAAGTTGAAACTCTGCGCCCTCTCGATCAAAGAGCTATGTGAACAAACACCAATAAAACGGCAGGATGGTCAGGATGCTTGGAATGCCCCTTGTCACTAAAAAAATCTGCTGCGACGCCTAAAATTGTTAAACGTTTCGTCCCTAACATGTACAAACTCGCCATCATGTTGGCACGACTTTGGAAACCATCGGCACGGTATTATGCTTTCCCGAACTGCCGAATAGAAAGCTGTCACAGAGTGTTTATCGTGACCTACAATTAGCATAGTCTGCTGACGCATGCAATTGTTCGCATTACCCAGGGCACATTTCATGAGAGGTTATAACGCTCAGTTGTATGGACGGGCTAGGAAATGCCTATTCTTTAATATCAGTCAACCATACGCTAAAATGGCGTTTAGATAAGTAAAATCTAGTACCCGACGTCCTTGAGCTTTATGCCGTAGACTTCGGGGCCGGACAATTGAGCGATCATCAACTAATGTCAAACTTCCCGCTCTAAAACTGGCAGGAAATGCAACGAGCCCGTGGCGCAATGACTAAGAGCGTTCGATTTTTACTCAACAGGTCGTACTTTAGAGCCTAGGAGGGTACACTACCTGCGGATGGGTATGGCTGGCTGAGGAAGGTTAATGAATCAGAAATGTCCATTTCAGTCTCCCTCGTCTTTCAATCTAAAACACTGGCCGCCGCGCGGCTGCTGGCTAGGCTAAAGAGTGAGCGCAAACGCAGCACGTAACAAGTCAGTTCCGTAACCCATCGGTGAACGTTCATGAACCAATACTTTTTTATACCTAATTATTGATATGTGAGTGCCTACAGACGCTGTTTATCACGCGGCCGAAGCAGAACGGGAAGTGCAGCCGGTGAATCCCGTATGCATGCTTTTTATTACTTTTCCTTTTTCAGATTCCACAAAGGTTGAGCAGTAAGGACTCATAAAGGAAAATGGTTTTTAGATAGTGAATAATAACAGACAAAAACGCCATGAATAAAAACGTTGAGTTGTTCTTTTTCTCAAATCACATGCTATTCATTGCGGGAGTAAGCATGTGCAGCGAAGAGTCAAAACAAAATCCCGTACGAATAAAACTATGTCCAGTGTTTGCATGAACTGTTGTTGCAAACTATCTTCTCTGCTAAGACACATTTCAGCATGTAAATGACAATGACTTCGGTTTTGGCCTTGACTACAATATGGGTGTTTTTTCCCAAATTAACGCCAAGGCGATCCTTTGCTGATTTGTCCCTAGAAAAAGTATAATTTCTGTTTATTCTTCGCAAGGCTCTGAAATTCAAGCTTATCTTTTACCGCCTTTGAGGAAAAGAAACGTTAATGAAGACCATACTATCAGATGGCATTGGCGACTCTTTGTTCGCTATATGGCATTTGTGCCTTTAAAAAAATTGGTTATTGTGTGGTCTATATCACCAGAAAGCAAGTTGTCAAAATAGGTAGGTGATAAGCACATATCTTTGCTGCTAAAGGAGTTACGCTCTTGAGAGGAAATCAGAATGGCACACTCAAAAGACTCGTGTAGTGAGCAAAAGCAATTCAGTCTGTGTGTTCGAGGAGTGCTACTGGCAGACTGGGGTTAGACAACGCAGTAAACAATGCATCCGGTGGTCCTTCTGCCGAGGTATCAGATAATCACGTTTTACTGACCATGGATCACCAGCCCACGAAAAATCACCCTTAAGCAACCAGAATCACATATTTGAGAATATTCCAAATATTTGGCCGTACGAGTATTGTTAGATAAATAAATAAGAATCAGCAGTAATTACATCTACAGCTTACCCTGTCAAAAGTTAAAACGACGCTAATTTAGGCATCTGAGTGGTTATTAGTTATCTGAGAAGATCAACCTAGCTGAATATCGCCCTAGTACAACGTTCTTCTCTCCCTCTCTCTTCATTAGATTTTCTAGCAAATCTTTCTTCTTGCTTGCTTTTTCGCGAACACTAATTTTTTTCTTTAACAAGCACCTCAACCTCTTAAATAAGACAGAAAATTAAGTTTTGGAAAAATGCGCTTGCAAAAATAAGCACATGGTCTGCTGAGCAGTACGACATTTTGGTCATATGTAGATACGAGGAAAGGTACTTAACGAGATGATCTGATTTTCAGACAAACAAGGAGGTGGATCGTTCGTGGACTTCAGAATTATAGGGGGGGGGTTTTACACAGTAACCTTGAAGTCTGCACAGAAGATTGCAGCAATTTTACAAACTAACCAGCCGGCATCAGACCGAATTCGTACCCCCCCCCCATTATGTTTACACAGTTGCGTTTTATTTGGCCGAGCAACTCTAATTATAATTCGCTCTGTCGCAGCAAGGATTGTCTAAAAGATCACACTTATCCAACTCCATCCATCGGTGAAGGTCAATAGTTCACTTGCATCTGGCAACATCCGACGGTGTCTTGAGGATAAACCCTGACGAAACTTAAATTCTCTAATGCAATAATACTACTTTGCCTTATCATTGGTGGATTGGCGCTCACCGATCGATTATGGGATACGCTCGTTCCATTCCCCCTTGAGGCGTGCTCTCAGACCCCACTAGCAGACACGCAGTAGGGACCGTAAAACCGCAAAGAGATCTGTGCTGAAGTGCAGAAAGTCGCATAACCCCATGCTATGCATGCGATAATTGTGTTTGGACGGCACCGTGAAGATGGCTCACGGACGCCCCTCCAGGCGGCTATTATATGCTGACGTCACTACGGATTGCCTCCAGGAGCGTTGAACAACACCGTGGACGAAGAAGGACAGAGTGCAGTTGGAGGATGGCAAATCGACTACACTATAAACTAACTCGAGCGCAAATTGTCGCCGTTGGGCACACAGTAAATGCGTTACCTAAGGAAGATTTAAAATCTAATTCTGAAATACGCATTCAATTAGAAAAGAGTACTAAATCTGAAAGCATAAGTTCAGTGTATTTCAATCACCACAGGATGCCGACTTTTAAACATTCTGAGAAGAAACAGAAGAAAAAAGAAGAATACGCGATCGCTGAGACAAGACTTTTATTAGCCTGAGATTTCAACCTCTGTCGCACAATCTCCATCAGAGACATCAGCAGAAAACAGTAGCGGAAGCGGGAACGTTTACGCCCCCTTCTGGAAATCCTCAAAAACCAGATTCAGTTAAAAATGCTTACCCAGCTGGTATGAAGTTTGCATGCCCTTAAAAATTTCGCCATATTTTATCGAAAACTTTCATCCGAGCATTCATTTGCATAGAAACCTACCTCTATTTCAAATTTTGTACTCGAAGAAAGAGCATCTTTTGGGTTTATTAAACATTTCTAAATTTCCGAATAATTTTAAACCTAACCCAATGTTGAACTTGAATTCATGCTTTCCCAAATACCAGATGCATATTTTGTGTGTAAAACACGCTCATATTTATATACGTTATTACGAAAAGGTGGCAACAGGCTTTTTAAAGTTTGCAAAGAATGTGGACCAAGTATTGTACTTATCAAGTAGCGGCAACACATGAACAGATGTAATCCTTTATGAATGGACCCTTAACGATGTTAAAAACCTCATTATTAGAAAGTTCCTGAAACCCAAATGATACTTTTAACCAAGTAGAAAATTAGAAGACGTAATTTTCTATCAGCGCTGTACAAGCAAGCTTTTTCGGCATATACACTATAAAATATATTTTAATTTATGCGCCCACTGAAGAACAATGGGAGTATGTTTACTAACTAAGTAGCCTTTTTTACTGAGTGATGTTTTTGCAAACGACTGCGAGTAAGCTTGATCAAAAAGTAACATATGAATGTGAATGAACTACCGTGAGATAATACGGTGCAATAATCAATAATGCAACGTTGCCTAGTAATGTTTTTTTTATTCGAGAAAACCTTTCAGAATATTGCTTAGCTTTTCCTGAGATAGCTCAGTTACTCTATCTCCTGGAGTCAGCGGTGCAGATAGTCGTTTATAGCGGTGGAACCATCACCTTTTTGGTTGCTCTCGCCCTTTATGCTGCGTACATGTACGGATTAGAAAAACTTGAATAGGCTTGTTGCTAGATCAGTCTTCACGTTCTCTTATTGGGAGCTAGCAAGCCTTATCGGATGTGAACCAAGGAGTAGCTTGTTCGGTTTCATAGGAGGTCGGTATAAGGAGATCCAAAACAGATTGCATAAACATTGCGCATATATCTATACTCCTGTTAGTCTGGTTTCTTTCTTTGTACCTTACCCCTCAACCGAACGTGCAAGCCGCCAACTTCTTTCTGCTAGAAGACCAGGCCTACTTTTCATGTTGAAAAATACTCTCGGATCGCCCTGACCTTTTAAGGTTCTGCCTACTGTGCTTGGTTACATGTAACGGGATTAGCGCAACTGTCATTGGCTGTGGTTCTCACATTTTGTTGAATTCGAAAATTCCCTCTGCCCGTTTGGCTTACTTTCCCAAAGCGTTCACGTACGTTAGTTATTTGAGCGAAGTTTATAAATGCCCAGAAAACTGCGGCAGATTAATAAAATTCGATCAAGTGCAGTATGTCTTTAATTGCCCTTACTATCAGTCTATAGACGTATGTCTAGCTCAACTATAAACCAAAAGAATACATCAGCTCAGTTAACAATATCAGCTAGAGAAATCTCATCAGAAGCAGAAACTCCAGGTGATCTCTCTTAGCTAAAAGTGACAATAAGAATATAAGTCTTAACACGGAGGGTCAACCGAGTTCGGAAAATACTTGTGGTTTGAGTGTCCTCGCAACCATTCTTTGGTGGATTTTGGATAGAAGATCGAGCTTTGGTGCAGTGAAAGCTTCTGCCATCCTGAATGGGGCGAGGGCAATTAGCTGATGCATTTTGATTCTAGAACATTGATTTTTATATACATGGCAGTATTGAGAGCAGGTGTAATCAGAGTACACCGCATAAATAAAACCATTGCCTTCTGTATAAAGAAACAGAACACGCTTTTTCGAGTTCATGGAAACTAAGGCCGATCGCTCTCGGCGTAGGGATAAATGCTTCAAATCCACTTTTCCGTTTCAAAACGGAGGAGAATGCGAACTGATTATGAAGCCTATAGCTCAATAACTTTCTCTGATGTCGCGCAGTTTAGGCATCTGCTCCTAGGAATCCAATTATGATCCCTTTCCCGTTCTGTCGTTGCGGTAACCGTGGCCCTCAGTCCATCTAAATATTTGATTTTTCACTGTTTTACTGTACCTGAATTCTACGGCCTGATCGTTTGCTGTGTGGTATGCTTCTCTGCCGGATAGCCTGATGACTTCGAAGTGCAGAGAACCTAGTCTTAATACCTATGTCCTAGTAGACTGTATAATCTCTCACGAATTGGGGCAAATGTTCGCATTCCAGGAACGTGTATATTTTGAGAAGAAGGAGTCTAATCATCAGGCAAAGTCCCGGTGGCAAAATAGAAATGGGAGTCTACAGGTAGGCGACGAACGCCACATAGCTCTTCAGTTTTCATAGTAAACACCCGGCAGCTCACAAACGAAGCTAAGTGGGAACGCTGTTCAAAAGAAACCAGACTCACTGCAGTTACCCAGAGGAAAAAGCACGTGAGGCCCGACAGCTCTGTGACCAGTTTAAGCGGAATGGCTATCCAAAGGCCCTCATAAGCCGATGTCTACGTGCTCGCCCTCCGAGGAACGAACAGAAACACCCCTTCCATTTGGCATGCGCTGCCATAAATCAGGGACGTATCTGAAGCATCGTATTTGAAGGATCGATTGAATACCAGTGAGCAGTTGGACGTAATGTATCGCATACCATGTCTAAACTGTCCAATAAATTACACGGGACAGACTGGACGCAAGCTGGGTTCGCGCATACACTAACATAAGCGGGTTGTTCAAAGGGGTGACACATTATCGCAAGAGGCGGCCCACGCCTACGAGATGGGTCACGAATTCAACTATGCAGCCGCGAGGATAATTGCCCACGCTGACAGCAAGACGGACCGAGAACTGATTGAAGCTTGGCCCACGGACGGGAATTCAGTCAACAGATGTATCGAGCTGGAGCCCGTATATGCTGCCCTGCACAGTTATCTTGAGACTCACAGCACTGGTGGTTAATTGGCCTTCTTCCACCCCTTTACCCCTCCTCCCCCCTTTCCTATGACTTATGATTGACCGTTCCCATATAAATGCTGCTTGTTTTCGTTGACGATTTTATTTCTGTAAATATTTCGACCCAACACGCCGATCTCGCCCACTAGCATATACTGACATAGTCCGCAGTAGCGAGTCGACGGCAAAACCACACAATTATTGATTTTCTACCCGTTCAAATTTTAGCTGCTTTGTGCACACGCCAGAACTAGCCACCTCATTTGTTGCTGTTTTCCCATCTCTGACAATGGACTCCTGTAGGAGCCCGAAAGCTCAGACCAATAAAATAATGATTCCAGTGTTCGATAAACCTTCTTCTTCTCAAGTTATACTCTCTGCCTCGAATGCAAGGGATACGTGCACATTAAGAGCACAGTGTACGGTTCAACGTAACAACTAGACACCCTCCTTTTTCAACCATATATTAGACAAAAGAAAGTTGAATAAAAAATGTCAAATAGTTCACATTTGTATGGGCGTTAGGAGCATACTTTTGAGGGCCAGTTTTGCTCCTTTTTTATAAATCTTCTATAAAATAATCTTTTAGGCATTTAAAGAGATGCTTCTTTGCCAACGGGTAAAGAGTAGGACTCCTTTGTCATTCAAGCTGCATAAAAAGGCCTTAATGACGTCGGTGAATCACAAAGAAAGCATGACGCCAGGCACATCATTGAAAAGTATTATTTGCCCTCGGTGGGCAGAGTTACATGGAAATATGCAGGTGTTTACTACACTCCGGTTTGTCGTAAACGCACTTGCAAATATGTAGAACGGAATCCAGCAGTTATTGGCACGTATGCATCATCGAAAAAAAATCCACTCGTGGTTAACTGAAGAAGGGTGAAACAGTGGCAACCCATTCACTCAACTGGAGTAAAAAACAGTCAGGACAGTCTAGAACATATTTAGCAACGTAACGCATCTGCGTTTTTGCAGTTCTAGTGTCTATTGTCTCTAAATGCTGTCAAATATGCAGGAGAAAATTTTCCTGGGCAAAAACTTTACTGAATAATCAGACATTTATCTTCTGTTAGCAAAAAGGAAATTAAACAGAAAACGTTTAGTGTTCCTGGGAGGTTTTCACATTTTCAACCGCCCCCCCCCTTATCCTTCTTGCCATTCTGGAGGCCAGTTTCTGATTCCTACCAAGCCAATTTTTACTGTATTTTAATCAGGCGACTTTACCTCGCTTGTAAATACTAATTTGGTCTGACAGTACTCAGTAGTTTGCTCGAGTGCAACCACTTCTATGATCAATGAATACTGCCTACATTTTAGTTCTGATGCTTCAAGCTGACTCACTGCTCCAGTATTCTTATTTCTGAGGTCAAGTACGTCCAGCCCATTCGGTACTCAGAATTAGCCTCTTTCCATGAATCTTATAAACTTTCTTATGGTTAAATAGTCTCCACCCTTTTGTCACTACGCGCATATTGAGACACCCTGTAGCAATCCTGCAAGCGAAAAACGTTATACGGGGCTTGGGGCTACTCCCAAGTTTCCGGAGATGAATACACACAATCGCAGCTGTAAGGCAGTGAGGGTTGGGAAATGACTATATTTGAATAACCCCTACAAACCAATAAAAAATTCACTGGCCGGATGACAAGGTCATTCCTTAAACTTAAAAACTAGAAAGGCTTTCGCCCAAATCAGAAACGGAAAAGCGGCCTTTTTCTGGCATAAAAACTCAGAAGCGAATTATCTGCTTAATATGAAACCAAATTAGCGTTTTACACATTTGAAATAAAATAAAATTTTAGGCAATTTAAGGATATCCTCAGGGCGGTGACGAATTTGAATAACTCATTTGACCCAACTGTGAAAAACTAGGCGGCCTTGCTCAAAGAAATTATTCTAGTTTGCCAAACCACCTCCCTAATAATTACAGTAGATTCACTATCTCATGCAATAGCCGCCGGAATTCTGAAATAAGTTTTCGATTGGAACGTATTAATTGCGGATGGCAGTAATAGAGATGAGCAAACAGCCTAATCTCAACATATTTAAGACACTCCAGGATGCCGGCTTTCTAACGAGCTTCTTTTTGATCGCCAAGACAAAGTATGTACTAAAAAAAGTGACTACCTAAGAAGTATGCTTTTTTCATTAATTTCGACTGCCTCTATAGATTCAAATATATTTTTTGGAAAAAATGCACAAAAAATTATTTCTTGTGTTCTTTTGGTAGAAAATTACGCCTTCTTTAAATGTTATACTTAAAGGAAGGGTATCTTTCGGTTTTAAAAATATTTCTCAGTATGAGCTTTTTTACAATTTTCAGGTGCTCATTCAGTGAACACTGTATCCGTCATTTGTTAATGCTGCCTTTACTGTATAAAGCATACTCGACATTGATTGCAACATTTTATGGGAACTATGTGAGATCTTTGTCAAGCTGTGGGCGAAAACGTACTTTTCCTTAAACAGAATGTACACAGTGCGCAGTTTGTAAACCTTGAATTCCAGTGTAGCTGTCACTAGCTTTCAAAATTATTCGGCAATTTAGAAACTTTTTTTAAAACCGAAAGATACCCTTCCTTCAAGTATAAAATTTAAAGAAGGCATAATTTGCTACCAAAAGAATGCAAGAAGTAATTTTTTCATGCATTTTTTCCAAAAAATTTATTTTGTAATCTATAGAGGCAGTCGAAATTAATGACAAAAAGCATACTACTTAAGTAGTCACTTTATATAGTACATGCTTTATCTTGGCGATCAAAAAGAAGCTTTTTAGAAAGCCGGCATCCTAAGGTGTCTAAAATATGTTGAGATTAAGCTGTATGATCATCTCTATTACTACCATCCGCAATTAATATGTTCCAATCGAAAAATACTTCCAGAATCCCGGCAGCTTCGGCATGAGATAGTTAATCTACTGTAAGTATGCCTGAAAGTCATTGGGTGGATTTTAGATGAATTTCTAAGGAAATCCTGCTTTGGCAGTCAGATAACTATATCAGAATTTGTGGATTCTATATTTTACACGAAGCTGGACGGATATATCAATCCAATTGCTATTAAACTCACGGTTCCTGGTGGGGAACTCATAGCTCAGTTGGGTAGAGCGTTTTCTGTATTAAAGTTAGAACCCCACCGCGGCCTCCGAATGTTTCAAAATTAGGTCAAATGAGTTTAGGGATATTTCTATTTTCTATCGCACAGCAAATATTCTTCTTAATTCGGGCTCTTTCAAAAGGCTTTCATGGTGTCGAGCACCCACAAAGGAAGCAAGAGATCCACCACCTAATGGGAAAGCATTATTCACCTCCTGGGAAGAGAGTTACACTCAAGTCTGTAGGCATATATAATCCACCCTGTGGTATACCCACTTCTATATGCCTTGAACGGAATTAAGCAGTTATTGCAGAAATACATATCATCACAAAAAGGTTCACCCAGGTTTAAGTAAATGGTGGCGTGTACAATTCAACAGTTATCGTGCAGATATCAAAGATCGTGAATTTCCAACCTTCCACAACCCGATCGTATGCCACTCGTTTTTCCTCTCTGTCAGATAGGACGATGACTTCGAAGGGACGGTTTCCCGGTGGGAAGGAAAATTACCTTATTGTTGTGGGGGGGGGTTTGTCAAGTTTGTTTGATTCAGTTGACCAAATTGTGCAAAATTCGCGCCATCAGTGGTAGTCGAACTCACACAGCTCTGAGGTTTTTGCACAGCCAGCCCCCTACCATTGAGCCACGAGGCTCACCATGAGCTGTGAATTTAATCAAACTTGGATTGATTTTACACGCCAAATTTACGGTTTGCTTAGGCTTAGGAAATCCCGCCTGAGCAGTCAACTTGCTGATCCGTTATGGTGGATTCCACATGAGCAGTAAGTTAAGCGTGTTTGCTCGATCCTAGTGTGATTTAATTAACGGCGCACTGTGAGCCTCGTAGCTCAATGGTGCGGTGCTGGCTGCGCATAAAGCCCTCCCTGCTGTGTGGGCTCGACCCCCACGAAGGCCGCAAAGTTTTCACAATTCGGTCAAATGAAGTACTTTATTGCCTAGATCAAAGAAGCCTCGCAGCAGAAGATTATGCATACTTGCATTTTAATGTGGACACAGGTACAAATTTAGAATACACAGGACGACCCGAACATACAACTTGGGCCCATTCTTTGAAAACCTTGGAGTGGATGATAGAAATTTGTATTAAAAAATGGATATGGTTTGTGGCTGAATTAGGCTTCTAGATCAGTTGTCAATAAGATAAGTTTTATGCAGTTTTATGGCTTCTTTGAATATATCTAGATCAAAGAGAAGGGAATCCCGACAACCTCCTAGTGTATAAAAAGCTTTTACGATTGCGGTAAATTTCAAAGCGCGCATGGCGCCCACTGCCCCCTTTGAAGGTATTTGCCGCGCTCTTTGAACTCGTAAATACGTCCAAAGCGGTAGAAGACAAGGTATAACTCAGCAACAACAAGTAAACGTACCTGTGCATCAGAGTAGAATCTATGCATGTCCAGAGCGGACTTTAGCAGCTGTTGTCGGGTGTCCATCATCTCCAGCAGGTCTGCCCAGGCTTCGTTCAGACGGTCTTTCGCCGCGGCTACCTCTGAGCGGTTAGGGTGACCGCGAGCAATAAGGCCATCACAACGAGTCACCGCCATCTTCATCCGACGTCCGCCCTCGTTCTTGGTCTCCACAACAAATTCGGAGAAACGCGAGCGCAGCATGAAACAGTGTTCCAGATCAGTGCCCACATCATGACTGCTGGCAGTGGTGTGTTGTTTTGCGATCCACTCCTGCAGGTAGGGGATAGGAGTGGGTAAAGGATACTGATACAGAGGAAGGAATACTAAAAGGAATACCATTACTGGCAATAGTGATGAGGAAGACTGGAATGATCATTTGTGGTTCATTAGCTGTCATCAGTCAACAATACTCTACCTCACGTTTTACAACCCCTGGGACTCAAATACGTGAACCGTTGGCTAGCAGTTCAACGATCTAACCAGTGAGCCACACTCAGCCCTTCATTAAGAAGCGCACGCCTTCTCTGCCGTTAATAAACAGGGTCGAACTTAGGAACCCTTCCTAGTGAGAAAAGGTAGATGCGAATTCGTCCGCCAGGTGCCTGATAAGGCTAGACTAGACTGTCATGCTTGTCTGCGCATTCCGCTTCATACAAAAGGCCATCTAATTTGCCTGGAATATAACTCAAAGCCACCGGTATTATGGGGTATTCGCATTCCCCCGCATTAACGATCCCCAATCCCTTTAAGTCATCAGTGTGTTTCTTACAAATGCCAGGTGTGAGGTGACCCAATAAGTTTCGTCCCTTGATACTATCCGTTGTATTACCTGCTTTTTCCTTCTGCATATTACATTAGATGCATTGAGGTTCAACTTCGACTATTGACACAACCCCATTAGCATCATGTTTTGGGCTACTGACAGCTTATGACTGCTTTCACATAAAAGTGAGTAAGCTGAACTTATGGATATTTTGACGGTTCAAACAATCGCGAATCGCTGCGACCTCTACTCTGTGCTTTTCTAATAGTCCTGTCGCGCAGCCATTGGCAAAATCTAGCCTGTACGACCAACAGCAGTGGTACTGGAAGCAAAGAAGTGGCTTTGGATGCCAGTAAGTATAGCGTTGTATTCTATAACAGAATGATTGGATAATCAATTAGACCAGACTACTAGCCGCTGTGTGGCTGCTGGCGGGGCCTGAGAAGGAGCCTCTCAGGGCAGAGCGGGAGGAGTGAGTTCGGTTAACGATCGGTGCACGTTCATCAACGAGTGTTAATATCTCCCGATCTAAACCAGCAGGACGCTGATCTCGTGGCTCAATGGTTAGAGCCAGGTGTGAGGCAAATCAATAGTTTTCGTCTCTTGATGCTATCCGTTGGGTTATGACGGCCCAGCACGCGAGTCATAGCTCTGGCCGTCCTGAGGGCAAGAGAACAAAGGAAGCCATAGGCCAGCGGGCGCATACAGAACGGGCCAAGACGCGCAGCCTTCAAGGGCCGACAGGCGGAGACACAAGGACTACCACCGGCCAGGGTCTGCCATCTGTGAGGTCATGCCTGACAATAGGCCAAGAAAGGACGCATGCACATGCGCGCGTATCAGTGGCGCGACGATGGCTGTTCGCATGGGTCACTAGTGAACAGGCCAATAGGGAACAAAAATTACCGGTCTGCATCGCACTGTCAGCGCAGAAGGATGCTTTCTGCTGCTAGAGACACAAGACTCTGTCGCCGAGACGAGAACGAGGACAGAACACACGCTGCTGTGGATACAGGATAAGCTACCGGACACGCAAAAGATAGAGCAAATTTAAAAGCAGTTAGCTATTATCTGCTATTCGGTCTGTCTTCTCTTCCTATTACGAGACTGGCGGGTATAATCAGTGTCGACGCAGGCACATCCAAGGTTATAACATATTACATTATTTTTTTTGCTTCTACATATTACATAAGATGCATTGATGTTCCAGTTCGACTATTTACACACCCTCAGTTGCACAATGTTTTGGACTGCTGATTTCACATAAACTCAGGGAAATTTCGAGGGCTCACGCAATCGCTTTGAATCGCCCTGTCGCGCAGCTTAGCCTAAGCCGTTGACAGGCTCTAGCCAGTACGACCAACCGCAGCGGTTCTGGATGCAAAGAAGTGGCGTTGGATGCCAGTAAGTATAGCGTTGTATTCTATAACAGAATGATTGGATAATCAATTAGACTAGACTACTAGCCGCTGTGCGGCTGCTGGCGGGGCCTGAGAAGGAGCCTCTCAGGGCAGAGCAGAAGAAGTGAGCTCCGTTAACGATCGGTGCACGCTCATCAACGAGTGTTAATATCTCCCGATCTAAACCAGCAGGACGCTGATCTCGTGGCTCAATGGTTAGAGCGTTAGACTTCTAATCAAAAGGTCGCGAGTTCGAGCCTCGGCTGGTACACTAATTGGGGTTCGGTATGACCAGCTGACGACGTCTTATTATCAAGAAATGGCTATACCAGTCTCCTTTGTCTTTACCGGTACTGCCATCTGCCGATTGGAGAAAGTTGACAAACAGACGTGGGCACATGTCCCGCATTCTGAGTAATTTTGCGGCTGCTGGTGGGGCCTGGAAAGGAGCCTCTCAGGGCAGAGCGGGAGGAGTGAGCTCCGTTAACAATCGGTGCATGTTAATCCATTGATAGTATCGCCTGTTGGTTAAACGTGTCGCACTGAATCATTTTGCCACGGGTCCGTGATTATGTCGGCTATGATTGTGTATATGAACAATGGTAGGAAGACGTCCATTGATCGAAGATAGGAATACTGTTAGCAAGTGAGAAATAAGGAAAACGGGATCACGGGGTAGTTGAGCGCGGCTGCTCAGTCTTCCTGATGCAAATTCACCACTTTTAAGACGGGTCGAGAACGCCTGAGCATGCACTGGCAGTGCAAAGGAATAATTCTGATTGCCGATTACAGGCTATACGCAGGTGATAATGTTGGGTGCAAGAGTACGAGGGCAAGTGGACATGCAAGTAAGTGGCTAGAAATAATCTTTTCGAGTAGCAGGCGTTTTTTATCAAGTTGCACGACCCGCAGTCTATTCACAGAAAATTTTTAACGTTTCGCAAGTTTGGCAAGGCTTTTGGCATACCGTATCCGCGAGAATATAATGAGTCAGGGTGGTAAAAAAACGGATTAGAGTTAGGGCGCAAGCCTTTTTAATCCTCAGCGGTAAGAAAAAAACGTTCGTAATTGGTGGTCGTTACAATTGACCTTTAACTGGGAATTGTCAGCCTTTTTGCATATGTTTAAACAAGCCATGAATCGATCGATCGACCTCGTAAAAGCTCGTATATTCGCAACCATTGTGTTCTACGCTCTATCCAATTTTCACACTAAAACTTCTATACAGAGGACCAATCAGTTTAAACGAATTATTGCAGGTCGGTGATATACTAACCACAGAACGTAGCACCGAAAGTTTTCATTTAGGGAAAATGGGGTCCTAGGCTTCCCTACTCTGTAAATTTCATCCAAATGGCTTTCCATGACCGACTGTTGCGGATCTTGATGGAACTCTCTGTTTTGTCACCTGGTCGGCGGACTCGGTACCCAGGAAGGGTGTTCGATGGGCACATTACCGACACTCGATGACGTTCTTTGCAATCTTCTCCTCATGTGATTTTTAGGATAATGATAACAGACGCAACGAGCTCCTCCTGACATGCTTCAATTACTCCCAGCACAGGCCATCCGATTTTACTATAGTCTCGCCACACACCCCCTCCCCGCCTCACCCTCCATGGGCAACAGTTTTTCCCCTTAAAATCTCTCAAATGGCATTCAAACGCCCTAGAAGTTCCAAACAATACCTAAGGAGTTTTTTATACTGTCAGCCCTTTCTTATCCAGTTACACTTACTGGCAACGCCACTCGTTTGAAATGCTCTGCTGAACCAATGCATTGCATAACTGTTCTGTACCAATAGGGAGTTCAAAGACATTTACCTACATTTCCCTTAATAAAACCTGACCTAACCTGACACTTTTCCTGGGTGAATTCAATGGAATGAATGAACATGAACTGATATCAAAGGTTTGTAGATGCTAAAGTGGTACCAACAAAGACAAGAGAGACCACAATGGCTGTTTCTAGCTTACTAGCTGTCTTCAGCCAGTCCTACGCAATCCTGGATGTGGAAAATTCGACAGCCAAAGCCCTATTCGACTGCTTAAGAGGGTTCTAAAGTGCGCTCTAAGGCACAGGAGGATATACACCTTCCGTGAACAGATTGTTTAGTACCACATTCTCATATATATTTCCGATCGAAAGTGGCAAGTCAATTAGCCTACGGCGCAGTGCCTAAAGTGTTGGACTTCAAACCAACAGGCCGCAGGTTTGAGTCCCGGGTGCCGCAACACCTGAGATTGGTTATGCGTGACTGATGACGGCTAATAAGCCAGAAATAGCCAGTCCAGTCTCTTTTTTCTGTGTCCATAATGGATCTTTGCCTGCCATATATACGCATATGAACCAAAGACAGGGGAGACTGGAATTGCCATTCCTGGTTTAGAAGCCGTCATCAGCTAGTCATACCCAATCCCACAGAGTGCTCCACCCGGGGCTCGAACCTGAAAGCTGTTGATAAGTAGTCCAACGCCCAAATCCTTAAGCCACAGGCTCGTTGTTTTGCCGGTCTAGATCGGAAATATTGGCATTCGTTGATGAACGTTCACCGATCGCTGACGGAACTCAGTCGTTCCACCAGGAGCCGCACAGTAGTCAGGAGTGTTCAAAAATCAAGATTTGCTATCCTTACTTTCCTTTCGCGGCACATTTAAAAGCTTGAATGAACATTTATTTTTTGTCTCACGCTCAAAATATACAGCACAGTGTCTACATATTCGTTGGTTCAACATTTACCACAATTTATGCAGATTACGCCGCTCACCTCAAGATCTAAGAGGTCAAGCAAAAGGTCATGCAGCTCGCTGGCCTCGCCCAGTTCGCGTGTCTTTAGTGCAATGGCATCGCAGAGAGCAGCATAAGCGCTTTTCACTCGATTCGCGAACGTCGTAACAACTGATCGAGCAGCCTCGTTGACGCTAACAATTTCATCATCCACTTGGACGCCACGCCGCAAGTCCTGATCCAACTTTTGTCCACGAGCCACCGTGTTGGAAACCTTGTCTGTCCATTGCCTCACGATGCCAGCCAGGTTCCGCAGACGACGAAGCGTCCGGTCGTTTTCTTCTGCGTTCTATTAAAGTACACAAAAAGGGAAAACATGTGTGTGGGCGACGAGTGTTTAAGCATTTTAGTTTACCGACTAAGCGGAGCTAAAGGTCCCCGGATGGTAATCTGAGAAGGAAAAGCAAATCACGGGCTAAAATGTTAAATAAGTGGGTCATGTCACGCGTATAAATATCGTACCTGCCTACCGGACGTGAACCGATGTGAGGGGATGGAAACTAAGGCAAGCCCTGAGGGGCTCCGCCCATCAAATATGTATTTACTCAAAATAGCTCTAATCTAGATTAACCCTCCTTGTTGAGATCGAATGGATATGAGCTCCGACTTTAATCAGCATCAACTCTAACGAATACTAATGTCAGAAATAGTGCCCGTATTACTAAAAATCAGCTACACTCTTAGTTAGTAGTGGTATTAGTAGAAGAAGTAGTAGTAGTATTAGTAGTAGTAGTAGTAGTAGTAGTAGTGGTAGTAGTATTAGTAGTAGTAGTAGTAGTATTAGTAGTAGTAGTAGTAGTAGTAGTAGTAGTAGTAGTAGTAGTAGTAGTAGTAGTAGTAGTAGTATTAGTAGTAGTAGTAGAAATAAGAGCAGCAGTACCAGCCTCGGTTTCATTCAGTCTGTCTTGACGCCTACTGAAGGCAAGTGAAGGTAAATAGTGCGGTTTTACCAGCACAAAAGACTACTGCCATTGAAGACAAATTGAGTTGATGTTCTGGCCCGCAAGGGAGAAAGCGGCCTACATCTGATCCCGTTCGATCATATTGTCTCTGTCTTGTCATCGGTTCAAATGGGTAAGAGTTTAGCGTGAGGCAGAGAGTTGCGCGTCTAGTTGCGCTTAAAGTTCGTCTTTGTCTCCAGTCACCATCCCTGCTCCTGGGCATATGGTGGACATCATCAAAATCGATGGTCAAACTATCATATACGCTGATGAGCTAAAGCTACAATGTACAATAGACGCCAAAGATCATGCAAAATTTCGACATGCGAAATTCTGATACTCTTTTGCAAATTGGCATTGACTCAAGTTGTGATACTTATTATCCTGTAGTCTATTCTGAAGTCATTTCAGGCAGGATCGGATGCTTTGTTCAGACCACTAGCAAAATGTATCTACTGTAACAACTGGCACCTAAATTAGTATGTCTTTTATCATTTATTTTCACTACCTTTATGATTTCAAATATATTTTATGTAAAACATGCAGCAAAAAATTATTTTTTGCACTTGTTTGATAGCAAATGACGCCTTCTTTGAATTTATCATTCAAAGAAAGGGTAGCTTTCGGTTTTAAAAAAGGTTGCTAAATTGCCGAATAATTTTCTAAACTACTGACTGCTACACTCAAATTCAAGGTTTTAAAACTGCGCACTGTGCAAATTTTATTTAAGGAAAAGTACGTTTTGCTTACAATTTGACGAAGAAGCAACATAGTAGTCATTAAATATCGAAAGAGATTTGGAATATATTTTATTCAGTATAGGCAGCACTAATAAATTGATGGATACGATGCATGATGAATGAAGACCCAATAATTGTAAAAAAGCTCATAGTTAGCAACCTTTTTAAAACTGAAAGCTACCCTTTCTTTGAATATAAAATTTAAGGAAGGCGTTATTCGCTATCAAACATGTACAAGAAATAATTTTTTCGCGGATGCTTACCATAAAATATAGTTGAATTTATAAAGGCAGTCAAATCAATGATAAAAAGGCATACTATGTAAGTAGCTAGTTGTTACAATAGGTACATTTTACTAGTGGTCAAAACAAAGCTCGTTAAAAAGCCCGCACCCTATTTTGGCTGAAATGAGTTCAGAATAGACTACAGGATAATAAGTATCACAACTGGAGTCAATTCCGATTAGCGAAAGAGAATTAGTCTTTCGCATAAGTCGAAATATTGCATGATCTTTGGCGTCTACTGTGTATTTCAATTTTTTGGTGAGGAGGGTGAATAAGGTTCGACGACAGAAAAATGGATTTCCATTTGGCGTCTCAGATACCGACTGGAATTTCGCAGAGAATAAAATAATTACTAATCGTACTGCCTATTGTTTTATGCCAGTTATCTGGCTATCATCTGACTCTTCGTCTTTGAGAGAGGCTGTTTGTGATCTGTATCGCAGGTGGACTGTCCACCTGATATGGTAGTATTTGATGGTTGCGTTAATGCAACTGCTGTCTGCTCTGGCTCTGTCTAATCCATTTAAAATAGACTGGGATGTAGAATGACCACCCAAGAGTCCGAAAGGTTAGGTGGCCATACCAAATTTCCCGAATATCGAACATTCCTTTCGCAACTATTTGCACATATTTGGTCGAAAGGACAGAAAGTTGAAATAATGCTCAGTTATACTTTTTGGAGAAGCAGTAAGTGACCCTGTTTGATCTTCTGTCAGACAACTAGCGACAAGAAAGAACAATGAAAGAAATCAATCTAAGGGATAAAAATACAGCTGTCTTAATCATTTAGCACTAAACCAAATTTAAAATAAATATTTCACCAGTTTGGTTTCATCGGGAATTCGTCTACTTTCGCAAAACCCTGAGAGAATTTTAAAAGGTACGAGGATTTGTGATTGCCTCGGGAATTCGTACATTTCTAGGCCGACTAGTGTATCTCATATATTCAAAACTTTGCGCATTAACTGAATGTGTCTGTTCGCTGATGTGAGATATGAGCTGAGTTTCCTTTCCTACCTGGTACGGGTTCTTTATAAGTAACACCATAGTTTACTATGAATAACTTACTATTTATTTTGTTGTTATTTATTACTTAGTTTAGTTAATTTATTATTTTGCGCTAATTATTTAAGTTCATTAATTTAATTTTAAGTAAGTTAATGTAATTTTGTTTCGTCGCATTACGTTTTCGTTTGTTTTTTAGCTTATTATTTTGTTTTGTTTATTATAGTTTTGTTTTATTTTAATGTAGTAGATTTTTATTATGTAATAGTAAACTACGGTTTTGCTTCGAAGGAACTTACGCCGAATATGCTTAAAGACCCCAATGCAAAAGAGTTAGCAAATGGTTGCATAATTCAGTAAGTGGGAGCCCTCTTCTTAGCTTTATGTTATAAGTGCATCAATATAAATGGAGAAGTATTACGCAAGATTGAGTTACTGCTCCATCACATTTATTGTTTTTAATAGTATTTTTACAAAGACGCTGGAGGCACTTACCGTGGGTCTTTCCAAGCTGTTAAGGTAGAGTTCCCTTTCAGAGATCCAGGCCAAGATGTCGGTGGCATCAAACACATACTTGTTTATCGTTTCGATCAGCTTAACCTCTTCAATGCGCACCTTAAGGACGTGGTTCAGGGTGAACCACACTTCATCCAGTTCGGCCAGGACTTTCTTAAAACTAGCGACTCGACTGCCAATGCGCTTTTGAGCTTCCGGCGACAGAAATTCTCTTTCTGCCCTCTGAAAGATAAATAGATGGTATTCTTACAAATGTGACTCAGATTTTTCAAATGTAATGTAAACGTGAATTTTTCGTAATTAATATTCCGTTGTTTGGATAAATCTCAAAGGCTTCAGGTCACTTCCATCCTCGGTCTACAAAGTTGCTTATTCATTCCATTGACACACACTTGCTAGTTTTTGTTACATTCTTGTGTAGGCAGTCAAAATTATTCAAACTGGATTTCAAAATCATTAAACTGGACTGATAAGACGATTTTTTGGAGAAAAACATTTGTGTCGAATAAATTTTCGAATTTTGCTCATCCTGTAACAATGTGTTTTTAAACCAAAAAATAGAATTCAGGGGATTTTCGTTAGTACTGATGCGTGTCGCCTTACGGGGAAAATCCCAGAAGAGACAGTAGCGTTAATAATTGAGATATGTGGCATGCACTGTGAGTTATGTATGTTGAACATAATCCAAGGCCTGTTAATAATCTAAACCGTACCAAACATATGGGCGACTCGCATCTAATGTGAGCGGTTAAAAATACGGATTTTTGGGAATCCCCCTCACGCATGGGGATGGATCTTTTAATCATTGCTTTATGATCTAATTAATGCTATTTTGCCAGCAACTCATCTTCTCCTTCCGGGTTCAAATTAGTCCATATTCTACTCATTTTCTTCGCACACATAGATACACCCATAAGCTTGAACAATTGTGTTCAAATCTCAGCCTCTGAAATCCAAAACAGCAAAGTAGGAGCAAAGTTATACCCAAACATGGTTTAGCAAAATGTTTGTATAAACGTTGTGACATTAAAAAACTTCAGAAAAAGAGAAAGAAGAAGAAGAAGAAGAAGTGATTGCTGAAACATTAACCCACTACAGCGAACCAGAAAAGTTTGCCGAATCGCAATACCTTCGAGAGGTGTTCAGAGCAAACGGCTATTCAAGCCGAGAGTTGCATGCAACTGAACCGCAGCAGCCCTGAGTTTTGCCGATTGCTGTATTATGCGAAGAACAGCCCGGAAGCCACATTCTCGCACATTACGTGGAATTGGAATTGCACAACGACCAGAAGAGACAATAGGACGGTAAATAATGAGACCGAAAAAAACCGCTGTCCCGGTAAGAAACGTCAGGAGTCGTTTACTGGGTCTTATGCAGTGGTTGACGGTGCAATTACGTCGGTGAAGTTGGAAGACTAATCTACACGGAGATGGTCGAAGATACAGCAGCAGTAACGAAGAAGGCCGCTAACACCCAAAATGCGGCTCATGCGACGGGATCCAGCCACTCCTGCAAGTTTGACGAGGCCAAATTTCTCGCAAGGGCTGACAAACGCGTGAACCTTGAACTGTTTGAATCTTACTTATCTAGCTCACAGTCGATTTGTAAGCGAAATGACCTGCCAGCTCCATATTCTGTGCTAAGACTTTGGCTAGACAGAGAAATGAGCCAAGCGGGGAAGAGGTGGACCACTGAAGATTCCAACTAGAGTTAGCTAGATTGTCGATTCGTCATCACGCTAATACTCGAGAACGGTTATGCAGTTTTGACAATCAACGACAAGGGCGCGAACTAACGAGCAGCCATTACGTCATGTACGATCACCAGCGATGAATGTAAGGTCTGCTAGTTTCTTTAGGCATCTGGCCACATGGCAACCACCTCCTATAAAGTCTGCAGCCCTGGTGCACGTACCTACGGCTGGGTTTGAGCGAGCTGTAACGTCAGGCCAATAAACGGCATGCTCCACCAATTGCACCTTCTTCTTCTGGCCTGTTTACTGTGACTCGCCTGCTCATTTTTACCAGCACTAACAAGCTCAATGACAGGACCAGTAAATACAGAGTAGACTGGAAGGTCAGCACTGGTATAGTAGCCGTCAACAAGTAGCCATATCCAATTCCAGGTGCTTTGACACCTGACACCTGGGGCTGTGCGAAAGAGACTTTGGCGACCACATTCAAAGCCGCACCTCACTTATGCGGCACCAGTCTCATCTCCTACGCCCGGTTCTTCTAGCGTTCGCCGCCTCCAGTCAGCATAGAATGCCGCCCTCTGCTCAGTTAGGGTTTGCTAAAAAATTTCGCCTATCGATCATCTTCATGCGGAGGCCTCTGTCCTGCCGGTCACCCCTCACAAAACATTCCTAGGCCACCAGTTTATGGTGGACCTGTTCGCAACCTGGCCATCCTAATCACCACCGTTGCCACGCTCCAGAACCCAGCCGCAGCGTTCAGCCTCCTATTACGCCTCAGCTCTCTCGGATCTATCCATTGATGGCTCCATCAGTACGACAGGCTTCCGGTGTTTTCACAAGAGCGCCGTTGTCGAAGCAAAACTGGGCTACCATCCCTCGGTCCTTTTGGTCGGCTATCCACCTCAGATTGCGGCCTCAGAACAACAACTGCCGAGGATCACTCGCTGTATCTTGATTCATCTACACAGTGGCCCCTCAATGCTCCTTCGTCAGTACCATCAACAGCTCGACCCGTCCACATCCGACAGCCGTCCCGATTGCGGCGTCTCTCCTCATGACTGTCAGCACATTTTGGCCTGCAGTCCCCGGCCGGGCACCCAACTCACCTCCGTGGACTTTTGGTTCATACTAGTTGAAGTCTCGGGATTTCTTTCTCTTCCATTTACAACCAGTTTTGACTCCGGCGGGCACTCTTGGTCCAACAAAGGCTACGACACACACCACCGAGACTCGAACTCGCGACCTTTTGGTTAGGACTCATCGTGCTAACCATTGATTAATGGGCTTTTTGTCCTATCGTTTGCAAGCAGGTACGTTTCTAAAGCACTCTTAAGTGTTTGCAATGCACATGGATATTGCTGTATGCTATCAAATTACTATCAATAAACGGAAAGACAAGCCGTTTTACGAATTGAAATTTTAAGGTCATAAACATTCGATAATTAAAACGTTTTTTAATCGAAAAATGCCTCTTTTTTCGAGTATAAAATACACAGAAGATATATTTCTTAGCATATTACTACAAGGATAAAATACCCTTGTGTGCAGGCTTCCTACGACATATATTTGAATTGATAAAAACATTGTAAATCAATGAAAAGAGGTAACAATTTTAAAGGTGATAGTTTCTGAAGGCGTCCAGAACGGCTGCTCTGTCAAGACTGAAAAACCTTAAGATTATGTTGTATGATGATTAATATTATAACTCTACTGAAGTCATACCTACTAACTGGAAAAACGTTTCAGAATTCCGGTGCACATTTCATGGGATAGCATAGTTACTGGGATACATAAATTGTTTTCAGAAAATCAAGTTAGGCACACGAAAGTTTTTTGGTTAATTAATTGCCAGAAAAATACAATATTATAAGGGAGGATGGAGCTAAAAAAGTTTAGGCAATCATTCAGTAGTAATTAGGGGGGGAGGTGTTAAGGGATCAAAGGCGTCCTTAAGCCTCCCAACAATACGCGAGACAAGGACTACCGGGCTGCATGAACTAATTGTCGGACCCCTTCCCCCTCTGGTCTCTAATTATGTTTATAATCTGACTCCTTTGAGCCTTGACAACCTCTCCACCTCCCCTAATTACTACTAATAGTTTTCTTGAACTTTTGTTTTGTTTACTCTATTCTCCTCTGTTTTTGCCTGATGATTAATTAATCCAAAAGGTTCCTTCACCTAACTTGACTTCCTGAATGCTTACAGGGGTATCATCGCTGAAAATAACTGCATATTAGTCGTAGAAACACACCGGTGTGCCTTCCCATTAGGACAACTATTAGCACTCTGTAAAGAAGACGACGACGCGATCTCTGGAACGATATTTTTATTCGGAGCTTTCGGCTCCACACGAGAAGCCATCGTCAGAGTAAGTGAGGACAGCAAACGTAACGTACATATAAATGGGGTTGGTAAGGGAGAGGGGGGCGGGGCGGGGTAATGGCAATTATTGATTTGTCTCTGTCCATGCTACGTCCGTTCTCACGTTATCGTATCTCCGACGCGCGCTCCTGGAGTGACGGCGTGTGACCTTTAGGTGGTGGCCTGAGGGCTTGTAGAGGAACTGAGCCCTGGTTTCTGGTCGCGGGCACGGATGGCGAAATAACAGGGCGGTATCTCCACATGCCTGTTTATGGGGTTGGGATCTGAGATCCAGGCCTCCAGCAATTCACGTCCCGTCCTATTAGCGGCTCGTGCCATTATCCGTGTACTCAAGAAGTTGAATTCGTGGCCCTCTTTAAGTGTGTGGGTAGCGATCTGCGACTGTGGGTCGCCTTTCCACACTGCCTGTTTGTGCTCCCTTATTCGCGAGCTAAGTCGTCGCCCGGTTTGCTCTGTATAGTGGCAAGAACAGTCACGACATGGCACCTGATAAATGACGCCAGATTGCTCACCTACATCCAGCGGGTCTTTGATTTGCATGATTCGTGCATGCATATTAGCTATCGGGCGATGAGCAATACCCACGCCGAGCTTCGCAACGATACGTTCAGTTGCTTCTGACACGTTTTTAATGTACGGTGGAGCGTGCCAGAGCGTTGGTGGTCCCCTTTCGTTTGTTCCCCGTGGGCGCGTTCGGAGGCATCGGTGGATGAAGCTGTTGGGGTATCCATTCCTGGCAAGATGGTCCCGAAAATGTTGTAATTCTTGCGCTCGTCCTTCCGGTTCACTGCAGTGTGTCATCATCCGCTGAAATAGTGCTCGAATACAGCCACGTTTATGCGTTAGTGGGTGGTTGTTATGGAAGCTGAGCACCTGGGTTGTGTTAGAAGCCTTTCTATAAACTGTGGTGCTGAGTTCCTCGTTGGGATTGCGCGTGACGAGGACATCCAGGAACAGTAGTCGTCCGGCACTCTCTTCCTTCTTCGTGAATTGGATGTCGGGGAAGATACCGTTAAGCAGGTTTTGGAAGTCGGATAGCCTGCTCCGTTTGATAATCACGAAAGTGTCGTCCACGTATCGGCACCAGAATGCAGGCTCAATTTGGTTGAAGGCGACTTTTTCCAGCTCCTGTAAGACCAGTTCTGCGATGAGACTGGAAATTGGGGATCCCATTGGCATCCCTTTGGTCTGTTCGTATGTTTGACCATTAATGTGAGAAAATTTCTTTGGCAGAAGACGAAGAGGTGCATGAGATGGTCAATTTTGATGAGACCCCTCGATTCATCGTATTTCTCTTCGATTCGTTTGCATAGGACGTCGCGTGTTGTAAGGGTACCATGAAGCGAAAGATAACAACTAAAAAATAAGCATAAACTGTATGAACAGCTTCAGGCAGTTAAGGTAATTGAGGATGGGGGTGATATCCACTACCGACTGACGAGAAGCATGGATATCAGCTTATTTGGTGGGGGTTATAGGCTACACTTTTGAAAAATATACTGTAAAGAAGACGACGACGCGATCTCTGGAACGATATTTTAATTCGGAGCTTTCGGTTCCACACGAGAAGCCATCGTCAGAGTAAGTGAGTACAGCAAACGTCAGCTACGTATAAATGGGGTTGGTAAGGGAGGGGGCGGGGCGGGATAGTGGCAATTATTGATTTGTCTCTGTCCATGTCACATCCGTTATAAAGCCTTTGTAACGACTAGTTTGAGTATTTTTTTAATTTTGAGTTATTCAAATATGCATAAAACAGAGGTATTAGTCACATATGCGCTAAGGTTCGACTTGCACCTGACAGAGCTGTCTGACCCTTGGAGCCCTGTTTTCAATCTCACCGCGATATCCTTCCAGCCTGCGCCCCCGACGTTGGGCCGCTAGTAGTTGAACACCCGGTGGTCTGTGTGAATCCGGAGCCGGCCAGTCAGTGTAGGGTGGCCGAACCGCGGTGAGCTTATCATGTGCCCAACGTAGTTCGGTCTCCAACTCCAGCAAGCAAAGGGCGGTGGCTTGTTGGGCTTCCAACTCCCGTCCGCGGGCTGACAGAAGGTTTTGTAGGTCAGCAAGCCTCTTACTCAGCGTATTCACAACAGCCTTCAATTCGTCGGCGCGCCGCGGGTCCCGGCGAGCAAGCATGTCAGCGTAATCCTAGAGAGAAAGGCAGAACAAGGGTGCCACGAGGGCAAGATAGACCTGACAGGTGTAATTGAAGCATTAACTTAATAAACAATAACTGACTCTTGTCTCGTTTTTTTTACCTAAACTTCAATGAAGGTGAAGAACCCTGTTCTAAGTGGTGTCCCCCCAAGGCTCCATCTTAAAGCCATTGCTCTTCCTCGTCTATATCAACAACTCTGTCGACCGGTTTGCACTGTCATCATGTTTTCTGACGATGTCAAACTCTAGAAAGCCATCATGTCTGAAGTCGATGGACAAGTACTTCAGGATAGTCCTAACCGACTTAGCAACTTACCTGCTTGTTGGCTGTTAAATTTTAATGTTAGTAGGTGCGTTGTTTTAAGGCTCTGTAGTAAAAGGACCAGTGAAAAGGATGATTTTTTTTCAAATACCTCGATGGGCAGCCTCTTTCAAATGTTAAGGAATAGAAGCGCCTCAGTGTTTTACTAACCTTCTCGCTTAAGCCACCCTTAGGGTGACAGAAGATAGCTGAAAGCGCGACACGGGTGTTAGTTGCGCTAAGATGAGGGTTTGTTCACATCGACAAGGAACTGTCCAAAAAACCTGCAGAGCATTCTTTCGGTCCCGATTGAAGTATGCCTTCCATGCCTGGTGTATGTGTGGTTTAAGAAGGATTATCTGCAGCTGGAACGAGTGCAGGCGATGGTTACGAATCTGGTCAAGAATCTTGGTCATCTGCCTTATGAAGATAAATTGGCTAAACTAGATTTGTTTTCTTTCAAGTACAGGCAACTACGCGGTGACCTCATTCAAACTTACCGAATTGTCAGAGGTCGTGATTGCGCCCTAGGCTTGGATGCCTGCTTTGAATTGGCTTGGGCGGATCATCTGTTGAATAATCCCAGTAAACTCTAGAGGAACCTGACTTATATAAAATCGTTGGAAGGAACACCTTCTCGCAGAGGGTCGTTGGAGTGTGGAATGGACTCCCCGACGAGGTAATCCTTTCAAAAACTGTTGCGATATTTAAGTGCTAATTTGATTCTCATTTACTGCGAAACTTGTTTACACATACTGAATACTATGTCAGTAGTAACAGTTGGCGACTGGCTAACACATACATCTGACGTTGCCTCTACAATCTTGATATGTACCCTCCCTCATCCCCAGTCTTATGGACTTTGTCTTTAGACCGGAAATGGAGGTGGGAGTGGCGAGCGAGTGGGTAGGTTCCCCGCGAGTCTGCTTTAACTCCTATTTTCGTTCGTGGTAGTTCACTGCGTTGTTTCTACCTGCTTTAGCCTTCGTGCAGCTTGCCCAGCTTGCCTCAGTGTCTGCTATGGCTTGCTTCAGCGTTTGCTGTGGCTTGTTGGAGCACGTGGTGCCTATCGTTGAAATCGAAGGGGAACTGTCGTCGTGATATGTTCTTTTTCTAAAGTTATTTTTGCGATTGATGGATATGAAATGAGAACTCAGAGGCAAAAGCCTCAATAAAGGGACTTAACCTAACAATCCTGTGAAATATCCGGTCATTCGGAAAGCAGAGACCACCTGACCACTGGGTTTACCTTAATGCGAGCTTTCAGAGCCATCGGACCGTAAAGACTTTCGGTCTATAGACAATCTGGTTAGAGCCTGTTTACTGGCAGGGAATCCTTTGCAAGCATTAGACCCTCTCTTAAAATGGATCCTCACTTTTATTTCCTCCAGAAGGTTAAGGTTTTCCTCCAGTTTCCGCAGGTCGTTCTGGTGAGCCGCAAGACGCGATTGCAAGTCAGTGACGCCAGCTGGTGCGGCATCTTCCGCTGCCAACCTCTTGGTGAGTCCGTCTGTCCAGTCCAGAATCTTCTTGCTCGCCTCATTCATCAAGAACTCTGCAGTGGAAATGTAAGACTTTGGTGATGACAGGGGTTTTATTAAGGCAAGTTATAAAACTCCCTACATTTCTTATATGCCTGCTGTTTCGTTAAGTAGGAATGGTTCAACCAGCTAGCAAAATGTGAGGAAACTCGCCGACTTTGGTGGGTTCTGAATAGGGATAAAATGCGCACGCTCGGTGACGGATGTCTTGCAAAGTCATGCAAAATGTTTAAATTTATTTTAGATCCAGGATGATTCATTAAGTGCAATCGTAGAACTTATTATCCTGGAGCATAATCCCAAGATAGTTCAGATACTCCTGGCTTCCGACATTTCGAGGAAGGTCTTAATGGCTTCTAAAATAAACCTCATTGGAGGCCAAATGACTAATTCAGTAGTGTGCATATTTTCCTTCATGTGTCTGATGCCCTAACAAATTCAAATATATTGTGTAGAAAATGTAATCAAAAATATCCTTATTGGACTGATTTGTTAGGAAAGCATGTGTGCTTCTCATTTATTATCAAAGGATGGATATTTAGGTCTTTAAATGCCTTTTCGGTTCCCGAATAGTTGCATACGCAAACTATTTACCGTCCATTGAAGGAATAGTATATATCCCTGTATGCCATTACGAAGCTAATATAATTGCTCCTATAATTTTGCCCTGTACCGTATAGTTCATGAGGGGAGTTTACAAACAAACCGATACAATACGATTTGAATGGACTGTGTGGACTCATAATTGCGTCAGCAATTATGAACTTTTTTAACTCAAAGATACCCGTTCTTCGAGTAACAAATTTAAAGTAAGCATTATTTGCTATCAAATGAGCACAAGAAAGCATATTTTAACTTACTGTTTCTATAAAAGGTACACATAAATCGCCATTTTCTAGCGATTGAGGTTTTTTAAGGAGTCTGAATAGAAGCTAGTTTAAAAGCCAGAAACCTCATGTGTCTGGGACATTTTGGAATTACGCTCCAAGATAATAAATATTTCAACACCATTTAAGTAATCATTGCTAAATTAGAATAAGTTTAAAGATTTTTGTTAATCTTTTGTGAGGTCGGTCACTGACTGTCAAACTTTTCTGTTCACTTTTTAAACAATTTTTGGGCTTGCAGCTTGTCACTCCGTGGATCGTTTTACGTTTAATCCAGAAGTCAGGACGTGAAGCGCTACTTTCTGTGGTGGAAGCTCTTTAACCTACATAGATATTTAGACTTTAACTTTGAGGAACTAAACATAAAGAACTGATTTCAGGTGCCCCAAATACTAAAATGTACCTTACTTGCCTTTATAAACACAGAAACGACTAGAAGTGGGGCTGATGAAAATTATTTAACGTTCAGTACGATTAATGGCCTTGCCGCTGCAGCCTGTAGAGTAACCTACCTGTCTGAGAATGGCTCAGAGCTAAAATGGCATCTTGAGTCTTCTGAACCAGTTCGTCCCAATGCAAACGTAGTTGTTCAGTGCGTTCGTTTACTGGAGCTTCCAGGTGGGCGTACTCATCAACTAGCTGACGTCCATGCTGATAATGGAAGAGAAAAGAAATCTGTTATACAGTCTCCAAATAGTCACTTCAGAGTGAACTCATGGAGACTTTCTAGGGGGCAAGTTGTTTCAAATCCTAGACCATATAAGGGTATGCTTTTATTTCGGAGTAGTCAAACTTGGCAGCACGATCTTCCTCGAGTAGGTGTAAGGCTGTCTGTGTAGTAAATGAACGTTCGCTAGAAAGAGTCAAATCCAAATATTTTTAGGCCCATCCCACACGACATATAACGCAATTCGTATGAAACAGAGCAGGACTTAATTTTATATAAATACAATAGGAAGTCCGTCGAAGATTTTCTTGCTTTGAACCGATGAAATCATCTATCACCATCTTGCAAGTATGGTAATGTACAAAGTGACAGCATTTAGGTATCGGAGCTTAGAGCATGCAAATATTATTTGATCTAAGTGTTAAGCATTAAAACGCTCATGTTCTCCGATAGTCCAAGCATTCAAACATCTCCACTTGTCAACATCACTGATGCAGTCCTTTTCGGGCGAACTTAGGGCACGCGCGTGTCGCGGGCGTGGTCCTTCAACCATCTGACTAACTGAAGAAATGTTTAAATTCCGCATATTATAGAATTATAGTTTTACTGAAAATATTCAGGAGGCTTGGCAGATTCGCTTGATTTGCGTTGACTTATCTGTGAAAAATATCGTGGCGTTCGGTGGGATTTGAACCCGCATAGTAGTGCCAAACCTCCTTAATAACAAGTCAGCCTAGTAGTCATTCTGGTGGATTCTAGATGATTGCTTAGGAAATCCTGATTAGGCAGTCAACTTGCTCCCGTATTGGTAGATTCCATATAAGCGAAAAGTTGAGCGGGTAATATCGATCCAAGTGTGATTCAACTCATGGCGTGAAGCGTAGCGTTTGTAGCTCAGCTGGTAGAGTATTGATTTCGCTTTAAGGCCTGCCCTACTATGCGAGTTCAAATCAGACCAAACGCCGCGAGTTTTTTCCACAATTAGCTCAAGTGAAAATAGTTTGCACTAACCTAAGATGTCCCGTAAAGTCAGTCTTGTCGTTGCGATAATCGTTGACATCTGATGAAGATGAACTGTTAGTTTTGAAACCTGATATGTCTGTCTACCATCTCTACTGTCAGTGGACCAGGTTCGCCTCCCCCAAGAGGCCAAACAGACTGGTCTGCACTCCTAGCAGTAAAAGTAATGCTCCATTCTAGCTGCACAGTGCACGGTTGGTGTGAGAGAGGAGACATTAATGAAACCTCCGTTTTTGATGGTAAACTGGTCCGCATTCATAGACCGTGTGCGCTGTCTGGATGTTCAGAAGTTTTTGTCTGGGGGGTCTAGTTCTGGCTAAGGAATATTTGAACAAGTCTGGCGTAGCTACTGTCCAAGTCTTACCTCTCCCCCTTTCCGTCTTCGTTGATTTTTAATAATGAATGCTCCGTTTGGCTGGTGCCTTTTCCATGGAATCCCCGCTTCGGTTAATTTTGTGGGAATTTTCAGTTCTTTTGCGGTGAGTTCGTACGGCTAAAGATTAAACCTCTGCTTCCCAATAAAAGCCATCGACGTACACTTAGTTCAAGACACTTAACAAAAATAATAATCCGAAAATTTATCCCAAATCCTGGACTCTACTGATTGGTCCACCAGCCTATTTTCGTATATGCTGACTAGCCCCTCAAATTTAGAGGAAATTCTGCCCCTCAAATCCTTCCGCATGGAGCTCCTCTGCTACATGTGTGTGTTCTGAGCCTGAGACTATCATGGTTTACCGTGGCTTGGAAGACTGCTACTTGACATTTATACCAGATCACGACAGCAGCCCCGTGCGCGTTGTATGTTGAGTGGTTGACCAGTGGACAGTGAGTCAGGTGGCGGCTGGTCCGTGCAGACGGGTTCGTCAGTCCTGTCAGCCACTGAGCCCATCCAACATCAGACAAGGGACAGGCTCGGACAGTGGTCTGGTGCTGGAGAGAGAGAGAGGTTGACGGCTCAGCGCACTCCCCGCGCGTTAAAAAAATACCTTATACCCTTCAAATTATCAGTCCCACTCCGCTGGGAGCCAAACGATCCCCAACTCTGCGGTGGATTTCTTGGGTGCATGGCTCGCACTACGTGGGCCTGCAAGCTCTTCCATTTCCAGTCTTCTTGACCTTGTCTTGGCATGGGCCCAGGTAGGGAGAGGGTTGGGGAGAGCGTGAGGTAGATGCAGTGCAAGTCTTATCTCACTATAATCGAATGCAGGCCATTGTACCCGCTGTTGGGACGAGTCTTGCAGATAGATAGCCTGCAAAAGCAGACGCGTGCACAGCAGGCTATCGATCGGCCTACAGGCAACAAACGCAACTTGCAGTCACATCAATGGATAATTCAAAATTTAACCTGGGTGTCAGCCGCCGAGTCCCAGCCAATTACGCCCGTAGCCAAAAGCTGATTGGCTTGATGGACCTAGTTCACAGTCATTTGTTGCCCTAAAGTTGTTGGACCTGTTACATTCAAGGACTTGCGCTGACTGGCTGTAACGTACTTGTCTGCGTAAACTGTCTCTCTTTCTGGCCGACTGGTCTTTTCTCTGTCTGCCTTACGGGCTCTTTGGTTCGGCTTTCGTGTTAAAAGTACCAGGCATGTGTCATAACACCTGCACCTGCCTGTTTTGGAGCACACAGTGAACATTATCGAAAACGACGATCGAAGGGTCTTCACATTCAAATAATTTTAAATAAATAACTGCAAAAAGAGAATTAAGGTTCTTTTTTAACTACTTGAATACATATTCAATAGGCGTTTAGTAGCCGAATTTCCTGAACCTTTATTAGTCCAATTCATGGTGGGAACAATAAGTTTCAATCAATAACTATATTTTTTTCAAGGAAAGGCGTCCTTTGGGAAAATGAGTACATTTTCGACATTTGATCCCTAGGTCGTCATCAGACTTGAGAAAAATATGCAAAGAACAAAGGACACCTTTCCTTGAACTTACATTTCTTGGGATGCGTGCCTTCCAGTTTAGACAAAATAACTATATGCTTGTATATCTCTGCTTAAAATGTTAGGAAAACAAATGCCCACATCTGCTTCTGTCTAAACGGTAAGCATTAAAAGAAGACGCAGATGAAAGTCTTGAGCCTCAGTAATGTTTCTAGGTAATACAGTTGCGAACGTTTGCAATATATGATATGGTAACGGTACATCTTTCATTACACTGCTGTGGCATGGTCTGCTTCAGTTAGTCGCGCATTTAGCCCGGTTTTGAGACAGGACATAAACAACTAGAATGACAAAAATAAATCTACCCACATAACTTGGTCATAAATGTGTAGAATATATATTTTAGAGACCTCCGAATCCCACGGTATTTTGAGCATAAATGCTGAACTCTATTTTTGAGGTTTATAGCGCAAAACCTTTAAAAGTATACAAAGAATTGCAGAACCATATATAATTTGTTGAGGGAATGGTGGGTGATTAACCTAACCGCAGAATTTGTGACCGATCTTCGGGAGTTGTTTGATGGGTACTTTATTCTTCTGAATGCTTTTCTGTGTGTCAGAATTCCTAAAGGCATAATTCACTCTGAATCAAGGAAGAATGAAACGCAAACTTCTCACCTTGACTACTTTATCCGCAGTCTCCCGAGTAATTTCAATTTCATCTTGAAGAGCCTGCACTTTCGTAAACAAGCTCACGACGTCGCGCTTTGCAAACATAGACAGAGAGTCCATAACTTGGGATTTTTCGCTTATCCAGTCTTCGATCTGAAATAAGAGAAGGCTCAGAGAGAGTCCAGGCAATAAAGCAAAAAACTAGGTATGACTAAATGCCGGAAAATGTTCGCATCCCAGATATATGCATAGATAGAGAAGACGAAGGCGTGTCGACCACCGGACGAGACGCCTTGCGCAGGAAGCTGGAGGAGCTTTACAACGAAACCCAGAGTCCGCTCAAAATTGGACACCTCATGAGGCTGTTCCAATTTTGCCAAAAGACATGTTTCACCTTTGCAGGAGTGACTTTTGAACGGATCAATGGAACTCCAATTGACTCCCCAATCTCTGATTTAGTAGCAGAATTGGTCCAACTGGGAAATATTACCTTCACCCAATAGACACCGATCTTTTGCTGGCGTTACGTCGATGACACGTTTTTTATCGTCAAAAGAAACATGATCTTCTTAACTCGATCTTCCAACACATACAATTCACGAGGGAAGAAGAAAAGGCTCAGCTGCTACCCTTCTTTGATTTACTTGTCATGCGAACTTCCAACGGTGAGATAGAAACAATGGTCTAGAAGAGGGCAACGAACACCGCACAGCTTCTCAACTTCCCCAAAAACAAATATGCATGAAAACGCCATTCAAAAGAATACAGACTCATTGCAGTAACCCAGAGGAAAAAGCAAGTGAGGCCCGATATCTTCGCGAACAGTTTATGCAAAATGGCTATCGGAAGGCCTTCATAAGCCGGTGCCGACGTGCTCGCCCTCCGAGGCCCCAACTGGAACCAACCCGTACGATGTGGCATGTGCTGCCATACACTAAGGAAGTGTCGGAAGTGACTGAGCGCATTGCTGCAGGACTAGGCATCGGGACTGCACACCGTCTCAAGGCTACCATGCGCAGCCGGGTCATGAGAATACAGGACCCCGAAATTAAACAGCACAGATTGGACGCATGCTTGGTTCGCGCATACACGAACCTAAGCTGGCTTTACGACAAGGTGACGTCTTATTGCAAGTGGATGCCCACACCTATGAGATGGACCGCTAATTTAACTTCACAGCCGCGAAAATAATTGTCCACGCCGGCAAAAGGACAGGATGAGAACTAATTGAAGCCTGGGCCTCGGATAACAACTCAGGCACCCAATATATCGAGCTGACGCCCACAAAAATCGCCCTCCACAGGCCTCTCCACACGGCCGACACTGGTGATTAATGGGTTCCCTGTCCCCCCTCGTCCCCCTAGGTTGATTGCCCCCTGCCCCTTTAACTGGTGCTTGTTTTTCGTTGATGCTTTTATCTCTGACGATGGACTCTCGCAAAAGTTTGAAAACGCTGGCAAATAAAATTATTATTCCGGTGATCGACACGCCTTCGTCTTCTCTATCTAGGATTTAATTAATATAGAAGCACTATGCTTGCTAGGCAACTACCAAAAGGCAACAGCAGTTAAACAGATTCACTTTGGCCGATACGGGTCATAAGATTTCAGACTGCTATAAAGGGTGGGCCGGTTCAATGGTACGCACAACGCCAAGTTAGTAATAACTAACTTTCGAACAGACGCCAACAACCAAATAATCTCCGCATCAATTATAAGTCAGAAAGTCACCATGAGTGTATGCCAAGAACGTCTGCAGCTATCATTACCGGCAAAGATAAGGACGACTGAAACGGTCATTTCTGGCTCAGTAACCATCATCAGCCAGACCCAAGTGGTGCACCACCCGAGGCTCGAACTAGCGACCTTTTGATCAGAAGTCTAATGCTCTAACCATTGAGCCACCAACTCGTTGTCTAGCGGGTTTAGATCGGGAGTGGGTGAAGCACCACTTGTGTTTTGGTGTGCCTAGCTGATGACGACTAATGAGCCAGAAATATACGTTATAGTCTCCCTTTTCCTTGCCGGTAATGTCATCCGCCTAAATTACTAGCTGCCGTGCGGCTGCTGGCGGGGCCCCAGAATGAGGCCAAAGGCAGAGCGGGGCGAATTTGTTCCGTTATCGATCGGTGAACGTTTGTCAACATCCGTAAATCCAACGTAATTCAAGGAGCTGCATTTATTATAGTTCAAATGCAGAAAACCTACCTCGTCAACTTCTCGGAAGAACTCCTGCAGACGGAAGTTTTCTTCTAGGACCCGGTCGCGAAGCTCTGATCGTTTTGCGTTGTTGTTCAGCCTGTAAATTGACATGTTGGATTCAGTAAATTACAACTCCGAATATCGCATTTCCAGATTTTACTTTATGACGACCTTTCAGCTGGAGGTATTTTTCCTAGCAGCAGTAGTAGTACATGCAATCAAATAGAAAAGTTTCGCTTGTCATCTGACTGTCAACTAACATTTCGAAGTATTTTCAAAAGACATTAACAGTAAAATGCGCCCAGTAGCGCGTATTTCCCAGTGGTACTTTTGACACCACCGTCGCTGAAAATTCAACCATTCCGTTTGAGACATGTATAAAATTCCATTTCTCACTTAAATCACCCACCGCTGTTGTTAGTGTCCATAGCCGAATAGAAAGGTATGCAGGACAGGCTTTATGTTCAAATCGTTTGTAATTATCTCACCTTTTGTGTCAGGACAAAAGACTGAGTTGTAGGATTGCGTTCTTAAGCAGTAACGTTCAGTAGTTTCCTCATCTACTCATTCAATAGGCAAAGTGAGTGCCCTTTTTTCGATATTCATTCAGTGGATACCTGCAAGCTGAACTTTTAGGATGCACCCATGAGCTCATTTAATGGAATTCCAAAACTGTAAAACGGTGTATTGTTTTCTTTAGGTGGGGAAATAAACCCGTAGTGTAGGCTTGCACTTCCTTCGACAATTCTTTGGCCTTCAATGATGTTTCAGAAGAATTCTAAGTTTGTTTTTTGCAGTTCACTTAAAATGGTACATCAATTGCATTTTTCTTCAGAAAACACGGTTTCCTTGTCCACGTAGCCGTACACTTTACTCCTCGTGTGTCAAGAAAGCATCCTATTCCTGAATGTTTTCTTCAGTCTGCTCTCAGAACTCGCAGTACGTAGGGAAAACCGGTTCTGACTGCAGTTCTTTTATTTAAAACAAACGTAGATAGCAGGATATGTTGAATTCAACAAATTTCGCGACGGCTTTTTTACTGCATTCAACTGAATTTACCAAAATGTCAGCGTACACTGTAGTGTCCTTCACTTGGTCATTACTTACAGCCATGCTGCTATACATTGAGGTTCCGCGAAATTCAATTTCCTCTACGTTTCTAATCGTTATCTGACTAATACAACGTCGGGATGCGGTTGAAAAGCCACCGCGAAATTTGTTGAATTCAATAAACCCCGCTATCTACGCCTGTTTTAACTTCCTACCGGGGAACAAATGCTTCAGATGTCTTTTATCTTTGTATTTTTTATCGTTTTCACAAGGCCTGATCCGGCCTTGCGTGTTCCGTTCTACCGGCATTTCCGCTTTGGGTTTTGAATACCCTGCTGGTAGGACATCACCTCTCCACTGTGAAAGGCCGCTTTTGTTTCATCAAAAGTGCATTATTGTGTTCAAAGCAATGGAAGTCTGCTGGGAATTAGACAGCATTTTAAAACTGTTGGACACTAATTAAATACCTTCCCCCATCTCATGAATTATCAACGGAAATTCAGAAAAGTGTTTTGGATTTAAACAAATTACTAAAGCGGGGTTGTAAGATTGATTGTAATACAGCATCATTCCAAAATATTTCATTCGCGTAAAGATACCGGCTTTGGGGCAAGCTTCTTCCGCACTGGCTGCAAAACGTATGTTTTGTAAAAAAAACGTGCTACTTAGGTAGAATGCTGCATTCTATTGATTTCCACTGCTCTTATAAATTCGAGTATGTATTTTACGGAAAACATGCGCAATACTATTCTTTATTTTGAAGGTTGTGGTGGCAACTTACGGCTTCTTTCAATGGAATGTTTAAGGAAAGGGTATCTCGCAGTTTTTTTAAAGTTTCTGATTGTGAGATTTCTACGAGCGTGAAATGTTCACTCACAATACATTGTATCCGTTAATGTTTCAGTGCTGCCTATCAAGCACAAGACATAATATCCATGCATTACAAACGTTTGTGAGAATTATGTGCAAATTTTCTTAGAATCTGTAGAGCAGGTCGTTTGGAAACCTTTCATTAACGTTTAACGGTCGATAGGGTTCACAATTATTCGGTAATTAAGGAAAAGTTATTAAAAGTCGAAAGATACCCTTTCTTCGATTAAAGCAAATTGGAGAAGGCACAATTTAATATCAAATGTATATAAGAAGGCATGGTTTCTGTATGTTTTCTAAAAAATATATTCGAATTTTTCAGGACATTGAAAAGTAATGAGAACAAAACATGCTATTTTAGTGGCCATGTTTTAAAGAGCATGCGTTTTACGGGACGTCAGAAAGGGCTTGTTCAAACGCTCTCATCTTGCCCTGCCTACAAATATTCTGAGATCGGGCTACACTCTAATGAATATTAAACCCAACCTAAGATATTTGTTCGAATCGTAAACATACTTCAGGATCTTAGTGAACATTACATGAGAGAGTGAATCTACTGTATATCTGAGGTGCAACGCAACAGAAAACGTTTACAACTAAAATGATCAACAATGTCTTTATAACGGGATAAGAATTTAGCATTGAGTCTTTTTCTGTAAGGTATGCAGACTACTGAAACCGCCTGTTGTACACGCATTTCAATTTCGCAAAGAGTCCATCGGAAACTAAAATAGGAATAAATGGACTTACCGCGACTTAAGTCTAGACAGTTGGTTGAGAATTCGGTCGCGATGCATCTGATCTTGAGCAGCCAACTCATTTCCTGAACGGGTCAGGGCATCCAAGCGGTTTGCACAGGTGCGCAAAGACGCTGTGAAAGCCTTGTGCTCCTGTATTAGGGCTTCCGCGACTTCAACTGACGTCTAACGGGGAGAAAATTGACAATGACGCGTAAAGTGGTGCTTAAATAACTGCAATCGCCCAGCAAGACTGGCATTCAAAGTTGTTAGTTGAACCTGGAATAGCCATAACATCCCCCTTAGACCACTTTTAACAGCCGCGTATAATACCTTAAAATGCGACCCGTCATGTTTTATAATACTCATTTTATTCTTCAGATGATGAGGTTTATTTCGCTAATGGTCTCGTTTTGTCAATAAAACCGAAAAGGAGGGGGATCTACCCGGCAAACATTGAAACAGGTCATTCGGGCGGTTTTTTGGATAGTTCAGTATGATAAGGATAAAAGTGGCCCTTATTGATGTCAGTAGGTTATTTTTGGTAGTCTACCTTCATGTTCGCATAGATACGGTTTAAAGTTCAGAAAACCAGAATAATAAACAGTTTGCATGTTTCCAAGGGAAAACTCCAACGGACTAAAACATTCTCAGTCGTTTTCGGAGGTCGGTTTACCGTGTAGTGGCAAGAGATTTGGTCAGTTTTTGATATAAGCGAATACTCCGAATAAGATGCGATCGCTAGAACAAAAAATGAATTTGCCTGACGTTTTGGATTCTTACCCGAACGGCGGACGGCTATAATGACTGTCCACCCCTCCCCCCTTCAATGCCCGCGGCCGTCAACGTCATTTGTCTTTGCAGGCGGCTGTTCCAATTGGTAACCTGAAGACCACATGACCGACTTCCCCTCGCAGAAATACGTGCGCAAACACGCATGGACACGCGTGCCCGAGGAGTCGCGGCTCATTAAAGGACCACTTCACACACCACCCCCTTGGCCAACGCAGCAGGGGGCCCTTGCAGGCAACATCCGCTTGGGCAACTTGCAGCACACCAATAGCAAACCACGTGAACTTGCTTCACAGTCATGTAAAAGTAACTGTCATCACCCCACACAACACACAGTCAACACTCAGGCCTGGCTGGACGCAGTCAGAACCACCCCTGTCTTCGCCAGTGGCCACTGCTACCCGCCCTCATGGTGGCCAAGGTCTGCTTCACCAAACCTCCCTGCGGTGGATCTATTTCTTTTCCTCTGTTTTTTTGATGACAGAGCAGCCCCTCCCGACCATGCCGCTCCTCCTCCTCCTCGCCGCCGAGATAGAGGCCCGCCCGGCGGGGCTCCGGATCCAATAAGGGCTACTAGCCAGCCAGCTACCTGAGACTGCAACTGGGAGTTCTGTATACAAAAACCCCTCATTCTGGTGACTCTTGCCTTTTCCCTCCAACACGGAATTCGACCTTATGATTGTAGCGATATAGGCACAACCACAATCTGGACCGCTACACCCTCATCAGCGCCTGTCTCTGAGGATAGATTCGAACGAGAATCTAAAACCTTCAGCCCAAAGATTCTTATTCCAGCGAGCACATCGTCATCTTATTCTGGCGACAGCAAAAGAATGCGTGAAACAGGACATTATTGACCACCCGTTTGCAAATCCTAGAAAAGCCTTCTTAACTTTAACAGCGAAACTTACAGGGATATCCTGCTTCAGAAGGAATGACTCTTGTTGTGAGATCAGGACCTCCAAAGCTGCGGCCTCTGCGAAGAAAGTCTGTAAGGGGAGAACGATGTTAGCCAACTGGTACGAAAAGCTCTGGCATTTACTGTCATTAGTCAGCAAAGTAAAAGTCGGCATGTTATTATGCTACTGAACCATCCAAAGCCAGCTAACCTCAGTACGATAATAAAGCCACTAGTCTGCTACTTGAAATCGACTTCTATATAAGAAGATTTGTCCGTAGATTTCTTTTGATGTGTTTCATTCATAGTTATAATTTTTAAAACTAAAAGATGACCGACACCGGAATATGCATCGAGGAGAAGTGAGGGATTAAAAAGGGCAACAACGTACTTGCCTACTTCATTCATTCATGTGAATTGAGACTCCTGGCAGACAGATAGTGTTACCGGCAAGGACAAGGGAGACTGGAATGGCCATTTCTGGCTTATTAGCTGTCGTCAGCCAGTCATACCCGACCCCAGGTGGCGTCCCACCCGAGCCTCGAACTCGAGACCTCTTTGATTTGTCAAACATGAGCTTGTTGTCTTGCGGGGTTAGGTCAAGGGATATTGACACTCATTGATGAACGTTCACCCGACCGCTAACGGAACTCATCAGTCCCGCTCTGCCTGGGGTTATTGACGGAGGTCCTGTGAGTCGTAGCAACTGATGACGTAGGCAGATAGTATTACCGGCAAGACCAGCTGTCAGGCCCTTTTTCGAGACCCCAGGCAGGGTGACACAGCTGAGTTCCGTTAGCGGTCGGGTGAACATTCATCAATGACTCCTGACAGAATTCTGTGCAATGGTAAAAGGATGGGCACTGGTTGAAGTACCGTGCACATCCATGCCGTTGTACATCGAGGCACGGTATCGCGCCATTCCCTCTCCAGCTAGTGCATTATTGACAGAAGGAGCTTAGGTAAGGCAGCCTGGTTTGGCCATTCCCGTCTCCTTCATCCCTATTGTAATTTGATTCTGCCCATCATGTACTAGTCGCTCGACATTTAAATACGAGGCACAACAGGACGAAGGTGTCCCAGAGGGCGGTCGATATGCGCTCTTCTACCATTACTAATATATCCGATCGCAACAGAAACGGAAATAGGACTTCACACCAATAGGCCATAAGTTTGAGCCCCAGGCATCGTAAAAACTATGGCTGGTTGGCAACGGCTAATAAGTTTGAAATGGCTATTCTGGTCTTCTTTGTTTTTGACTGTATGGTTATTCTGTCCAGAATTCTTCTCATCCGTCATAAATCCCGCGTACACGCATTCGCTGCATTTGGATTCGGTATCGATAGTCCAGATAACAACGCCTGATGTATCGCATTTATTAATGGCAAAAACGGCAGTCTGACAAAGAGAACTTATAGGTTGGTTGGCCGAAACGGCCGGCAAAGGACATGTTCAACGAATTTAATTTTTGCATTACCTGGATCAGCTTTTGGCGTTTTAAATCATCCAGTCGGAGTTGGGCCATTTTGCGTAGGTCATCCCACTCCTCGGCCAGTTGGTCTGTTCTCGCTCTCAGAGCAGGGTCACGATCTGCCGGCGCGCTTGGTCCAGCATGCAGTCCTCTGTCGAAAAGAACATCCCGTACATTGGCCTCCACATTAGCCATATTTTCCATATGTTTCTTTTGGTCTGAAAGCATTCTTTCGACGTCCTTGAACACGAAAAATATGTCAGTGATGAGATGAGGTTTAAGTACAACTTGGGTGGAAATCACGTATCAACCGCGATTTTCTGGTAAATAATTGAAACGAACAAGCGCAGTGAATAGACTCCAGGCTCAAAATTTGTTACATACCATGCGTTCGCTAAAGAATTTCATTTTGAAAATGGTATAAAAGGTTTAACACTTGAATGTGTAAAATTTCTACTCAACGCTTGTGATTAATTTGTATGTGCGCCCAGAAGTTGACTGCACATTTAATTTTATTCTTTAAAACATTCATTTAGATTTGCTTTTTGATGGAGATACAAATGGTTTTATATTTAGATTCTTATGATTAAAATCCGCAAAGCTTTCCATAGGCATTCCAGACGTCTTAAATATTTTACAAATAAAAGATTTTGGCTTGAATTCGTACACCCTAGATAAAAGATCTTATCTTATAATAACTATTACTTTACACAGATTGAGTATATTACCGCCACGTTTGTCGGAACACTGAGGTCCGAATACCGTTCGCGCTCGGCCGCCATCCAAGAGAGCAGTTCTTTTAGTTTGTCCACATGCTTGAGGAGTTCAGTACTTGTAGACAGACGACTGCTACGTGACTGCAACTCAGTTTCGAGATCAGAGAGCATGCGTTCTAGATGATGATGTTCCACTGTCAGCCATTCGCAGCGATCACGGAATGAACTGGATTCAGACGGTTCCGATAAGAACTCAGTTTGTATCCTTGCACCAATATCGTCAACTTTTGCCCTGATTGCTGCTACGTCAGCCCGCATGGCATTGACACCTCCCTCAAATCGCAGAAGACCTGTGGGGTCCCTGACGTCAAGCTGGTCCAAGACCACAAGGTTTGCGTTCTTCTCTTGAATCCATGAAACGGTCTCATTGCAATCCTGGCAGAGGGCCAAAAAGGTGTAGTCCCTGGTAAGCTGCATCCGCAATTCTTCAACTCTGTCAGCAAGTTGATTCCAGGCTGAATTAAGGTGATCTCGTAACGAGCTTATTTGATCAAATGTTGCTTTACTTGTGAAAAGTGTTTCTTCTTCAGAGGCAACCGCTCTCATTAGGTTTTCCGCCGATTGATTTACGTTTGAAACCTAGTGTAAAGTATCGCTGTTAGAACAAACTTCGTGAAACAAATACCTATTGTAAAAGCATGAGTAAATAAGTGCAACCAAGCGGGCAGTTTAATTTACCTGTGTGGCAATGTGACCCATTTGGTTTTCTAACTCATCGAAACGACGTTTAATTGCTTCCAAATCGATGAAGACATCCGGATATATGTGCTTTAGATCCAAAACTGAAACATCAACCATAGGAGTGCAGTTCAGAATATGATCTTTCTCCGCTATCCATATGTATATTGATGAAGCAGTATGGAATAGCTGGTGAATCGTAAAGGCGTCAATCAGCATGGCCTGGTTCCCTTTTGCGAGCTCTGCAAGCTCTTCAAAGCTCATATATAATTCTTCCAGCTTCTTGTTTATCAATTTTTCCAGCTCATCATGAAGTTTTGTGGCGTTATTAAAGTTTGTTTCGCCGAGTTCAGAAACAGTGGCTCGCAAATTCTCCAAAGAGTGCCGGCTGTTATTTATACATTCAGTGCTTTTCGTTTTCAAAGCATTTAATGTACTTTTAAAGGAATTTATTGATTCAAGAAGCTCTTGATTCTTTTTGACGGCCTTTTCTGCAGCATGCAAATCTCTTATGGTCGGAAGGGCAGCATTTGATTCCATGAGTTGGTTGCGTTTTTCCGTAACCCATCCTTCTGCATCCTCAATGTCTGGTAGAACTGATGACAACTGAGTGACAATAGTAAGCTGTCGTCCAATGCTGGATGCAAGTAGAATCAATTTTTTCCAGCGATTTTTCAAGGATTGAGCAGCTTTGTCTACACTTATTGCTTTTTGGACATCTTCCTTGATGACTTCTTGGGCAAGCTCAAGTAAGAACTTTATATTCGGCTCTTTTGCTTGAATTTCACCCTCTACAATTTTTTGCTTGTGCAAAAACATGTCAGAACGCAAGATATTTACATCTTTTAGAAATTTACTCATCAAATCGATTTTTTCTTGAGTCCAAGAGATTTCCCAATTTAGCTCTTGCTGAATGTGCCACTTTTGTTCCAGTCGTCGCAATAAATTCTTTTTTGCCGTTCCTTTCTCAACTAGGTCGTCAAACACAGCTTGAAGTTTACTGCCAAAGTGGGTCAATTTTCTAACGCGAATTCCAAGCGGACGAAAATCGAGTTCAATAGCTTCCAGAAGTTTAAGTGAGTGTTCAGTTTCCATTGCGTTTGAACCCAGTGGAATGCGCTCAATTTTAGTTTTGAGTTCCTCAATTAACGAAAGCAAATGATCGTACTCAATGGCTTCATAGAACTCACTCAATTTAGCCTCTAGAGTCAGTCTGTGTGATCGCAAAGCTTCCAAAAGTTTGTTCCACATTTCAATAATAAGATTCAAACGGTTTAGGACAAGTGGCAGACGATGATAATTGGACCGTTGGAGTTCATTGGAGATGTGGACGATCATTTGGATCCTGTCTTCATAGGCATAAATATCGGCTTCCAAGGCCTCGTGTTTCTTAAGGGAAATTTGTAAGGCATAAACAGACAATTCTGGAAGCTCTTGACGAAGAAGTTGTTCATTTTCTTTGAGCCAAGCCTCTCGTAAACCGCATTTTTTCTCAAACTTTATGAAAAGCTGTTCCAGCCTCTCCAATCGGATAAGTTCATCGTGTAGTGCTAGATCACGTGAGTGCTCGGCAGCATTTAGAATCTCCCATTGTTTATTGATTTCTGAAATTTGTAACTGTTTTGGTGGCACGTATGTGCGCATTCCAGCCTCTAGCATTTGGCTTCTGAGGACGAAGAGATCCATCTCTAAACTGCCTTTTTCATCAAATCGTGGGGGTTTTTCAACTGTTCGAAACGTTGTGAATTGTGACAGTTGGATTTGCAGACCATCAAGAGAGTTTTCGAATCGTCTGTCATTTAGCAAAATCGTAGATTGTTTGATCCACTCGAGCAGTGCCTCGGTTTTGAGTTCGTAATCTTTGACGCCGTTTGTAAATTTTTTTAAGAGATCGAAAATTCGTTCTATTCTTCGTGCGTGCACGGTATCAGCTTTCATCCGGGAAAAGTAGTGATAGTAGGTGACCAAGTACGTTATGATCGATTTTTCATCAGGTCTATCAACCAGGATGTCCTCGGGATCGAAAAGCCTTGCAATACCCAGCTCTTTTTCAGCGGTCGTGAATGCGAGCTCAAGGTTTTCAACTGGGCGAAACTGTGAAAGAGAATTATAATCCAATAAATCAGGTCTGTGTTTGTGTATAAGTGCGTTGAATGCTAATCCATCAAGCCAACTAGTTGTAAAGTTCTCAACCGAAACGTTTTCGTAGTCCTTTGTCTTCATCCTGCACCATAGGAGCAGTGCTTCCTGAGAATTCCGTCGAAATTCAATTGGTCTGCCATAACGCGTCCCATCAATTCTTTCAACAAATGAGACGCTCTGGACTTGGAAACGCAAAATTATAGTCCACAGCAACCCGAGTATAATCCGTGGATTTCCATCAACAATATCGTGGGCTCCAACGTTTTCCAGATGTACGTTTAACTGATCGAGAAAATTTAGTGTCTTTTCTACATTCTCCAGACAGTGGATGCGCATTCGCCCCGGGGTTGGACTAGGCTAAAGTGACGATTAGAAAATTTACAACGCACAAGTTCATATCCAGAGACTGCTTCGACCAGTTTAAGTAGCAAGCGTCCGTCACAAAGGTCCGTGTATAGATCTTCGATTCGTTCTCGGTAGTGTTTGAGAAAGGTATTAGACCATTTTGTGAAAGTCTTCTTCTGAACTCTTTCTCGCTCATCTACCAAGAAAAATTAAGGGTCATTGTTACGCCTACCAGTTAACGCCTTTATTCGTGTTTTCTCATAGAGTTTGGCGTTACTGATAGCTACCTCTGACTCATCATCCGAATAAATGTACTGAGGTGATATGTATGGTTGGCTTATTCTCCAGGTAGTTGGTAACACTGCATGTTGCACGTCCATTGATGGAGAATATTTACGCAACCACCACGAAAAGCGTACACGGCAAAGGTCGACTTGTATTCGACCTTAAGTACACATTACCTATAAGCTATTGGTATAGAAAAACAAACATCGATGACAAAGAAGTAGCGCTTTAATATATGACATCCAATTACTTAAGTAATGTTTGAGAAACAAATTAGCAAATTTTTGATAACAACATCCACAAAAACGGTAATACTGTTGAATAATAAAGTTTTAGAAATTGTGCTTTGTGATATGATAAGTTCAGAAGATGAATTGGCGAACATACGTTTGTTTTCGATAATTCTCATCAGGCCTTTACATTTAA
>JAYGXS010000004.1:28283988-28313928 GCA_036362985.1 Ligula intestinalis
GAGAAGGAGCAACCACGTGCACCAAGTCACTAGCCAAAACGTTAATTGCCCGCCAAGGGGTCCATTTTAAACAAACGGATCAGACTAACCGGGTCGGCCGCTACATAAGCTCTGAAAAATCGAATTAAGCGGGGTTAGTCCAAAGAAACACACTCCATTAAGTTTGGGCCGTTATGTAACAACCAAAGAGACTGAATGATTGTTTAAGTACACCAAGGTCGTCACTTTTGGCGCGGACCCAGGATGGAGATGCTGTGATCGAGTGTCAGTGAAGAAACCGGTGCCCTTTTCCCTCACAGCCGCTGACCCCTTCCCGCCGCCATCGTCGTCAATCGTATCGCCGTCCCACACACTATGTCAGCACTCCTGTCTCGCCCCTGCAGTCGCCCACAGCACTGTATTCCCCACCGGTAACTGATCAGACATAAGAGAACACACTCCACTCCAGATGGGACTTGCATCTGTGTAACGCCGTTCCTTATCCCCATATTATTTTCTTACTCTATATGTATTCTTTATTACTAGTAGATTCCTCTGCATATATTCACGTCTCCTTCTACTCCGGCCTTCGTATTTGTGTGCTTGGGTGATGCTTATCAATCCAGCTCCGAGTTTCCGATGCCGAGCTATCCTCAGGTCTCTTATCCTTTAGGTGTGTGCCAACCTCGACATCCCTGGCCCGCTACAGTTACACTACATTAAAGGTATATCCACATATCTGGTGTGATTAATGGATGATAACGAAACATTGCCGTGGTACTTTATGGCAATTCCCTGGAAGGCTTCAAATGATATTCTGGCGAACAGATGCGGCCTTAAGGGCCTTGAATAAATAAATACCCCCTAATAATAACGATAAGATATTAAGACGTTGTATCCAGACAAATTTGCAGTACTGATACTTGCTGCATCTTTTGTCACTAAAATTCTGTGCTATTTCCGCCTGTTTAAAAATAGGCACACGTATTTACATCGTGTAATCAAGTGATCCTCATTTTCCTTTTTTTGACAGATATATTCTGGGTACCTATTGCTCATTTTCACTTTAATCTCCTGTAGACTAAAGTTTATTTGTGAAAAAATCTCCAGTCTGCTGATTTCCGTAACAAATGAAATCATTAATGATTTCATTACCGAATTCTCTTAGTTTTACATAGATTATTTTTTTGGTTTATTGGATATCTAGGTCTTTTTCTCTTCCCGAAAGCTATAATCATAATGAAACATATAATAAATTAAAAATGTGTTTGACCTAGCGCAAAAGATCCCTAAGGAGCCTCTAGACTCCTAGTAGCAATCTATGGAGGGTCTAAGGAATCTCTATGCATGGATATTCTAATGTCTAGTCGAGGTATATTTTGAACCTTCTTATAGATATCTATCTAATATCTATTTATCGAGATACATAGCGATCGGCCATAAAGGCGGCTTTCGCTTTGCAGTGGAACCCCTTTCGTGGCAGAACGACCTATTTATTACGTTTATACCCCCTTCATTTGCAATAATCATAAGTCGGAAGACGTTTAGTAATATTATTAGAAAAGCTTATTAAAATATTATAAAACTAAAAATGTACATGGACTCTTGGCTATTATGGAATTAGAAAGTACAGCTACGTAGTTGTACTTTCTAAGAGTCAGTGTGTAGAAATATCTTATATGTAAAGACTGTACGTTTGTTTAAAATGGTACTTGGAATCACTGGGTGAATTACACTTTCTCTGTGCTGATAGCCACGTTCCATTAATTAGTCCAGTAATCAATTCTAACAATCATTCTAACAAAATGGTTGGGATTTCGAACCTTTGGTAGTGCACCTTTTGGGGTTAGATTTGACTGGCTGATAACTGTTAATGAAGCAGAACAGACTATTCCAGTCTCATTGATTTTGCTGTGCAGCTGCTGGCAAAGCTCAAAATGAGTCCCAAGCACCGAGCGAACTGTTAGTTCTGTTATCCACCAGTGAACGTCTATAAGGATGGCATTGTCTCTCCAAGCTATGCTGCTAGGCCGGTTTTCCCTGGCTGTAGAAGTCTATACGTACCCATCGTAACCTTTCAATCGCCACGAAGATTCGCGTGGGTCGTTTATCCACTCGGTCGGGCTTTATCTGTGGTTATGGATAGTGGGTTGTTCGCAGAGATGAGCATGAACTGAGTGTATTTGACCACCACAGCTTGAAGCCCATCACTCGATTGGTGTATACCGAACTCGTGTCAAATGAGACAGTCTGCATTCGCTGCGACAACGTTCCGAGGAAGACTACGGAGGTGAATTCGGCACCTGCTTCGTCACCCACCTGAATTGATCAGTGTTGCTGCCATTGATCCGGCACCGTTACCTTCTTGGCAGCGCCGAAAAGGGGGTCAACTCAAAACTTTCGTTGACACACTTTGTCAAGTCAGTTAAGTGGTTCTTAAGTCTTCGGTCTCCTTCGCCGGCAAGGAGAATGAATTGAGCTCTCCAGATCCGTTGTCACGGCTAGCCACGCATAGAGAGGTCCAGTTCATGGCAAAGTAGGGGCCATGTAGCTCAGGCATGATCGCAGTTGTAGCAAGCGCAAGTAAGCAAGTTGGGTCTCCGCCTGAAATAAAGCTAGCATTGTAGAAATTACACAATGAACCGGCTATCAATGGAGTGAAAGTGTTTCCTTATCGAGCTCTGAAGAGCTTCTACCGCTGATATAGAGGACAATTATGCGATGGCTCCTGCATATGTTCAGGGAAATAGTTTGAGTAGCTTTATTCAGTTATCAATTGGGCAAGCCTGTCTTCAAAAAGAACCTGGCTCTGAATAACCAACGAAGAGGTTATTCCTAATTGGTTTAGACCCGAAAGTTTTAACAGCTACCCTATACTCGCAGTAATTGCCTCATGTCGTCTTTTGTGTGTGCAGAACGCCCAATTCGGCCTTAAATCCATGGACAACAGTCACTTCAAGCATGTATTATTTTAGTGGACTCACGGACATCAGTCCCCATGATATCTACTTTTGGAGCTTGACCACGGTCTAAATTGCGCTAGTCCATACGATATAGTAATTCGGTGCACTTTGAAATGCTTATATCGTGAGATTAATATTGGGATACCATTCTTCATTACGTTTTGTCCGACCATATTTTTTTTCACAAGTAAGCATGAAAATCAACCTAAACTGTTAGACCTAACCGCCACAGGCTAACGGCCCTAAACTCCGTTCTTTTCGTATATATCAACAACTCATTGCAAATTCACTACTATTTTGTGACCCCCATGGGACAAGTAGTTATCACCGTTGGTACACTAAAAGCTAGTTTCATATTTTTACTTACTTTCTAATCCACAATATGTCTAATATTTATGTTTTCAGGGTCTGTGATCAAGAAAATGGTAGCGTGGAGGATACCTATCTTTCTTGCCATCTTCATCCTTCCATGTCTTTGTGCCCCTGTTGGCAGAAAACAAAAATCAAAGCAGCAGGAGGTACGTTTAGTAGTCCCATTTTCAAGTCAGATGGGGAGGGAGGAGTCAGTTTTCAGCAGCCTTAACTGTTGAGTAGTACAGTGTACTAAAAGATGCGAATTTTTGCCTTTAGCCGTCTGCTGCGGCTACGGAAACCGCGACATTTAGCAGTTTTCATCTCTCATCCTTCTATTACGTTTTATCGCCATATGTGATTGTGTATAGAGTTACTTCACCTAGGCCCCATTTTGCCTGCACACACTGGAGATGAATATACAAAGGATAACTGACGAGTTTTGATGCAGTACGGTGCTTTCGTCTTCCTAGTTTCCCATGCTCTGTATTTGAAGTTATCATCTTAGGTTAAAATACCGGGCCTTGCGCCAGGGTTTCATTGCATCGTTGTCAGCAGTCTTCACTTCAGTACCCCTGCTCCTGTCGACAGCAGTCCAAAATACGTACTATTAGGAACCCCTTACCCCTGCCCTCCTTCGTACTACAGATGGCTTTGCGTTTACTTCCCGTCTTCTAACCATGGTTTTAACTCCCTGTACATAAGGATACCCGTAGTACCGGGGAGAAGGGAGGAGGGAGGAGGGGGTTCTTTTCCCCGTGTCCTGCTACATTTTCATCAGTATTCTGTTAGTTATTTTTAGTAAACAGAACTATGGCCAGTTCTCTTACTCAATTTATCCCCTTAACTTTATTTAGCCTCCATTTTGGTTGGCTTCTGCATTTTACGCCAAATTGGAAGCACATATTTAGCCGATTTTGTGGCGTTGCTTGATGCAGATGCCGAGAACTTGGCCAGTAAGTAGACCCCTAGGCCGTAGCGGATGGTTCTTCATAGCACTCTAGTTTCAGAAGTAAACTTCCTAAAGCCCGCTTTAATTAATTCGACAAAAAAGTGTGGTTAAAATAGGTGCGTGTAACTGCAGCCGATAATCTACAGAAGAGGTTTTGGTTCGACGTGAAAACTAAAGAGCGAGCACTTTTCTGGCTAATATTACCTTTTTCCTGAAATCTGTCGTTTTCGTTTAGCGCTGACGTGCAGCCTACAGTTAGAGATAAAGGCAGTCGTTGTGTTGATCGTTACTGCCGGAGACAGATCACGACATAACAACCGCCATGGCAAACGCATTCCTCACATTGCTGTAAAATTCTTCACAGTCGCCTCTCTCGAGCACGCTAGTTTGTACTTCGATACTTCCACAAGAAGGAATCAGTGCTGCGAGGATTTGTTGTTGAGGTCCTTTTTTTCTACTGAATATTCAAATACCGCATCCGCCGTCAGTCACGCACTCACATTTATCCGATTCTCTGTGGTTGATTCTGCTGTTCAATAATATACGATTAGACTATTTATGGTGAACCACCGCCTCCTATAACAGAACACGAATCAAAGTCCGCATGAATGCTAGGTGGAGCAAATTTTTTGATATCGTCCCCATCATGGAGGGAAGACTGTTCTCATAAGTGTTCAGAAGAAGAAGCTGCGATCTTTCGAACTGCCTCCCCGAGCTCGCCTCTTTGTTTCAATCGGTTTAACTGTGTTGTAAATGTCCCCTGGTGTTAAACTAGCTCCTATGCTGTGCTAATGATCTTGCCTAGCTTGATGATATGACGGCGTTGGATGGTTCCATTTAGAGAAATGTGGTTTGCAATGTCCACGACGCGTGCGAAGTCAACTAAGTTTAATCGGGCAATTAGATGTTCGATAAGGACCGGTGTCAGGGTAGCGAGCCGCGCTCACGGCAGGCTATCAATCCGCCTGCACGCAGCAAACGCAAACTGGCAATCAATCAATAATTTAAAATTTAAAGCTGCGGCCCGGCTAAGAGTCTGACAAGCCAACTATTGAGTCACAAACCAATCTTTTCACTACTCGTGGCAGAACAGTATCTGGTTGGCCCCATGGACATGGCTGTACACGCATTTTTTACCTTAAATATGTTGTACTACTTACGCTAAAAGATTTCTGCTTTTGCGCTCTTCTTGTCATGTTATTTCTTGCGAACTAACGCAAGGCGTAATTAGGCGGGGACATCTCAACTATGGCTACATTTGCAACAACCCGATCTCGCGCTTCTCTGCGAAAGACGTCCTCCGGCTTAGTCTGCCTCATGTAGAATGAAAATGACTTCCGCCTAGAACCATTCCATAAGAACTCCGGAGACGTCCCGTGCAGCCAGGGGATGTCCGTCGTTCTGAAAGATTAGTTTAGGGGTTTTGCGTGCAGTTCTATTAACTGACCCGTTTTCGTCGAACAATATATATTGTTGATCGATAGCGCTAGATGATCAGTTGTGTCTTCTTTGCTCGCCGCTTGTGACGTCACTACCGCAAGCTCAGCCCACCTAAAAACAAAAGTTCCTGTAGTATAATCTTCGGGAATTTTTCCCGAATTCATTTCAGCCCTAACTTTGTCAGCGGACGGGGGGTGGATAAATGCTGGCTAAACTCAACTCCGAAGTCAGCTGCCGACCTGTTCAAGTGTGTGACCATCATTTGTCATGTGATCGACCTTGGGTTATGGCATGTGCTGTAACAAATAGCACTACAAGTTACTAACTGCCTAAAATGCCCGCTCTCAAAGCATCTTAATTTGGTCCGTCGTCGGATCTATAGGCATTATTTCGTGTTAACTGACAAAATCGTGGTGCCATTATTAAATTAATCAACTAAAGAACAGAATACAGCCACAAAGCACTTTTTGTGAGTCTTCGTTGCAGTGTTTGTTTTCACGTAATCGTAACATTCTTCAGCCTCTCGTTGCTCGCCTGCATCGCCGATTAGACATAGGAATATGGACCCCTCCCCCCCCCTCTTCCGGCAAAAAAGGCGGCCTTGTGTACATTTCCAAGGCGGTGCAGACCCCCTGTCCTCAATTTAATCCTAACCCTCCCGAAAATAACCCTAAATACCGAACAAATTTTTAAAAAAACTGTGGTAGAAAACCTTGGTACGTCTTCGAAGCTGTCTCGCAAAAGCACGAGCTTTTTATTCATGTGCTTCGGAAACCAACCTTTTGGCTTGGCTTCACAGATGATATCTTTGCCAGCATAAGCTAGAAAAGGATGAACCCCCACCCATAGAAGAATTAGACTATGTTTTCCAGAGGCAAGAAAAGTGTCTTTCCCCTACGCTCTGAAACCATCAGATTGGTGTCTCACAAAGGGTAGCAAACTCCGAAAAGTCCTTACCAAGATAATCACCCATTTTTACGCAAATGCATTTCCGTCAACCAGTCACTTTTGCTGCTGATAGAAGCGAACAGGTGAGTTCCGGGAAGCATTTCAGGCGAAAGTGTGATCATGGGAACAAGGAGTTTATTGGTCTGACCTTTTTGGATTCTTACTCCAATCCTTCTTAGGATACGGTCGCAGAAAAGAGTGATATGGACACTACCTACGCATAATTTATAGGACGTAATCGCCAGGCGACCGCCCACTCTTGGCAGTCCTCGTGTTCAACGCTAAGGGTCGTATTTGATGCGGTAATTGTTTATCGGTCCGTACCCGAGTCGTTATTTGTCATGCTGTCATCACTGCTGTAGATTCCTGACGTGACAATTGTTCGGCAATTTCGCTTCCTGTCACCATGACTGATGGCCATCCCCACTCTCCCCTAGTGGCCAATACTTTGCCCAGGCAAAATCGTAGGCTGAGGCGGAACGTCATTGCCATTGCTCATTAAATGTGGGCCGCAGCATCATGACTCAAAGAGCTCACGACTCACGCGGTTGTCACCTCTTGCAAGAATGTCGACCTTATCAAACTCGAAAGTGGCAGCAGCAGTGAGGAGTCGGAGTGATGCTAACTCCGCGATCGCTGTTCATTCTACTGGAACCGGGTAGAACTTCAAGTTTACTGAGACCGAAATTCTTGCCTGAGCTGCTTGAGACCGGCTGCTCCGGCTCGCATTCAATTAACAAATACAACGACCTTCCGCCACCATATTCTGTGCTACGATTTTGTCTGGACGAAATAACTGGCTACGCGGAAAGGGTGCGGGTGACCAGTAGTCAAGGCGACAGCGAGCCAACTTTCCGGGCAGTCGTCGGGTCAATTGCTAACCCTAGTGATGAACACGAGTACTGTCGAGTATAGTAGGTGTGCATTTGCCTGGCTACTGTGCCCTATAAATGCTGTGCGTGTTGCGGTCATATCATCTGCGATGATGTGTTGGAGTAAAAATTCGAAACGTGAGGCCTATAAACTTTTTGTTCCACCGATTGCATCTTCTTCATCCGAGTCACTTTACTGTCGGACTGACAGGACTAGAAAGTGCGTACTTAGCAACGCTGCGTCTGATTAAGGTTCCTTTGACATTTTGTCTCCTTCAGCCATAACCTCCCTTAGTTCATAAATAAGAGTTGAAAGGAGGGGGGTCATCAACTCACAGGTCTTGGTAAACCTTCACCGATCGCCAGAACTCACTTGTCCCGCTCTGCCTTGGGCTTCATTTCTTGAGCCCTGACAGCAACTGTAGCGGTTAGTAATCTAGGCACATAGGCTCAACTATCAGGGGGCCTCGAACACGTGCATAAAGTAACAATTCTTTATCTTCTTACATGGCGCAGTGTTCAGCTGCTACGCAGAAACCATCAGTTATCTGCCGAAAATCTTTTGCCGTGATTGCCCCAGCCAGTAGTCATGGCACACAAATACACGAAATGATGCGCGCTCCAACGTTGCTATAAGCAGCGTCGAACGCGATCACCAATTAGTTCTTAACAATGCACAAGTTGTTGGACGATCTCAAAACAAAATCATACGGGAGATATTGGCCTGCTGGAAGTCGGGAACTAACATATTTAACCACCGAGTCAGCCGTTACCTAGGCCAAATGAATGACAGCTTGGAAGCGTCTTTTTCCTTACATTGTATCTCCTTTTTTCCTAAAATCGCAACAAGAGGCGAAACCTATGAATCTACCACGTAAATACACAGTCTATCACGAGGGGGGCTTCTTTATCCTGTTAGCCAAAAAATCACGAAGCAGTGGAGTTTACTAGTGTACGTTCTCTATGCTAATACGTGCTTTTTATCTATGAGGCAGGAGTAAATTAGCAAATGTTTCGCTTGTTTCTATTTTTAGGTGATCTCTGAAGAACTGGGGGAGTATCTCAACATGATTCGAGAGCATTTGGAAAATTCTACAGCATTCAACAAGCATTTGTCTGAAGGCCTTTCCCAAAACCGGGTAAATCATCAACTAGTTGGCATTACTGTGCTAGTGAGCTTACTTTTTCTTTATGGAGAAGGCTTCACTACTTAAAAAATTACTGGGGCTCCCCCTCTTGACCATACAGCGTTAAACTTTTATCCCTTAAAAGTATTTAATTTTGTTGAGGATCACCCTCTTTGTAAAACTTCGTTTCGTTAATTTTAGTTAGGCTTTTGCCACTCGTGGTCGAGGCTTTGTATTTTTTGTCCCGTTGGTATCCGTCCTGGTTGTATGTAATTTGCCAAATGCTCCATACCTTTCCGTAATTCTTGCACTAGCACCGCTACCGAGGCTGCTAAGGACTTTCGAATATCTCCTGCCTAGGGTAACGGAATCATTTACTACCCCCATGGATAGCATAAATTTCCGCCATATGCGAATTCCCACATGGCGCAGGCTTTTGCATGCGCTCGCCCGTTCGGTACTTTCTTCCCATATCTGCTGCTGGTAGTGGTGAAGGCTTGGCAATTGTTCCAGCCTATGTGCTCATCTCACAGTCCACAGCGATTCCGTAGACTGTAGTATCCTTGCTGTCAGGTCACCATTTAAAAAATTAGAAATCCCTACGTTATGCACATTTCGGTGGCGGTACAAAATTTGTCATTTCGTCGAGGTTGACAGGGCCTGTATGCCCTCCTGCAGACCATCGAAGATACGACCTTATGTCCACCCCCGCCTAACCCAGGGAAGTAGTGAGCCGGATGTTTGGGTTTTACAATCATAAAATTATTTACAAAACGCCTGCACCTTAGGCATTACGCTTCACAGCGTTATGCGGAAGGCGGGGAAATTAGGACTACCGGTATGGAACGGCGTGTTCCAGATGGTTTGCTTTATCTAAAAGTCAGTTTTCATTTACTGTAGGAACTGTTAACACCACTCTATCTCTCTCTGCCGCTTTGTCATTCTTTATCAACAGTGACCCTGGCAAACCCTGGATACATTTATGGATTGCTTTTTTAGCGGACAACAATTCCAATTTCCATCAGATAATTCACAAGGACAGTTGACGATCATACTTAAGCTTCGATAAATTTTCACCGGGTCGGTGCATTTATACGGGAACATGATATTGCGCTGCTAAACTCGAGCTTTCGTGGTCTACAGTCGGTAGTTTCGCGGTTAAATGAGATCGCTATGTCGGTTGGCATGTCCATAAATTCCGGAAAGACGAATTTACTCTCGAGTTGCATCCCCAACCAGGAGAAGGCACCCCTAGGGATTAATGATCATCAACTTGAAGAAGTAGACAGCTTTAAATACCTCGGGGTGGGACTGCTACCGAATAGACAGAGCAAGGACGACATTGTCTCCCGTATCGATGCTACTCGCTGGGTTTTCTCAACCCTTCGAAAGCGCCTATGGATCCGACGTGACATCTCCATCGCCACGAACATTCGTGTATACCGTGCACCCATCCGGTCAGTCCTCCTCTATGGATGTGAATGCTGGGCTGTGCGCGCTGAAGATGAGCGAAGACTGGAGGTCTTTGACCACCAATGCCTGATGACGATCCTGCGAGTTAAGTATAGCGATTTCCTCTCGGATGAGGCAGTCCGCACTCGCTGCGATCGTATCGTGAGGATATCTCAGGCCATCCAGCGAAAGGCGACTGAGGTCGTTTGGGCCCGTTCTCCGTCGTCCGCCCCACGAGCTTAGCTATGCTGCCGGCACATTTATATGGGAACGGAGTAAAAGTTAAACATCCCTTTAATAATGTTCGTCCTGTCAATATATGTGAACATGCGAGTCTCAGAAAGTAATTGAGAAGACAACTCGGTCGCTGTATGTTCGTCTTGTCATGCAAGTGAGTCGTGGGAATAGGAGGGAGGAGTGTATAAGGGGAGGCTGGTTCTTCTGCGCAGAGAGTTTAGTGGAGTCAGTCCAGGGGAGGGGAGGGGAAAAAAGAGAGCGCGCGAGTGTAAGGCGCGGAGCTTGCAGGAGGTTCTTTGTTTTTGCACACAAGATGGACTTTCGCAACCGTATAGCGGTCGCTTCTGCTGTTGCCAGTATTCGCTGACCCAGGGACTTGGGATCGTTTGATGGGACCTTGTCAATCACCCGAAAGGCTTTGTTAGGGTTCACGCGATGCCCGGAATCCACAATGTGCGCGAGAATACTGCGCGGTTTTTTTTATAATTTCTCAGTCTTACCGCGAGATGTTCCATTATTTTTTTGGATAAGCGCCGACTCATGCGACCAATACAGCCTGCTTCCCATTCAGCTGTACATGTCAGTACCTCGTTTTAGTGCTCGTGCATGCAAATGAGTTCAGCTTTTAACGCGGGTTCACGCCGCGCCATCCACTCATCCGCGCCTTCTGGTCATATCGAAACTGGCACCAGGTGAGAGAGTGCGGTTGATGCGGTGCAAGACACTGTCTCTGCGTCCACCTTGCCGTGGAGAAAATGGTGGTCGAACTGTCATACATTGAGGGAGCTGGGCTTTTCCTGCTTTACACCTAACAATGATGGGAAAAAGGCTTTGCTAGAGCTTGAATCATTTTTCGTTTGTTTTTCTTCAGCAAAAATCGAAAGAATAGCGCCATGTGTCGGTCGTCACTCGACTCCTGTGCTTATGAGCCGCACAGTAAATGCACCAGATGCCTGCTCTCATTTAGGCGTTTGGCTGAAAGATGAGTGTGACCTTTGTCAGACAGATTTCGGCGTGGACAGTAATTACGGTCTGCTTCTGTTCACTCAGCCAAATTACTGTTGTGGCGGCAAAAAAATTGAGTGCTCTTTCGACGGAAGAGTCATTGCAGTAATGTGAGCTTCCGGAACCGTACACGACCCCCTGCATCAAACTCTAGCGTATTTTGTTTTTAACTCGAAAATAAAGAAAATGTAAGAGGCCTGCCAATACTTTAAATGTAGTAGACAACACGTCTTATCTGTTCACTCAAGATTTCATATCGGCATCTCTACGGCTGCATCAGCGTTTTTCTTAGGATCTTTTAGGTCGTAGAATTTAGGGATACGTGGCGCCATTACTGTTGTGGCTGCAAAGAAAGAGGGTGCTCTTTCGACGGGACAGTCATTGCAGTCATCTGAGCTTTCGGAGCCGTAAAAAAGCTCCTCGTCATCCTTGAATGGGAACGAAACGTCACCATCTGGCAGTAGGCAGGCATCTTAACCCCCTATTTAAGCTTTCATTGGTGCCCACCATTAACCCCTGTGTATCCTCCATTGATTGACTCCTAACCGTCAATGGAACTGTGTCAGACCCTCTTTCCTTTACCTGCTTTCGAGTTAAAAACAAAATGCGCTAAAGGACCTGCCAAATGCATGTACACAACAGGCCTTAGCGTCCACGCAGGATGTCACCTTGCCGGCATCTCTGCGGCTGCATCAGCGCTTTTCTAGATCGCAGGTCTTGCGAATGCCCGATCGAAGATTCAGACAAAGTGTCTGATAACAAAAAGACTGTTTTTTCCTATTCTTCCTAACCTAGCACCTGGATCGACCGACTAATGCACAGAGGACTCAGCTTTAAACTGTTAAAGTTTATTTTACTGCCTTTAGTGTTGCTGGTCTACTTAAACCCCTGCTCCTCTTTCCCGCTAGTCGGAATTTACGCCAGACTTCAGCCTGCTGTCCGAGCATGTTCTGGAAAAATTGCACGAAATGAAGGCTCAGACGAGATACCACTTGATGCAACTCATGCAGCTTAATAAAACAACTGGAAGCGCTGGATTCCATCTTCCCAAAGATATTATCGACGTCTTGGATGTTGGTCATCCCGAGCAGTTCACTCCAGAAGACGTGAAGAAAATTTTCGAGGCGGTAAGATTTGTCTAGCTTTCTTTCATTTGCGAACCTCCGTTTTTTTGCATGTCCCGGGGTTTTGCTGGGAAAGGGTTGCGGGATTTAGGCTGTTGCATTTGCGAATTGTTATCAATCCCTCTGTATTTGTCTACAGATCTAACCCAGATCTTCAAGGTATGTCGGGTTTGTGTGCTTGCACCACTAACGGTGTACCAACACCATCTTAAACAACTGTGATTCTAGTTGCACGCGCTTACCTAAAGCTACCTGTTTTCAACAGCTTTCCTATCCTCAGAGTAACTAACCTGGTGGCTTCCGCTGCTACTGCTCGATCCGACAAGTCGAGTTGTTGCGTTCGCGCCCTATCTTTGTTGCTCTGGATTGAAAAAAACACGACTGACCTTCAACCCTTTTCCTCTTCTCTTCAGGTCAACGAGAGGGCGCGTGCGATCGACGCTGAGGAGGAGCTCCTGCTTCGAGAGAATGAAGTTGCTGAAGTGCTCCAACGCTGGGAATCCATGATAAACAAGACGGACAAGGAGAAAGCTCCGCTGATACAGCATTTCGAAGAGGAAAGAAAGAAGTCAAATCAGCACGATGAGAAGATACATCAGCCAGTAAGCCATTTACCACTAAATTTTGTGCTATCTCTTTCCATTCGAGTCTTGTGATAATGAGTCCCTTTAATTTGCAATGTCAAAATCCACAGTGAGCCGTCTTTGTGTCGATAACAGTGGGCATTGTGCCATCGTTTCCCCTCGTCCCCACTTATCGTCATCCTCCCTCCATTACTTCTCTCATTCTTGATTCCTTGTTCGTTCATTCTTGCCTGCATTCTTCAGTAATGATCCGACCAGCCTCATGTTGCAGGTTAACTTCACCGAAAATCACCGCCGTGACAGTTGTGTTAGCCAGCCTCGTAGACAGTGAATCACCGCCCAGGTATGCGCTCAATTTTGTCCTTTGTCCGCATCGACCACCATAATTATGTTGTCAATCAGGACCTGATTCGGTCGAGATAGCATAGCTGATGATTGCGCGCTGGGGTTGACCTAGGATGCTCCTGAATCCTGTTGTTGGATGAATCGGCTTCACGGATGTCACGGATAGCGGCGATCAGGAGCGAGCTCCTCGCAAATGTTAACCCAGTGTTTGTTCCAGTGTCGCAAGCCGCAAACGGTTACGAGGCCCATCCGTTTGACGTCCGATTTGGCAGTGTTGAGCCTCCTCTTTAGTTGACCGCAATGTCGTTATCTCCAGTTTGCACTACGTGAGAGATCCATGGCCAATCTGCAGAGGTCCGTCGATGGTTTACGCAGGACATGGGGAAACCATAGCAGGCGGCGATGCTGGATGTATAATGCTAGACTTGGTAGTTTGGAGCACATGCAATAGCCCTCGACATTGGAAATTTGATCCTGTTAGAAGACTCTTGAGAGGCATAGAAGCCACCAACGGTCAAAGGCTTCGAGCGATAGGATGTCTGCCTTCCCGACAGACCATGTTTCGCAAGCATATACTAGCACCGGTCTGATTGATGCTCTGTGCATCAGCAGCTTAGTATGTAACCTGATATCTGAGTGAGACCACAGTGATCTAGCTGGCAGCCATAATGCATTTTGTGCCTGCTCGATTCGGTTCTTGATTTCTTCTTTGTCCTGTCTGTTGGCTAGCATATTCGAGCCCAAATAGCGGAAGTAGCTAACTTGCGGGTCTAGAGGACGCGGTTGCCTGTTTGTTTCCAACTAACTATACAACTTATCGTGGGAAAACCCATTAGCGTCGGGTCCGGCGTGTGGAACGCACAGAATATTTATACCCTGTTTCCAGACGATAACTACTCTCCAAGCCTAAGAATCATGACCTCAAAACGCCTAGTAAGAACTCCAAATCGCGCTATTTGGCCTTCTAGCTGATCTCATGCTAACCCCAGCTTATCGGCGGGTTGCATGGCTCTGTCCTCCTTCTCCGTTTAGTTCAGCGCGATCGGGTCTTCTGCATGATGTAAGCAACCCGTGACAGACTTCTTCGTGTTTTTCAAACCTGCCAGTCGATTGGTGATTTCTGGTTCTTGCTGCAGTCGGTCAGTCAGCCCTACCTAAGTTCTGGACCAGAAAGACGCAAAAGTTTACATTTATTCTACTTTAGAGTTCATCTTCTGTTCACCGAAATAAGTTTGCAGGTTCGCTGACGTTTCGGACAGTTGGGCCGGCTGCACTTTGTCGAAGCCAATACTGACTTTATCGGTCAGTAAGTTTAAAGTTGCGGCTGTAAGTGTTGGCCTTGGGCTGATCGATTTTTCTCCGTTTCCTGTTTAGCCCCGTGTGTGGATTTTGGCTTGGCGTGACGGCAGTTGGTGTTTTGTTCCGTCCCCACGGTAGAGGATACTGGTAATCCTGCTCCCTCTTCCGGTGATTTCGTCACAGGGCCGTCTTCGTCTGCAAATCCTAACTTCGGCTTGACCGTGTCTTGTCCTTTACTTACCTAATGGCGTAGGATTTTTTAGGCCGCAGGGAGGTCCAGATGCGTGTTGACAGAGTTGGCGTCTGATTACCACGCTTCAAGCGTCAATCTTTCAGCCAGTAATTAGACACTCAACCATTGATTCGTGGCTCAAGTTGTGTCGGCTACCTACGGGAATATGGGAGCCTCAGAATGAGACGGAGCAGCTTTTTTGTTTTGCAGTCAACATAGATCAGCGAAGGCTGTGCTACCGGATTCTCTATCTCCTTCCCCTCTTCCATTACCCACCCATTTCACGGCAGGCGTGTACAGATTTGCCCGGTTAGCTCTCTAATGCGTGACACCTATGTAACGAGCCCTTTTTGGTAGCTTCTTTCGAATGCAACTCCTGCGGAGTCCGCTGTGGGAACCATTCATAAATGTGGATTTGGCTAAGGCATGCCAACTCTTACCTACACCAAATTCATTGCAGCAAAGGTAGTTTAAGCAGTGCCCCTCATATACCCCTGGTCCCAACATTTTTTTTACGGAAACAGTAGTTATAGGGGTTTTGAGGGTGGGGAAATAGGATAGGCAGTGAAGGAAATTTGTAAAAGTGGAAAGGGGAAAAATGTAGTTGCCTTTGTTTCCCGCGACCGCTGGGAGTGAGTCGTTCCCCATTTAAGTTGAACTTCAGGTAATTTAAAGTAGACGACCCCCTAACCACTATTTCTATTTTTTTAGGAATTTCAAGAAACCTGCACTTTTATAATCGGGTTTTCCCGCAATACACTCAATGATAATACAGTTTAGGAAAATCTGCAGATATACATCAACAAAATTTCTAAATACAATAAAATAAAAATGCAAATAGCAGTTATTAAAGTATACTACACTACCTGTCCTAATTTCCTTCCAATACACCCCCTATAACCACCGTTTCTCTAGGAAAAAATGCTGGGACTAGGGGTATGTGAGGTGCACTACTTAAAATACTCTTGCCTGAAGGGGATACTCAGATGAGAAGATATGACAGCCTGATTCAGATCACCAGTGTACCACTCCGCATAAATACACTTTGCACTAACTACTAAATATTAGGCTTAAACCATATACCATAATAGTTTCACAGCTATTAGTTAAAAGCCCAGGCACATGTTTATCCGATATTCTGCCGCTGCATGATACAGCTGTGAGGGATTCGGCTCATCAGTAGGTTCCCCAGCTGCCTGTTGGCAGCTTTATAGTCAAGTCAAGTCAAATTTATTGAAGGAAATATAGGCAAACGCCTTTGAACTCCTTCTTGGTACATAGGATTTAAGAAATGCATCGGCAAAGCCGAACATTCTAAAGAAGTCGTTGACACAATTTCAAAAGACTACTCGCTTGTTTCAAGTAATAAACTCACACGCAGTTTACACGAGCCAGCAGTGTAACTGAGGAAAAATAGCAGACAGTGAAAAAACTCCTAAGGCTGGCTCATAATTCAAAATGGAATGTCATTTTTGGTTTTTAGGAGAAAAACTGTCGCTCGTGGGGAAGTATGTGAATGATAGGGGCATGATGCTTCTGTGAATGTTGACGGTAGCCATGGCGTCCATGACGAGTAATATCTGCACCCGAAGGACCATACGAGGAGGAGACCTCGGAGTCACGAGAACGTCCCGAAGACCGGAGATGCGACCATGATACGCCTTTGCTGTGCCAAGAGCTGAGGAACCCACCACGTCGTCAGCAATCTGTCGATACGAGAAAGGGTGTGACAGGGTCGCGTAGCCTAGGACCATAGGTGCGGTAGATGCGTCCTCAGACACGATCGGCGCAGATCGCATAGTGAGTAGAGACGTCATAGCTAGATAATGTCAGAAACTCATTTGGTTAAGTACTTATAATAATACTGCTTACAAATTACTATTAATATATATTTATAGCATTTCTAGCATTTGAGGATTTGGATGTAGAGCGCTTCAATTTTTAGAATCGGAATACTTCAGTGATTGGATTTGGAGTACTTAATCGTGACAGTACTCATTAAATCGGTCTAGGTTTGCCTTAAAAACATCCACGGAAGGGGACATGACAATATCCGCAGGAAGGGCATTCCATGCCTGGATTACCCTCTTAGAGAAAAAGAATTTTCTTGGGTCAAGTCTTGCCCCAGTCACACGTAATTTGAGGGGGTGTCCTCGCAGCCTAGAGGTGGTGGCCCGCTCAAAGAAGTCATTTGTTTGAAGGCAGCAATCCTAACCACGCAACATGCGAAATGCCTGGATTAGGTCCCCACGTATCTGCCTGTAATCCAGAGGAAACAAGTCAAGATTTACCAATCGGGTCTCATAAGGGAGGTTCCGTTGGCCTCGTACTAATTTTGTTGCGCGTCTTTGTACCCTTCGAGGTTTTTTTTTATCTTTGGCTGTCCAAGGTCTCCAGGCTTGGATGGCAAATTCCAGTTGAGGTCGCACGAACGTACCGAATACCTTGCCAAATACAACTTTGTCAAACTTAGCAAAGGCTCGCTTGATTAGATACAAGCTCGACATTGCGGATTTAGCCACTTTCAGGACGTGGAGTGATGGCTTCAGTGAAGGCGTGAACCACACCCCCAGGTCTTTCTGAGCCTCTACCTCTGGCAGCGGCGTGTGATTCAGGTAATACACCCTCCGAGGCGTAGTGTTGGTTCTACCAAAGCGCATTAGGTTGCATTTGGCCACATTGAATGGCATGAGCCAAAGGGTCGACCATTGCTCCAGTCTATGCAAATTTGCCTGGAGGTTTAATTCATCGTCTTGGTTGCGTATGACCTTCCAAAGTTTTATGTCATCAGCAAACATTGCGATTTTGCAGTCTAGTCCGCTTATGCAGTCATCAATATATATAAGGAAGAGAATAGGGCCAAGAACAGATCCCTGTGGAACCCCGCTCTCAACTGCTACCTCCGCCGACTGCTGTTCGCCAATACATACGGTCTGGGTACGACCAGTCAAGAAGTTTGCTATCCACTGCAAAAGGTTTCCCCTTACCCCTATGCGGCTGAGCTTGTATAAGAGACGTTGATGGGGCACCGTGTCAAACGCCTTCTTGAAGTCTACGAAGACTGTATGCACCGTATTCCCTTCATCGATCGCTCGGATCCATTGTTCTAGACAATAGAGCAGATTGGTCAAGCAGGACCTTCCCCTACGGAATCCGTGCTGCTTATCAGAAAGAAGTTGATGTTGCTCCAAAAAGTGCATCAGCTCGCGTTTGACTATGCGTTCCATAAGCTTGCAGGATATTGAGGTGAGGCTGACCGGTCTATAGTTATTTGCGGTCGCCCGACTTCCACTTTTGTGGATGGGTGAGATCCACGCTGTCTTCCAATCGGGTGGCACTTGTCCAGTATTAAGAGAAGCTCGGAAGATAAGGTACAGGGGTACCGCCAACTCTATGGCTAGCTCTTTATAGCTTTGCAGGCATCTCATCCGGACCTGACGACTTCGTTTCTTTAAGCTGTAGAAGTTCTCGCAGAACGGTAGCTTCCGTGAGTGCAACCGAGTCTATGGTCTGGATCACACCCACACTGCAGTTAATAGCGGTGAACTCAGCCTCTCTCGTAAAGACCGACTGGAAGAAGCAGGATAGATGTTCCGCCTTTTCGTTAATCTCGCAAATTTCTACACCGTCGTCTGTTTTTAGCAGACGAATAGGGTCTCTATTTCGAGTACATTGCCTAACGTAGCTGTAGAAAAGCTTTGGGTTTCCTACTGCACGATTTATTAGATTACTCTCGAAGTTTTGTCGGCTAATTCGTATCAGGCTCTTAACCTTGTTTCTTTGTGCCTTATACCTATTGTAAGATTCGGGGGTCCTCTCTCTGCGATAGATTTTGGACAGCCTTCCTTTGCGGTTTACTTCCCTCTTCAGCGTCGGCGGTAGCCATCGAGGCCTATTTGTTACTTTCTTTACCGTGATAGGACAGAAATCGGTCATTAGTCCGTGTAATACGGCTTTGAACGCCGACCAATCATCGAGAACGCACCCGGTGAATAGTTCGTTCCAGTCTATCTCGCTCACTGTGGTTTTCATTTGTGTAAAGTCTCCTCTCCAGATGTTGCGTCTGGTTACCGCACTACGATCGGGCACAGAGAAGAGTGAATATTCCCACTGTAGCACTACGTGATCACTTTTTCCGAGAGGTGGTAAACAATTTACAATGTCCACGCTATCAGGTGCTTTGGTAAGTACTAGGTCTAAGCAATTAGCTTGTTGCCCTTCGCGTAATCTGGTCGGATATAGGACGTGTTGCGTTAGGAAAGATGCCTGTACTGTGCGCAGGAGTCGTCGATCGAAATTTACTTCTGAGCCGGGCGCAGAACTCACATTCCAGTCGATATGGGGGGCGTTAAAGTCTCCCATGACCATGGCATCGGATCTCCTAGCAATTTCTTCGACTCCTTCTATCAGACTATTGTCTGACTGTTGGTTGCTCGATGGTGGACGGTAGACCGCCATGATGTCAAGGGTCTGTGACCCCGGTGTTCTAACGGTGAGCCATATTGCCTCTATATTGCCCGAGAGGTTTTCGGACTTGTCGGACACGAGCAGGCCGTGTCTAACATAGATTAGCACACCCCCACCTGGACGCCCGACTCTATCTTTTCGGAAAACTTGAAACCCGGGGAGAGCAATTTCCTGGTCGCTTACCTTCGTGGACAACCATGTTTCTGTTATGCAGACGACGTCTGGTTCCAGTTGGCACGTAATAATCTTAAGCTCATCTAATTTGGAGAGCAGGCTTTGTGCATTGGTGTACATGCACTTTAGTTTCTTTGTACGGTGTAACCCGGTTGTGACAGTCACTTCCTGACCTTCGTTCGGAGTATTACGGTTTGGTTCAATGTTTTCTTCTGAATTATCGTCCCGTTGAAGATTTTCAGGCCTACCTCGCCATTCTTGTTCCTCGACTGTAGTTCCGCTACTAGTTCTCGGCGTTTCAGCCGTTCCTCCAGGGAGTAGTCCGGTTGAAAAAAACCTCTTTATGCGCGTGACGTAGGTTAGTTTTTTTTAGACAGGATTACCTGAACATGTTCCTTGTTTTTAAATACTATTTTTAGCGGTCTGGGTCGGGTCATTTCTGCAGTATCTGCCGGCCTTTTCCCGATACAAAATGACTTGAGCACTTCAAATTCTTTACCTGACGGGAACAGATCGCTCAGGACATCGTTAAAGGAAACCAAGTTCGGATCGTTCTGGTCGTTTGAGCGGTCTGAAATGGCTTCTTTTAGCCCCTGTACAACTAGACAGTACTCATGATCCTCTCGGTGTCGTGTGCCCTCAGCTGAGGTTTTCGCCACCTTTTCTGCAGTGAGCCTGGAGCTCGAACTGTGTGGTGTGACTGCTTGGTCGGCAGAACTGTCTGAAGTTGCTTCTTGCAACCCCTGAACAACTACACCATGATCACCCTCCTGTCGGGAGTCTTTAGGTACGGTTTTGGCCACCTTTGCTGCAGTGGGCCTGGAGCTCGAACTGTGTGGTGTGACTGCTTGGTCGTCAGAAATGTCTGAAGTTGCTTCTCGCAACCCCTGAACGATTACACCATGATAACCCTCCTGACGGGAGTCCTGAAGTACAGTTTTGGTCGCCTTCGCTGCAGTGGGCCTAGAGCTCGAAACGGATGGTGTGACTGCTTGGTCATCGGATTTGTCTGAAGTTGTCTCACCGGTGTCTATGTTGTCCACTATGGCGGCCTGTACTTCTGGTATATGCATCCTCTTTTCTTCTTTAGGCGGTCCATGCGTATGCACTGAAGTCATCGCTTTTTCCATCGCAGCGATGGTCTGCTGGAGGAGTTTTTTCATATTTTCCATTTTACCTTCAAGTTTGCTATACTTAGAGGCTAGAATATGATATCCTTCGCATCGGTTCTCTCTGTGCGTCGATCGCACCCAATTAGTCAAGCTTTTCGATCGCCCGTTACAGCGTGCGGCGATAGCGCAGCGGTTAGCATCGCGGTCTTGTGTAGAAGGGGTTTTGAGTTCGAGCCCCTCTCGCGGCAGATTTTGCATTTTACTTCTCGTTTGCATTATTTTCGCACGACAGGTGAAGATTCCGCAAGGAAGGATTCCGATATGAAGCTTTACTTTATATACGAGACAGATAGCCTAAGTCGTCGCTTAGCTAATGTAAGAATACGTTAAAGGCGATTCTCCTTACTTAAGACGATTGGTTTTAGAATTTAAGAAGCAGAACTTTGACGGACTACTAAAGCAATGTCTAAACGTGGAAACTTTGTTCAAAGTTGGTAAGAGCAGGCGCAATAACTGAGCTAGTTTAATTTCTAACTATGCAGTAAGTTACTCCAATACTGGTATCAAAGCAATAGAATTTAGCGACTCAGCCTTTGCTCCTTCGTGTGTACTAGCGTCTGAGAATTTCACCAGCGTTGTAGGAGTTTGGTTGGTCCGATCTCGTTTAGGAAGATTTTCGACGATTGTCTGCTTTTCTAGTCACAACGTAACAGTGCCAGCAGATGGATTTAGACCCAGGTGGCGACTAAGGAGAGGAATAATGTAGTACGGTTTGTCCAGGGAACAAATTTTGTGAGTATCCGGCTTTGTTCGTAAATCAAGTGTGTTGATCTTGACACACTATCTTTTGCTCGTTGGAAACAAGTATTTTCCTCTTGAAATGCCACTGCTTAAAAATTTCGAACCGCGCGGGGACAGGATTTTTTCAAGGTTTTTACACGGTCCTCCCAATGTGATTGCTAGACTTCGGTGCAAATTTTCATCTCAAATGTCGATCTGTTTATCTAAACCGTATTGGCAGAAGGACATTACCAGCAAAGACATGGGACACTAGGAAGGCCTTTTCTGCCTTATTAGGCGGCATCGGCTGGCGATACCCAACCCCAGTGTGGCCACTGAAGTTGCTGCCACACCGAGATTTGAACTCGTGATCTCGCCCGTCAGGGCGAACGTCCTAACAGTTGAGCTACGAGCTCACAGTCTTGCCGGTATTAGATCGGCGATATACGGTGGCATATATGCGTACACCGATCTGTCAGAGGGCCCACTCGTCCGTCCATGTTGCCATTAGAGCTCTCTCGAGCCCCCTTATTTTAGGTTACTTGAAAGGAAGGTAGCAATTAGTTTCTGAGGAACTTAAAAGCGAAATGTCGCTGGTATTAAGAGCTCCGATTTACAGTGATTTCGGTTATCGATACTTCTAATGCTGGAGTATAGGCTGCGCTTTTGTGTGATTTCATGGACTTCGAAGGTGACTGAGTCAATCATCGATGAACACTTAGCGGCCAATCGTATCCGGCCAGAACCCTATCGCGTCAATCACAGAACACCACCAGCTGTACCACACAATCGCCCTTCTCCTCACCAGCCCTTACGCCATGCATGACCACCTCAACAGTACTCAACACATGTTTGCAAACGGTTTTCTCACGCTAGAGGGAAGTGTGATTTTCGGCTCCCTCTCCGTGTGACTCTTCTGCTGTATGTGTGATCCAAGCCGGCGATCACCACGGTGCTCTCAGCATCGTGGTGGCTGCACTTACACCTCGCAGTTAGCCCAAAGTGCGTTTGTGTAGTGACCAACTGGAGATCTGAGATTCTAGCTGTAATGGTTCCTTCTTAACGTGACCTGACACACACACACATTTGAGCCGCTCGCCTCTTTTGTGTGAAATCCTGCTGCTTGTGTTTGGAGGGTCAGATCTTATATATCTTGCATTAGCAGATGCGCGTACACCGATCTGTCAGAAGACACACTCGTCCGTCCATGTTGCCATTAGAGCTCTCACTCGAGCTTCCACCGCAAGGCGGCTAGGATATAAGCAGAACATTAACAACAAAGACATGGGACACTAGAATAGTCATTTCTGCGTTATTGGGCGTCATCAGATAGTGATATCCAACTCCGTTGTTGCCGCTGAACTTACTGTTGTATGTCCCCAATCGAATACCGTCAAGACTGTGAGCTCGTAGTTAAATGGTTAGGACGTTCGCCCTGACCGGAGAGATCGCGAATTAAGAACTCGGGTGTGGCAGCAATTCAGCGGCAACACGGGAGTTGGGTATCACTAGTTGATGACGCCTAATGAGGCAGAAATGGCCATTCTAGTGCTCAGTCGTGTATTAAGCCCAAGTCAGCTTGGGACGGAATTTAACATAGCAAAATCCACCGGCTAATAAGCCCAGTCGCCGGCTACAAAGCCCAGTTTGCCAACAGGATAGAGTGAGATTCTCATCTCTCTGCGTGCGCAACTGGTTACATAATTTTTTTTGTTATTACATAAAATACAGACAAACAGCATTGTTTTCTTGTACATAACCAAGTTCTACGCATAATGCAGTACATATGTAATGTATAGTATCTATCCTGCGTTTGCCAATCAGGAACTAGGACTTTCCGGTTAGTGCGCCCGCCGCTTATTAAGCCCAATTTGGTCTGGGCCCGAGGTGGGCTTAATAGCCAGCGACTACTGAATAAACAATTCAGCACGCTTGATGTAATCGTTCTGCACTAGAAACCGTAACTTGAGAGGTTACCATCTGGCGAGATAACTGGGACCGCACAGTCAGCCCACTGTGCGTTTGTATAGAGAACCAACTAGCGGACTGATAGTCAGACTACAATGGCTCCTTAATGTGGCTGTGGGGCACTCCCATTGCGTGAGCTGCGAGCTAGGCGTGACGGCATGTCTAGAAGCGGCCAGCCCCCTGTGCCCTCTCCCGTCTCCGCTCTTCGTGACTTGATAACAACACCGGACCCTGTTGGGGGGGGGGGGAGTTAGTGCGGTAGATGCAGCACAAGTCTACTCTCACTCCATTCTACTTCACGCGCAAGTCACCGTCCCTGTGCCACACGGTGGACCTCTTTGGATACGACAGTCAAACTTTTGGTTTGGAGCGGCAGCTGCTGTTGATTGCTCACAATTTCTCGCCTTTATCCACCTTTTCTATGCTGGTCTCAATGACTTCTTTATTCCTTTGCAGGGCAGTCGTGAGCAAGAGAAGGAGACCTGGGAGGAGGAAGACGAAATGGATGCCGACTCGTATACACCGGAGTTATTCTTCAGACGTCACGGTGATCATTTTTCTCCCTTTTTACTCGTTATTCTTTCAACTTGTCTGGTTGAGCTGCAAAGGCGGTCACTGCGTTTGATCAAAATACAACGGTTTCACATGCAGGAAAGGGAAGGGCTTTCTACTCAAGACTGTCATTTGGATACTTTTGACTTCTTTAAGTCCTCCATACATCCAGACTTCCTATCACGTCCATTAGAACAAGCGACATCAAACGTTGCAGCATACAAAATACCATCCTTCAATTGCGGGCTTCTTCTTTCATCTATTTACCTCTAGAAGAATTAATATGCATGCGCGCACTCAAATTATCTTCGTTTTATTGTCTATTCTTTAGAGAACGAGATTGTCGGAAAGTGTTACTGTGAGAAGCTCCGGCACTGTTGCTTGCCCGAAGGCGTCGAACAGGAGGTTGACTCAATACTTGGCTCAACACAGTTCAGGACATGGAAGCGGTTCTTAGAGCCTCTGTTATAACCGAGTGTTCACCCGCGTCTGGAGTGATCAACTGCGTCACCACTGTTATAACCGAGTGTGTTCCTGTGTCAACACTGATTATATCCCCCACTTACGGGTTAGGAAGAGAAGGCAGAACAGGATAGCAGATAGTACTTTACTGCTACTAGTTCTGCTTGTACATCAGCGTTGTCTTCTGTCGTCGGTAGCTCGTCTCGGCCAACAGCACGTCTTGTCACTAACAGCAGAATCTCGGGTCGTTGGCAGCGTCTCCAGCAACAGAGTGGCCGCCTTCAGTGGTGGCAGCATATTTAGGGGCCAGTAGTCATTGATCCCCATTGGCTTTCCATGAATGGCCGTGCGCGCGCTTGCTTACGCGCGCACGTGCATGTGTCCTCATCGTGAGCTCCCGATAGCGGCAACCCGGCCCCGGGGCAGTCTCGCTTGCGCGTGCCCCTTTTGTCCTGACCTAATTTCCGCCCTTCGAAGGTCGCTTGTAACTGTATGAACCGGTCACCTGTAAGGTCCCTTTGTTCTGGTACTTTCAGGATTTCCCGAGTGATAACTCGCGTCCGGGCCATCCCAACAGCCTCCGTATTCGATATCCGTCGCTGAAGAAGAGGATGGATTGAGCTTCCCAAATCCGCTGCCGAAAATCGTCATGTGTACAGGGATACAATAGGTGACCTCATCGAGGTTGGTTAGATCAGGCATAATCAGAGTTATACCAAATAAAAGAGTCCGACGACGCATTGGCGGGAAAATTCAGCTCATGATAGCGAAGGAAGAGCACCCTAATCGCACCTATGCCAATGGTGGAAGTAAGACAGCTTTGGCTAAGGGTTTATCCACTTAGAGAGGGGTCCTTTGATAGGGCGCGTAGATGCAGACTCCGGTCGCGCCAGCCATCTGCGTCCTCACCCGCCTCTGATTTGCGTGGTTCTGTCATGGCGTTGGGCCCAGGTAAGGGCTAGAATGCGATAGATGCAATGCAAGTCACCGTCCCTGCACCATCCTGCTGCGGAGCACAAAGTAGGCCTCGTCGAAACCGACACAGATTGATTCTTGTGCCCGCGCTTTCTTTTAGGTACGTTTATCTTCCATTGGATCCAAATACATCAGAACGTCGTATTAGCGTTTGTCTGGTTGAGAAGTGTGTCGTTCTTTGCGACTGCAGGGGGTCATGAATAATAAACAGAGCAGTCAGACGACATCACCGTTAGATGATTACAAAAGTTTGGTTTACACAAGGAGCCGACGGAAGTTGCAAGCTTGACGATAAGTAAGAAATTCCGAAGTTTTCTCACTTTAAACCAAATCAAACTGGCAGTAGTAGGTGCAACTTGGTTAAGCAATTAGACTGAATTTTATGCTCATTTTGCATGCCTACCCTTCGCCGGCTTTCCTCCAAGGTTACTGTTTTTTTACAGCTTCAGGTAAGCCTGTTCAGGTCTCCCAGCTCTAGCGCTGGGGTCTTGTTTGGTCGCTAGCGCGGCTACCAGTTATTTCAACTCGCGAAACCCCTGGGTCTCCTTTCTCCTCTCATTATCTGAACTGTTTTCACTTACAGATCTCAATTCTGACGGCTTCATCGATGAGGAGGAGATTCGTGCCGTTTTGCTGCCTCAGGTGAGAGGGAGAGAGAGACTCCTAAACATATTTTTTGAGGTCCTGAGTTGTTGAGCAAAGACCCCATAGTTCTTGCTACACAGCTGAGCAATCAAGTTGTCTATATTCACCATTACCTTTGCAAACTGGAGGGGCTACGTTGGTAAAAAAATGGAAAGACGAGAAAAGACCTTTTTCAATTTAATCGTAATCCTAGGCTGTTTCATTTCTTAAAAATCAGAAAATCAGCCAGGTTAAGTTCGATCGATATTAATTCCAACGCCAGAGCCCCGAAATCACGTCTTCTTCTCTGCAGTCAAGGGTTAATAGAAGGTTTTCGCATATTTGAGTCATCATTTGGACCCAATTGTGAAAAGATTGACGGCACTGATAGGGTTCGAACTCATGACAGCCTGGGGAATGCTTGGCAAGGATTGCTTGTGCGATCCACTTGCAGGGAACAATCGATAGGTAGGCGCGTGATACGGGCACACTGGCACTGGGATAGGGTGGTTTAAAGGACGGTAATGTGTTGGCAATCAAAATAGATTTATATGACCACCGCCATCGTTCAAGTGAACTAGTTTTTATAGCCCTGAATTAAACCCTTTTACGTATCTACCCATCCACACCAAATTCACCCTGTATATTGTCTTCCTTGCCGAGTTAGTCCCACAAGCAGTCCTTTACAGCTAACACTGTAAACGCCTTATCTATGAGGCCCCACCGGTGGCCGTAGTTCAACTACCGTTTGGATCAAGTTACTTGCTCGTATGGAATTCACAAATGCGCCCATTTTCATTCCACATATGACTGCTTAGAGTCTACTGAAGTAACCTAAAAATACTTTCAAGTCGAACCAAGCTGGAAAATCATCATCTTACGAAGAAGAGCAGTTTTGTAAAACAAGGTCCAGAATCCCGATCCTTTGCTGAATCGACTCGCCTTATGCCGTTCGGTTCAAGACTGAAACTTTGCGAATCTATTTAGTTTTCCTTTCTTAGTAATTTCCACTTCCCTTTCGCCCTGCCGCAGGTCAAGAATATGAAACCAGACTCAAAAATGGAGCGTGAACGAATTCTGTTTCAAATGACCCAAACTGTCCTCAAAAAGATGGACAAGGACGATGACCGCCGAATTAGCATGAAGGAGCACACTGACTTTTCGAACTCCAAGGAATCCGTCTTTGACGAGGAATGGGATGTAAGTGCTGTCTTTCCTTTACGCCGAAGCACAATCACAGACCTAACCTTGTATTACCGCCCTGCCTGCCTGCCCACCCGACCGATGTATGTGCCCACCCTAGTCACACCTCTATCGGCCCAATCATTTACCTGCACGACGCACGTAAGCGATCCCCGTCCACCTGTGCGACGAAGTGGGGAACTAATAACGCTCTCGTAACATGGGTGGCTATGTGCTACATTTCGAAAACAGTATCTATTGCCGTGTCCCAACACTAAGTCTAGCCCTTTTCTTGGCTCTAACCCTATCCTTACATACTTGCATTTTCCTGGTGACATTTAGCGCAAAGCCATCTGTGTTACAATGCGTTCCCATTCCACTGCCCTGCATGAGTAGGCCACATAAACGAACCCTAGGTGTTTCGATTGGCGCTTCTGATGAAGGATAAGAAAAAGTGTTACTTTTGAACTTTCGTAAAGTTTGGCCCTGTGCCTGAGCTACATTAAGCAATATTGTATTACCTTTGGGGTAGATGACCACTTCCTTTTGCGTTTTCCATGCATACTGTCGGGCATGGTATCTCACTTTAATGTCTCTTGTTTTTGGTCTTCTCTACTTTGCCATTCTGAAATCTGACGATTTGACTGTGGGGCGAGGTCAGACACGGGAATAGAAACTCCCGGGGAATACAGATGTCCCTCCGCTAAATTCATCAAAGACTATCTATTTCTGTGTTGTAACTCCAACACCCACCTCCCTGGAATTCAGCGCAAGACAACCTTTATTACCAGGAATTTCTATTCCCGTGTCTTAACAGGGACGTCTTAAAACGTCCTGCTTTCGATCCTACTCTTAACCCAGGGGGTAATTAGAGCCTGATTATAGACATCATTCATCAAGCGATACCGACAGAGAAGCCGGTCAAAAATCCCTGTTTTCAAAGGTTGGCCAAACTCGGCCCTGCAGGTGTTTGCCTGTCCATAATTTCTGCCGCCCATGTGGGTCTTTTTGCTGCAGAAGGCCCACTTCCGTGTGGGGATTGCTGCTACCCCACGTGCAATGACAAGAATTCCAAGTAGCAAGTAGCAGTTATGAACTTCGCTCCGAGGATGTGTTTCTGGTCCATCTAGCGGGCACCTGCTTTCTCTGCATCCCCGCTACACGCTCTGCTGCTTCTCCCATGTGGGTGCTTTGATTGACTGAATGAAGACAGAATGAGCCCAAAAACAGTGCTATATCTCGCCCAAATAAGTTGCCAATAGAAGTGAACATGCGAGTTCCAGAAAAAAATTTAGAAGAAGCAGAAGACGACGACTCGATCGCTGGGGCAATACTTTTATTCGCCTGACGTTTCGGTATCCATCGCGCTTTCATCACAGATATAGTCAGAAAGCAATAGCAGATAGGGATAGATAGATAGACCGCATCTACGTCTTGCGTCAAATTGCTTTTTACATAATTCAGGTATAAGATGACAATTAGTTTCAGATCGTCCTTTGAATTCCGGCAAGGTTTCCACGATTTTCAGTGTTTTCAAACTTCCTTTCCATAACTGTGGTTTCTATTCAACGTTTATGTTGAAACCTTTAAAATAAGATATCTTTTAAAAACATCGACCAAAACATGATTTTTTCGGAGATAATTTCGTACGAAGATGGTCATGTGGACCATATTTATAAACTCCCCGAAACCCCAAAACACATTTTCAAGAAAAAAAGAAGGTCCACAACAAACGCCTGATATTGTTATCTCTAAGATCAATTGAAAAGAACATTGTGTGATGTGCTTTCTCCTTAAAAATCACTGTAGGCAGATATTCAGCTGACGAATATCCGTGCATTTTACCTTTCTAAAGGTAACGTCAGGGAAAATGTAAAATTTCGACCCGTTTTTTTAAAATTTACCTGAAGCTAAATTTTGGTTGTAAATGAAAGGACTTACTTTCCTCTTTATATTTGGAGCATTATTCGCCACATTTGAATACTTTTCGGCCCTGTTAATATTCGGGCTGTTGCGTTTCTAAATTACGCACTAGCAGGCAATATACTGTATGAAAAAGTAGTTTGCCACATTCTTTAGATGTATAAAAATTGGTTTTTACCTTCGTGCACACGATAAAATATATGCCTTTTTGGTTTATGGTCCCGAATCCTCGATGCGATGGAAAAAAATACGGTTAAAACTTTTTTACTAAGGTTTGTGACAAAAAATACGGACATTGGAAAAAAGTAATTTTTACAAATGACATTTTTTCCTTGTTTCTGGATAACAACGAGGTCCCTTAAACTTGCCTTTATATGAATTTGATAAAAAGTTAAGACTGGATTTTGCAGTTCTGGCTGGAACGTATTTTAAACTGTTTTGCTTATATAGGTGGTCTCGACGCGTGAAAGTAGAGGATTTGATTCTGTCATACTAGGAAATTTGTTCGATTTCTGCTTGTCTCATTTGAATAAACTGAGTTAAACGGGCAGTTTTCCTCACGAAAAGGCTTTCTCAGAATTAAATCCACTCATGAGATCGAAATGTTGAAGTTAAATATAGATCATGTCTTCACGCCTTCTGCTATCGTGACTTGGCCGAGTTGGTTGGTAAGTAGCCGTTGTTGGATCAGGGGTTCCCGCCGGAGTCCAAACTGGGTGCAGTTTGGAGACGGAGAAAAGCCGCGACCTCGGCCGGCTTGAGCCAAAGGTCCTCGGGGGTGAGTTGGGTGCCTGGCCGGGAACTGCAGGCG